>JAHVYB010000214.1:0-81118 GCA_020623695.1 Calonectria henricotiae
CCGGCTCATCGCTCACAGTTATTAGTATTTGAAAACGTTGGGTGAATCCCAGTGTGTCTGGAATGCATTCATCCACAAAGGACATTGGAAATTTTTTTATCCCGTCCATGCGTATAGAAAGGATCAAGATACTTTCCTATAAAAATGTTGTGTCACATGTTGTGTGGTTTTCCCTTTCTTTTTGTGGCTTTAATGGTATTTAAAAAAGGAAAAAAAAAAAAAAAAAAAGATTTTTTTTTTGGGGGGAAAAAAAAAAAAAAAAAAAAAAAAAAAAGGCTTTCGGCCACATCCGAGATAATACATGGGAATAATGGGTTTTCCGACGAAATACGATTGAAAATCAACTAATTTGGACAATAATATATAGCTAGTTTCTTCTGAATATATAATCGTAGCTCACATAGTTTAAATCTTCCTCGACCTATATACTTAGTTTATTTTCACCAAAAACATGACTCTATTGAGTACTATTTAAGTTATGCGAGGTACCGTTCTTGGAATATAATATGTGTTGAGAAAAATAGTTAATGCAAATTCAGCTTTTGGGGTTTCGAATCATGCAAGCCTCTACCTCACTCACCCCAGCATACATAGCCTCCAAGCCTTCATTATCCTTAATACCCATACTCATCTCTTGCTCCACGATTTCTTGGGCCCAGTAATGGTTATCAATTGGACAAGTGCCAAGATCTTCAAACCTCACATTCAGGTATAATTTATGCGACTCAGCAGATGAAATAATCAACGTTGGCACCCCATCAGCATCGGTTTTATCCGTCACGCTTTGGAGAAGGCTCTTTCCTACCCCCTTTCTTTGATGATCAGGATCGATCATCAGGTGCCAGATATCTTGGATATGTATCAGCATTGAGTACGGAGTGCAGCATGATATGACGAGGAATGGCGTACAGTGATGCCGTTGTCCTCTGATGGCTTTTTCCTAACATGCATCCATCTCAGCGTCCCTCGCATTCAGTCGATCCCACGAGTCTTTGAGATGATCTTTGGTCGTTACAGGTGGCGGTGGCTGGGGATTCGCTTCATTGTCCTCAGTTACGCTTGCGTTACCTTGCTCGTTCAGAGGCGCTGTCTCAATAATACTGTATCGTATAAAGCCAACAAGTGATGCTTCCAGCTCAGCAACCAAAAAGACATGAGTAGGGTTGTTTAACGCCCTTTCTGTAAGCGTAGACATGAATTCTCTGGGATGTGACGTGTAAAAGGCGGCATAAAACCCGTGGTACAGCTTCAAATCCTCGTAATGCACACCGAATATTGCATCTTTGTGAGCAATACCGGCTGGCCGAGTCTTGATTGTACTAATTGCTGACTGATGCTGTTACTGCGAGGATGCTGTGGTTGAACGGATGTGTTGTTTATTTGTCTTGAACTTTTCCCCTCACGAGATGCCAGCCTTCCTGGAAGAGGAAGGGGGCCGAAAGCCAGTTTGAGTCATACCGAGAGGCTCCTAACTAAGCTAACTAATCCATCTAATTTTTCTATGATCATGTACAATCGTGAGCCCAAACAATTTCCTATGTGGATCTCTCGAACTATGGGAATTGAAGCCAATCAAGGCGTAGCATACTAAAATTATAAGCTCCTAAATTCTTCGCAAGATATACTTGAAGTTACAAAATATCCCTCAACGGGGGTTTTTTAATGCGAGAAGTGCGTTTCAGGTAAAACGAGCACCCCCCTGAAGACTGCCGCTACTGTGCATGAAAAAAACTGCCCACCGGGATTGCACAAAGAGCCAGGGATCGAGTTATTGACGTATTAAAGGGTGACTTGGAAAATGAAAAATTGCCACGTGATTTGCTGATGGTGCTGGCGGTTATATCGAATATTCGCTTACTCATTCTTGGGCTTGGTAATAGGGTTGCCCTCGTCATCGACAAGGCCCTTCTCCTTCATGACCTTGAGGGCTTCGTGAATAGGGTCGAGTTCAGGGCAGGGAGCTTTGTGGGAATCCCAGTAAGAATCGGCCAAAGTAAAATACTGGCCATAGTTGCAGGTGAAGTACAGGTGATGCAGCGTGTGGTGAGCCGGGCTGTTGATGTACTTTTCAAGCCAGTGGCCAGTGATCATGTCGCCATCATGAATGAGAATGGTCCAGATTTGAACCATGACAAAGAGGACCATGTACAAATACTTCTGCATTGGGCAGATGAAGACGAAGATGCTGCAAGCAGGTTAGTTGAATCAAATAAATACACACCCCATTTGGTTGATGACTTACTGGTATGGCAGAGATTGGAGATAGCCATCAAGTGGGTGGAAAGCAATTGCGGCCCATGGCGTGGGGACTGGCACGTGTTAGATTTCCTGGCAATAAAACGGACCAAAAAGAAGCTTGCGACTTACCGAGCCATTTGTGGTGAGGCTTGTGGACATACTTGTACACACTTGGGTGGTGCTCCAGGCGGTGGATCCAGTAGATGCCAAGGTCGTTGAAGATCATGTACAGGGCAATGGAAACGGCCACCCAAGTCCAGCTGTACTCGTCGAAACTCGTGTATAGCAGGCTGTGGCCTCGCACCTCGCCAAGGAAGAAGGGCAGGGTCATGATGGAGATGATTGGGATGGCTACCAAGGAGCAGTTGATTTCCTTGCGGATCTGGTTCTCCAGGAAACGGGGGTGGTACTCCAACCGACGATCAAAGATGAAGCGGTAGGACAAGGACGCCGACACAAAGTAGATGGCGGCGGCGCCAAATGCCGCAATGAAGAAGAGCGAGAAGCATTGGCGGTAGATGTTGTCGCGAGGCACAGCAGACTCTGCAAAGACGGGGAAGAACTCCTCGGTGTACGACGACGTCGTCACATTGCTGGGGAAAGGGGGCGGAGGGAAGACTTTGGCGTAGGCCGAGTCGAAGACAAAGTAGTCGGCGGCCTCGAGGATGGTATCCATGATTGCTCACGGTCACGGCAGACAGGCGCAAAAGTCAAAAAACGAAAGGTGTCGAACGATCAATTGGCCTCACGCGGACGGCTCATGAGTCCTCGGTGGGCTTTGCAAAGGGGGTCACGCGAGTTTCTCCCTGAATGATTGATAAGATGGGTGCGACCGTGTAACGAGACAGCTTTTGAAGGCCAACAAAATTTGGGCCAGCGCCCCGACAACCCGAGCACGACGCGAAGCGTGTCATGGCCCCCGTCGCCCGTACCCACAGTCCAATCTCCGGCCCCAATGATGAGGAGCGGTGTTGGCCGGAGATGGATGAGGGAGATTGCGCTAGCCTGAACAGGCCATGTTTCATCCAGGGTTGACGAGATGGTGCAGTCTTATTGGACAATGCTTCCTTTTGAAATATGGGTCGCAAACCCGAATACTGGACAGAAAAACGAATGCGAGCTTAGTAATATTGGTGCTAATGCAAGGGCGAAATAAATAAACCATCTCAATATTCGTATGGTCTTCTTGAAGAATGTGAAAGGCAAAAAACAAGCCAGGGAACAAAGTTATTGCGAAAAGAGAAAGAAATATTAAGAAAATTATAAATAAATATTTGAAATGATAGAGGGAATAAAAAAAAAAAAATGAATGAAATATTTTTTTATTTTTATTTTTACACGTTAATCTGCCCTCTATCATGACAAGTCAAAATGCGAGAATGCAAAATGGCTGGGAAACTAACCAACTTAGAGTAGAACAAAACACTTTGAAATAATTTCGTACTAGAAACTAGCACACAAACCTATCTAAGAGAACGGATTTTAAATCCAAGTTATTACTCTGTAAAATAAAAAGCCTTTCCTCAACATTTCCTTGTTTTTCTTATGTCAAAAAATACACAAATCTAGACTCAATCTTGCAGTCTAGGGTAAGTTTAGTCGATGGATTTGACAGTTCGGGTTGCCCACTCTTATCTGCACCACAGTGTCTGGCATCATATTCTTTCCCCAAGCAGTCGCCCCGTTAAAGGAGGATATAGTAGACTTGGATATCGTATATAGAGCTTGTTGAGATGTAGTCTGTCGCATCTTAATGCGAGCTGTCAATTGTCAGTTGGTAGTTGGTATTCCATACCGGGTGGGAAACCTTCACGTTGCAAATATGAAAAATAAAGGGAGTAGCAAGTGCGGAGGAGCGGATATTGATTTATACTTTTAATTTAGTGGCATTGCAAGTGAGTTTGGTAACTGTGCAAATTGTTTCGTCCTCTATCCTGCGATTTCCTGTCTCTTTCTTGACCGAGAACCCCCCCACAAAGAGTTCAATAAACACGAGTTAATCAACGTGCGTTTGGATCGCTACTTACCCTCAAGCCTTACTACTATGCGCGCCATGTAACGCCATATATAATTCCAATGATCTATGCTTTGAATAAGAAGAACTTGTAGGAGAAAAAAAGGTATGCCTTGGGATAGGCGACGGATGTGTATGCACCATGGGAACTTCTGGTCTTGTAGGCATATGTAAAATCAACCCTGCCGTAATTTAGCTCTCTAAAATAGAGTCTGAGAGCCAAAAAACTCAACAATGGCTGTGAGAATTCGTTTGCTGCCGTAGGCCATGATATACCAGGAGAGGGTGACATAACCTAGGCAACTAGAGCGCATAGGCTATAACTCAGATTTGGGAAAATATTCTGTATCAAAACACGGGAATCAGTCTTGAGAAGCCAAGCCTGTAGATGCGTTGAAGATAATTCGGGCGATCTTTCATGTTAAGACAGAATGCAAAGGCATTTTGAGCGTATGAATGAGTTTACTCCTTGTGTACTTGGCCTTTTTGAGCAGACTTGCTTAGTTTATGGAACCCGCTTGTTGGGTATAGCAGAAAAGTCGATGGTATGAATCTAGCCTAAAGACCAATCGATTTCCTCACCGGAAAATCTTCCCAAAGATAATTTTTCTGACAGAGCACTGTAATAATTTATCTCAACACAAGCGACGTTGGTGGTTACGGCGATTCCTCCATGTATAGAAGAAACAAAAATTATCAGATTACGATGATGTGTGGACTGCACCTCCATTACAAAAGAAGGCCGTTGCTGGAATATTGAAAAGCCCTCGTTATCCTTGAAGGTTGATACAGAGAACGTGTTTCTTGGCATCATGCTTCACTCCATCGAGTGCGAGCGTTTGTGAAAAGGTGAATCCTTCTTGTTTTCATAGCATATTACGAGAAAAAATAACATTTAGCCTTGGAGACTCCCCAGTCAATGCTTCTTGCGCCCTTGGTGATCAAATTTACCGACCAAGATGTTGATTTGCTAAAGTCGTCAATCATGGTTTCAAGCGTTGTTTGATTCCTAAGTTCTAAAAGGTTGTACTATAAAGGTGTTTCTAGGTTTACTGCCTGGTTGAGCCCACGGTTAATTTTTTTATACCAATAAACAACTGAATTCTAACTCTACCCACCAGCATTTTGGATCGCACAACTTCATGATCGAACCAACTCCACGAAAAATAATTTGATTAGCTCAAAATGAGCCTTCTCCAATTCTGCAACTCTGGGAACCGGTACTTTATCGAGTAGCTCTGCAGCAGAGCCGAGCAACTCAACGTCAGATCCGGCTCTTGGATTGAGCGGGTAGGAGATGACATTGCAAAAAATGGCCATGAGGGCAGACTTATTGTATGCAGAAGATAAGTACCATACAAACCAACGTAAGCATATAGAAAAGGGCAGAACTAACCAGAAACCCTCTTGCTCTAATCCCTTGATTGCTGCTTTCAGATAGAAGAAGGTGGACCGTCTCGCCTAGACGGAAACTTCCATGCTCGATGAAACACCTAGATTCCAATCAATCATGCCTCCGTTGGTTCTGTGACACCTGTTGGAGACGCGATGAATTGCAGAAAGCGTATGGTGATAATCTAGGTTCAAGAAGAAGTGATGCATCCTTTTCCGCAAGTTCCAGTTTGGGTCCACATATGGATTCTCTGGAATGGATAGAGACGGCTGAACGTCTGGCAGTATAGGCAAACACCAGTTCTATAATTCCTCGTCGAGTTCGCGGATATTTCCAAGCAGTTTGGCTTCTGGCTTTCTTGACGCAAGGGCGGAGTAAAGAGAGTGACGTATTTTTCCCTTGATTATGCTAAGGCGTAAATCACCGGGAAGATGTAGTACGGGGACTCCATCATCAGCGTAAAAATTCAGTTTGCCTGACATACTTGGAAAGGTTTCATGTATCCGGATTATCGTACTGGTCCGGCAAAGTAAGATCGCAGTATTCATCATTTAATATCGGGGGCTGGCCACTGCGTAATGATTGCTCTTTGTCAAAAATATAACAGTACCAAAAGAGTGTGCGTATATGGTTTTTTCCCCTATCTTGGCGACTTAGGTGTTTCCTGTGTGGTATTTTAGGATGGTTTTGGCCCCCTAACATCAAGACCATGTAACAAGCAGTCCTATGTAGCACTGTAGAAGAGCGCAGGTGTCCAGAGCAGGTATGGTATACGTACTGCAAGAATCAGGAATCACACGCACGGGTCAACTTGGAGATTGAGGCAGATTTCAAACTTGTAGCTTACTGGCATTGGGATTGCTTGGAGACTGATTATATTGGAGATAAATCTTGGACTTAGCTGCAGAACCGACAGACGTGTTTGGTTATAGTGAGCAAACGATTGCCATCAGGGAATATATGCAAGCTCAGGCAGGTATCTGTGTTGCCAGAGTCTGCTGATAAGTGGGTGCATAGGCCGCATCAAGAATATCCTCAAATAATGCACCATCCACGAAAGGGAAAATATGCTTGAAGGTTGAAGGTTGTTTGCTGAAAATCTTCTTATAGCTTCTGTGCAGTAGATTGATCGGGCAATGCGTCTAAAAGAGCGATATAATCGTGAGCCTCTCGGGTTGTTGCAATAGAGGAAGAGTAGACATGATATCTTTGCCTTGCCGCATTCAATTTTTGAAATTCATCTTTATCCCGAGTCCGTGTCGCTATCCACTGCATGCCTTCATCTGATAGAGTGGGTAGTTTGTCAAAGCAACTTATGGATATGCTCCAAGTGATGGCCGGTCAAATGAATATGATTTGACACGGAGCGTACTGTATATTTAGAATTTAGAACCCGCCCGAATTGCAGATGGCGGTTGTCGACATCCTTGGGCGAAATACTGTTTCTCCAGTGTTATAGAGTCCGCGAATCTGCTTCTCAGTTCGGAGATTGAACTTGAAGTGGATAGGAAACGCTGAATATTGTCCAAAAAGGACTTAGTAGCATCTCTGTGTGATGAGCTGTGTCAAGGTATCCTCGAGATGTCTAATCCGTTCATGCACGGTTTTCTCTGTAATGACTTTGGATCTAATGCTATGCATTGAACGAAGGTTTGTTAAAGCCCAGTCCAAAGTCGAGGATATCGGTGGGATTTGCATGCATCTCTAAAAACTCACCTAATATTCCATTTATTCATCCCCCATTCACGGCTGAAGGTACAAGATGTCCTACGATGGGTGCACCAGTCGCAATTTAGTTCAGACTCTGAAAAATGACAATGAATCTGTACACGTCCATAATATTAGCAAATACTGATTGCTTGTTGGAAAGAATTTTTAGTTAAGAGAAATAAGATGATTGTTATCTTCCTCTTGTAGCAAGCATCGCAAGCCTTTCCCTTGGTCATGGTAACCTCGAAGAGGCCCGGCCATTGGACTGACTGATATTTTATGGTAGCTTCAAATTGAACGAGCTGTTGGCCCTCAGAAGTTTAAATTCTTGTGAATTATCGAAGAGGTTGGCCATGGTCATGCTTTTGTTCTGCAACATCGCTGGTTGGTTTGGAGAATTATGCATGTTCATTGGCAATGAACTCAAAAGGTTAATAGGCCTGCTCCAATTCGGCCTGCAAACCCACTACTTAGTAAAATTAGATTGGGCTGATATGCGCAGAGATCAAAAGCCCGTCTTTATAAGAGCCAAGTCGGGATAGTCTTGCAAAGTTTCTTATTAGGTTGCGCGTGATTATCATAAAGTACTAAGGAATGAAATGTATCCAAGAAGTAATGAACTGGCTATTATCAACAGGCTGTGAGTAGATTGTGATCAACTGTAACCTCCCAATTACGTCTTTCTCCAGTACTTGGCATTTAATCGTCTGGGAAACTGCATTACTCCGGGACTGGAAAGGCTTTCCAGAAGTCGAAAGTATCCACAACGCCATGTCCCCTCTATGGAACAGTTTGCCTTCCCGATTGCTGCTTGTTCCAAATAGATCTCCTACGATAGACATCGCAGCGAAATGTGTGTTTCAGATTAGAGACTGCATCGAAATGAAACGGAACTGAAGCTTGAACGGCGCCGACACCACATAAATCATTCTTGCGATCAATAAACCACGTGAAGGTAAGACCACCTCCCCAGGTGAGAGTGCGCTCACCATACCAGCCGTCAATATCTCGGAGAGTGAGCAAACCACCCAGTCCATGGCCTAGGTTGGAACTGGGCCCGGTACCAACGCCAAAAAATGGCCCTACCGGGCCATCTAGCACCTCCTGGTGCGATGCAGTAGCTTCGGGACTAAGTCGATGCTCAAACATGGCGTCAACCGTTTCTGGCTTGAGTATCTTGCCGTCATTTGCCAGGAGCGAGCGAAGAACCTGGAGAAAGTCCGGGGTTGTCATAAATAGACCGTGGCCACCAAAATGTCCATTCCCACGCAAGTTCATGTCCCCGCCGCCGCCACTTACTGCCTTGCCAAGAGCTTCGGGGTCGTTAGGGTTCAAGTCAACCATACGAGCACGAAGGTCTCCACGGGTAACGGGATAGAACTGAGCGTCAGTGATGCCGAGCGGGGCAAAGAGTCGCTCGTGCATGCGCTCGCCGAGAGTCTTTCCCGTTACGCGCTCTACAATACGACCGGCCCAGTCAAGGCCAGGGCCATAAAGCCACCCAGAGCCAGGCTGGAAGCCGAGTGGGTAACTGAATAATTCCTCGACTGTCATCTTGGGGTCATCCTTGGGATCTTTGGACCATGGGGCGAACTTCTTGCGCCATCGGTCGACAGAATGATCAAGGAAATAGTAAGTGGCGCCAGAACTGTGTGAAAGCAGCATCTCAAGCGTTATGGGGCGAACCTGCGGCTCAAGCAACGGGGTGCCATCATCGGAGAAGCCCGTGAGGACCTGCTTGGCGGCAAGCTCTGGCGCTATCCCTGACAGGTCACCAGTCAACGAGAGCAGCCCATCATCGACACATTGCAGCGCAGCCACGGTAGCCAACAGCTTGGTGGCCGAGGCAAGATACACAACATCGTCTAACTGATGCGCTTTCCTCTCGCCAGACAGGAGAATGCGATCGCCAAATGCCTTTTCGTACAGAAATCGGCCCCCACCATCAGCTGCGCACATAATGGCGCCATTAACCTTGCCATTATCAATGGCCGCCTGGATGCCGATCTCAAGGTCTCCTTCGTCCATGATGAGATTACTATTGACGCAAGGTTTTCGATTTGCCCACTTATTCAAAGCGGCTGAGGGGGAGTTGGAATATGTAGCCTCATCAGTAACGGTCTCAGCAAAACCAATTCTCCAAACCTAAAAGAGAATTGATATTTGCCGCAACAGCTTTTGTTATTTGGCTCAACAACCCCGGAACAACTAATATTCCGATAGAAATCCCTGTCTAAACCTAGCAAAAAGTAGCTCCACAAACAAACTTCAACCTTTTATCAATATCGCATAACGCATCATAATAACAGCTACAATAGCAACTGCAATAGCAACTGCAATAGCGACTGCAATATCGCATAACGCATTATAATAACAGCTATAATAGCAACTGCAATAGCAACTACAATGGTAACTACAATAGCGACTGCAATATCGCATAACGCATCATAATAACAGCTACAATAGCGACTGCAATAGTAACTACAATAGTGACTGCAATAGCAACTATAATATTGCATAATATATTATAATAACAGCTACAATAGCGACTGTAATAGCGACTACAATGGTGACTACAATAGCGACTACAATATCGCATAATACATTATAATAATAGCTATAATTATTACGACCTAGAACCAACTTACTCTGGAATCGAACTGCTATGCCAGTAAAAGTCCGGATAAAGACCTACTTCTTCTTTTTGTTAATAGGGCTTATTGCTTAGCATAATAACTAATTAGAAGGTATAGCTTAGAGCATATAGTCTTAGTACTAGGGCCTTGGATACTCTAAGGGCTTACTTATACTAGTATATATTTAAGACTTCTAGGAGTTACTATTATTAGGGTATAATTTAGCTTTTAATATAACTTAGTTACTTTTAATTATTTGCTTTAACTAATTAATTTATTATTAGATATAATATATTTTTATTATATTTTTACCTTTTATATAGACCTAATATATCTAATCTATCCTATTAATATAAATTAATAGTATAAATAATATTTTTTTATTAATTAGCCTATAAAATGCCTACCCTTAGCCCTTTAATACCTAGCTATTAAAGCTTTACTATTTCCTTTATTAGAGCTAAGATTAAACTATTATATATTAAAAGCTCTTATTTAGTAGATTATCTATATTAACCCTATATAATATTATTATAATAGTATCTTAACCTATTATATTAGGACTATTCTAACTTAAGGGAAAGGGCACTTTTACTTTTAAAGCTCTAGTTAATAATAAGAGTATAAAAGAGGCTAAAACTAATAATAAAGAGGATAAGCAAATTAAGGCTATATAATATAAGAATAAATAACTTAATAATACTATATACTAGCTTACTAATAATTTATAGCTTAGTAATAAATGCCTTATATATATAGAGATAGTATTATAGAATGCCCTTAATATAATAAATATTCAAAGGATTAATTTATAGCTTGTAAGCTTGGTAGGATTGGAATTTCTAATGAATATACCTACTATGTAGCTGCTTATTGCACTATCTATTGCACCTAGTACTATATTAGCACTAATAGTTTACTAAAAGGACCTAGGAGAAATAATTAAACCCCTAGAACCCTTTAAGTAGAATAGTTTAGTAATAATTTTATATAAATAAATTATATTATTAAGATCCTATTATTATTACTTTCTATAGTATCTTATATAAGAAGACCTTAAGGTCTAATATATAATTAGATATATAGAAGGTAAGGTATTATATAATATAGAATTATATTTAAGCAATTTTATTTATTATTCTCTAGAGGAATAAAAGAAAGAAATATAGAAGATATTTATTAGCTTTAATTACTTTAAAAAGAAAATTATTAGCTTATATAGAAAAATTAATAAGAAATAAAAGGCTATCTAGAAACTCTAAAATCTAACTTAAGAAGGCTCTTATAGTTTTTATTTATTTAATTTTAGGTATTATATAGTAAAAATTAACTAGGATAATAAGGCCCTTATTAATAAGTTCTATTATAGCTTAAAAGAGGATATATAAAATAAGATATATAAGAAACTTAATCCACTTACTTGCTTTAATAAGTATATAGTATTAGCTATCTAATATAATACCTACTTATACCAAAGGCAATAGTAAAAAAAGATAGGAAAAAGAGCTACCCAATCTGCTAATATAAGGTAAAAAAAGAATTCTCTAATCTCCTATAGAATAGCTTTAGGACCTATAGAACTTGGTAATATTTAATAAGAAAGAGACCTTTCTTAGATAATTTATTAGAATTATAATAAGAAAGAATATACCTTTTATAAGTATTCTAAGCTTAATATTAACTAATAATTTAAACCTATTCTAGAAGGCAAAAGATAAATTAACTTTATATATACTAAGGAAAAACCCTAAATAGTAATCCGGATAATTAGAAGGATTACTAAAAAGACTCTTATACCTAAGGGGAAGTTAATTTTTATAATTAGAAAAACTCTTATTATAATTAAAAAGTAAGATCTACTATTAATTATTATAAAAAATACTATATACCCCCTATATTAGAGTAATAAGAGTAATAGGATTATAAGGGAATAATGCCTAAGATAGCCCCTTAGAACTATAGGCTATAATAATAAAGCTATAGTTTTAATAGGCTATCTTTTAGCCCCCCTTATAGAAAGGAGCTACTAAAAGAGCTACTTATTAAATCTCTATATATTACTAATAGTAAGAAGCCTAGATAGCTTGAAATAGAAGTATATATTAAAGGGTAATAGTATAATGCTATAGTAGATAGTAGAGCTAAAATAAATTATATTTACCTAAGAGTTATAAACTAACTTTAGCTATTATAGAAGGATAAGATAGACCTTTATATAGTATTAAACCTAGAAGGTATTATATTTAACTATAAGAATAGAGTAATTAGCTAAGAAATTAATTATCTTAAGGTCTTTATAAATAAGAAGAATTATAGTATCTCCTTTGATATTATTAATGCTGGGATATATAACCTAGTCCTAGGGTATCTATAGTTATATTAGTATAATTTATATATTAATTAGTATATTAGCTAGGTATAAGTACTCCTAGAGTATAATATAGCTAGTAATATAAATAATAATAATTTAAGATCTTTAATCTTTAGTACTAACTATATAAAGGCTATATATAATAATAGCTTATTATTAAAGGGAATATAGTATAAGTATAAGGCTAGTTTAAGGAGAAAATAGTAGAGAGTTATTGCTTATCTCTATGCATAGTTTTAATAGCTTAATTAGGATCTTTAAAAGATAAAGGAAGATATTACTAATAATTAATTAGATAAAATACTATTATAATACTATATTTATAAATAGTTATTTGTAGATAAACTTAAGATTAGAATACCTAAATTTAATTAATAGGATTATAAAATTATATTAAAGGAAGGAGTAAGTACTTATTTTTTCCTAATTTATAATCTTAATTAAGTAGAACTTAATACTCTTAAGGAGTATATTAAAAATATACTATAAAAAGAATATATATAAGTATTAAACTCTAAAGCTGGTTATTTAGTAATATTTATTCTAAAGAAGAATAGAAAACTTTGCCTTATTATAGACTATTAATAGCTTAATAATATTACTATTAAAGATTATATATTATTGCCCCTTATTAATAAGATAAAGAATAGGCTATATAGAATAAAGTAGTTTATTATACTTAATCTAAAGGGAGCCTATAACCTAATATATATTAGAAAAGAAAATAAATAGAAAATTGCCTTTTAAATAAAGTTTAGGCTATTTAAGTACTTAGTAATACCCTTTGGACTTACTAATATACTAGTATCCTTTTAGAGGATAATTAATAATATATTATAAGAATACTTAGATATCTTTATTATTTATTATCTAGATAATATTCTTATTTTCTTAAAAAATAAAGAAGATTATAAGTAATATATCTACTAGGTTTTAAAAGCCTTTTAAGATATTAACCTACTGGTTAAACTAAAGAAGAGTATATTTTATGCTAAAGAAGTAGAATTCTTAGGATATATTATATTATATAATAAGATCTAAATAGACCCTAAGAAAATTGCCATAGTAAAGGATTAAAAGGAACCAAAGAACCTTACTAAGGTATAATTATTTCTTAGATTTACTAATTATTACTATAAGTTTATTAAAAACTTTAGGTAAATAGTAAGGCCCCTTACTACTTTAATAAAGAAAGGGATACCTTTTATCTAGGGATCAAAAGTATAAGAAGTATTTAATTAGTTAAAAGATACTATTATAGCTGAGCTAGTACTTATAATATTTAATCCTAATTAACTAATTAAATTGGAAATAGATACTTCTAACTATACTATTAGAGCCTAGATCAAATAAAGGGATAATTAAGGGAAATTATACCCTATTATATTTTACTTATATAAGTTATAAGAAGCTAAACTTAATTACCCTATTTATAATAAGGAATTTTTAGTAATTATTAATACTTTTAAGGAGTTCTAATAATATCTCCTTAGAAATTATTATAAGATTATAGTATTTATAGACTATAAGAATATATCTTACTTTATAATTACTTAGAAGCTTAGTAAATAATAGTTATAATATACTAAATATTTATTTAAGTTTAATTATTATATTATATATATTAAAGGTACTAAGAATACTTAAGTAGATACTATTAGTATATACTCTAATTACTATAAAAAGAAGAAGATAATTATAGAAAAGTTATTATAATATATACCTTAGGATAACCTTAAATAGGCTCCTATTAATAGTATAATAATTAAGAGTAGGAAGATTATAACTATAATTCAAAGGGAAGGATAGCAAGAGAATTATACCTTCCTTGGATATTAGAAACTATAAAGGCTAACTTCTAAGAACTATAGGCCCTTTAAAGTAATTATAGGTAGTTATAGTTTTTATAGGCCTATAAACTAAGCTAATAAGCTTATTATCTTAGTAGAATAGGACAATCTACTCTTATATAGGATTAAGGAGTATAATAAGGCACTCCTAGAAGATAAATAGATAATATACCTATAGGTTTTAGATAAACTATAGGATAATCTAATTAGAGAAATTTATAAATATCCTTTAAATAAATATAAAGGTATAAATAAAACCCTTAAATAAGTTAGATAGATATTTTCCTTTAGTTATATAAAGAGAAAGGTAGAAGCTATTATTAAGTAATATTTACTTTGCTAATAGATAAAGTTACTATAATATAAGCTATATAGTAAATTATAGCCTATTCTAATTACTTTAAAACTATAGGAATTAATTACTATAGACTTTATTATTAATTTACTATTATTAATAGATCCTACTATTAGTAAGTACTATAATACTATTTTTATTATTATTAATTAATTTATAAAGTTTACTTACTATATCCCTTATAAAAAGGCTATAAATAAAGAATAGTTTACTTATTTTTTTTTTTGATATATAATTATAATATATAGACTACTGGTTAAGATTATCTTAGACTATAGATAGCTATTTATATCTAAGTTCTAGTAAGGACTAATAGCCTTTATAGGTCTATAGTATAAGCTTACTATTGCTTTCTAACCCTAGGTTAATAAATAAACCAAGAAGCAAAATTAGAAGATTAAGTACTATTTATAATACTATATTAACTATAAGTAAATAGATTAGGTAAAAAAACTATTAATTACTTAGCTTACCCTTAATATATCTTACTAGTTAAGTATTAAGATTATATTTATATTTACTAACTTTAGATTTACCCCTAATATATTCTATACTAAACTAAAAGAACTAATTAAAGTAAAAGTATTATTTAAATCTAAATAGATATAGTAATTATATTTTAAGATAAAGATAGAACTTAAATTTATTTATATATAAATAAAGAAATATTATAATCCTAAATAAATAGAAGATCTATTCTTTAAGGAGGGGGATATAGTCCTTCTAGCTATAAAAAATATTACTATAAAATAATAAAATAAAAAACTTAATCTTAAGTATATTAGTTTATACCCTATAAAAAAGAAAATCTTATAAAATAATTATAAACTTAATTTACTAAAAGATATTAAGATTTATTTAATCTTTTATATTTCCTTATTTAAATCTATTACTAATATTATTATAGTAAATATAAGATTATATATTAAGCTAGTAATTAAACCACAGAAAGAATATACTATTAAAAAGATCCTAGAAAAAGGTATAATAGATAGAAAAGTATATTATTATATAAAATAGAAAAAATATACTAAGGAAATATAGAAACTACTATAAAACCTTATATACTACTTAAAGAAACTAGATAAATTCCTTTGCAAAAAGTAATAATTAAATTATTATTAAAATAAATATTAGCCTAGTTTAATAAGAATACTAATAATTAAGCCTTAACTAACTCTACCATAGAAAGACTAATTACCTTTAAATACTTTTCTATTTTATCTAATTACTTAAGCTTAATAAATACTATTATTACCTAGGATTATATAGCTAATATTACTATCTAAGTACCTTTAAATACTTTTTATAATACCTTAAAAGCCTCTTATAATACTTTAAAAGATATATATAATAACTCTAATTACTTCTTTATCTTATCTTATTACTTATATAACTTCTTTATTTCCTAAACTACCTAGAATACTTTACTTATTAGTATATATAAAAATAAAAAGGACCCTAGCTATATTTATAGATTATAGAATCTAAACTTACTTAGTTATAAGGCATATAACCTAAAATATACTTATTATACTAGGTAAAACTAGACCTAAAAATATACTTATAATCTATCTATAGATACTATTTATAGGAAAGCCCCTTAGCACTAAATAAACCTATATAAAACAATAAATCCTAATTCTTATATTTCTTCTAAAGGGACTCCTTTAATAAAGTCTAATAAGGCATAGTATTAGTAGAGATAAGGAAATATAAGGGATATACTTACTAAGTAAAGCTACAGAAGAAGGGAGAAAAAAGCTAAAAGAATAACCTATAATAGTCTTAAGGATAAGATCTTTAGAGGAGAGGTATTATATTATAACCTAGAACTAATTTACTTTGGAATTAAACTATTATACCAATAAAAGTCTAAATAAAGACCTATTTCTTCTTTTTATTAATAGGGCTTATTACTTAGTATAATAACTAATTAGAAGGTATAGCTTAGAGTATATAGTCTTAGTACTAAGGCCTTAGATACTCCAAGGGCTTATTTATACTAGTATATATTTAAGACTTCTAGGAATTACTATTATTAGGGTATAACTTAGCTTTTAATATAATTTGATTACCTTTAATTATTTACTTTAATTAATTAACCTATTATTAGATATAATATACCTTTATTATATTTTTACCTTTTATATAGACCTAATATACCTAATCTATCCTATCAATATAAACTAACAGCATAAATAACATCTCTTTATTAACTAGCCTATAAAGCGCCTACCCTTAGCCCTTTAATGCCTAGCTATTAAAGCTTTGCTATTTCCTCCATTGGAGCCAGGACCAGACCGTTACAATAATAGCAACTACAATAGCAACTGCAATAGTAACTGCAATAGCAACTACAATAGCAACTATAATGGTAATTGCAATGGTGATTGCAATAGTAATTGCAAAGGTAATTGGCTGGGGCCTATTAGGCTAGCTGTTTTTGGATAAAAATGGGATATTTAGGATAGAAAAGAGATAATATGTTGAAATTCTGGGAGAAATTTTGGGCTTCACGTGACTTTGTTGAGCCAAATAACAAAAGCTGTTGCGGCAAATATCAATTCTCTTCCAGATACCTTCCAACTAATAATGTCTCCTATGAAGTAACGACGCTCTGTTGGAGACGAGGTGGGGAACATGCGAGAATTATTGAATTATACCATATTTATTATGAATATGTCAGGTTGGCCAACTACGAAATGGCCAACTGAACTAGTCACCTGCTTTCTTTTGGTGGGATTTTTTTTTTTGCATAGTCTCGACAAAACCGGGGGCTGTGATATCAAAATCAATGCAGCAAACTTTCTGGCATGCTATTAATCGCCAATGCCTACTTGTGAGGGAGGATATTAAAGAAAACCAGATGTACAGCTACCCGTGATCTCTAGCGCTTGACCTGGGTAGGTTCTTCCTTGACCTTTTGCTTCGGCCCATTGAGGTCAAGCACCTAGTGTATATGGTTAGATTAAGTGCTTGAAATGAACTTGGGACCATTGAACTTGCCATGGCACGCCAGCCTTGGCCAGCAAGAGCCGACATGCTTGGGCCCAGGTCCCTGAACCCGAAGCACTGGTAGAACTGGACAGAGTACTATGGCAATTAATTACCATCAGGATAGTAAGCACGGACGTGCAAGGGTTGAGAGCGTACTGGTTGGCATATTAATGCGACACGGTCAGCCATGCCGGATTCGTTCATAAGCTGGAGGTATGATTTCATGGCTGTCTTTCCAATCCCGACGCCCTGGACCTCGGGACATACGGCAAAGGAATGAAGACATATTGTTCTTCCTGACGACTGGTGACCTTGAGCTGAGCCCTTGCAGGCCACGGGCTCCCGCCAATTTTTTGGCAGTGCCATATCATCATCAGTAACGACTGGATGCTTTCCAAGAGTGGCGAGGATGTGGGCGAACATGACGTGCTTTGCGTGATCAGTGCGGCCAGATTCGACTGGTCGGCTGTGATTCAGAGTCGTTATTTTCCAGTCCTTAGCATCGTCTGGTCTATAAGTATTAAATAGAGCATAACAAACAGCACCCGATTTTCGGATACGGTATTCAATCTGGTGACAGTTAGCTAATTGCACCCTTCACTTTCACCGGCATCTCAGGCCAATTTAGTTGTATGTGCTGGCTGAGAATTTGGACAGTACCTTTTCTCTAGTTGCCCGATGGCTTGGCTCTGATAGTGCCGCATTCTCAAGAGCCAGGCACGTTTCAATGTCGTTTTCCGTCAACGGGGAGAGCATTGGTGCCCAGTGGAAGGGAATGACCTTTTTCAACATGCCCGCCTCGGAGTTGCGCTTCTGAATTCTCAGCTGGGCAATATTTCTCTTGGACATGACCATCTCCTCATCGGCGTCACAGGAGTCATCGATGGCGTCGGCATCTTCGTCTTCATCTCTCCCAGCATCAGTGTCGTCGGAGAAAATGATCCCCCGCGCAGCCGTCGCGAATTCGTTGTTGTGGTCCATAGTGGCCAGCAGAGTAAATGTTGTAGTGCTCGCGCGTGAAGTCAGGTGTGCATCAGACCGGGTTTCTGGAATCCTGAAATCTTGCTCTTGCAGAGACGAAGTCGCTAGTGCAGTTGGTAAGCCGGAGCCCCAACTAGCCGCTGCAAAAAGAGGTCTTGGTGCGGGCAGAGTATCTTCTTTGCTTGTCCGCTGTTACCCTCTAAATTGAGTTTGGTAGAGTTGGAAGTCTTTTGATGTACTTTTTTGTAGATGAGAAGTTAATCGGATGATGTTGTTAACGTGAAAAGCGGCATCATCACTAGCCCCCCAACTCGTTCGATGAAAAAGGCTATGAAATTTGGGGATATTGGCCACTGTGAGATCAGGTGGTTGTATCAGCCAATCACAGACTTTGCTTCAGACCTTGGGGGTCACGGGGATGTTAAACACTGAGCGATACAATCAAAGAATAAATGGGATGTCTGAGGTAATATCTACGGAGAAATTACTAGTGGTTTGTTGTGCGATAGCGATACGTTTTTATTAAAATTATGGGGGTTAAGTAGCAGTTTGATGGGATACTGGGTGCAGCAAACAGGGTAGGATCGGATGTCAATGACGTGATGTTCAAAAGCTGTTTATTTCAACAACACTTCCGTAAATATGGACTCCGTGAAAACGGCTCCATTTCAACCCTTTCGCCCTAAACTTTCTACCTTGCAATATCTCACCCTTTCAAACCCTTCTCGTACGCGGGTCAGAGTTAGTATATAGTTGCTCGCGGGGTGGGGCATAGGTATTTGACATGTTTTCGTCATCCCCCCCCCCCAAAAAAAACAACCAAGCAGCAAGGATTGGTTTTTCTTCTTTTCTTCTTTGCATTAATCCATCACCCTCAGGATCCACTGGACGCTTATTATATCAACTGGGGGTACAGTACAAGAAAGAAATTTGTCTCTGGTCTGAGTGCCGCTTGGTTTGCTTGGTTTATGTGTTTGTAAGCCCTTGCCTGGTTTGGGTGAAATACGACCCTCGAAATGTGACTATTGCGACCAAACCGATCAGAGTAAGTACCTAGCAGGCTTGCTCATCAATCGAAGAGGGACACGGACGTGAGCTCGTGACAATGCTCTGGTCATGTCCGGATATAACGTGGTGGTTCGATGAACTGTCCAGCCGTCGAGCGTGCAGCTAACAGTTCTGCCGCCACCAAGTCCACTATGGCTCAATTAAGTCTTCCTCCTTGCCAGGGTTTTTGTCAACAACAAGCCCTAAAAGTAGCTGTACCCGGGTCACCACACGATGGTTGATACAACGGGCCTCGGCAATGGTGGCCATCGAAAAGCTCGTCGCCAAGCAAGGATACTAACCTGTGCTGCAGAGAAGATCATGCTGCACCTGGCCCCAACTCCCTGTCGTCGGATACGATCGTTAATTGGGCCCCATACGGGCCGCAGACCAGGTTGAGCTTAGAACGGCAAACGCTGTGGCGATCTAGGTGCGAGCCACGCTGCCATTTCACCAACAGCTGGAGCATATCGGTCCGTATTGGATGCTTACCTGGGCACTGTTGCGTATGTGCATGTATCTTATTTGTGACGCTTGGGCGCTGGTGTCCCGTCTTCGTCCGTTGACTTGCATATGGTTAAAACAACCAAAGCTGCAATTTTTGTGGGCGGAAGCTAACGATCCGTCTGTCATGGCCGAATTGCCTGTGCCATGATGTTGCCGTGGGACAGCTTTGCCTGCCATCAGTCAGCAGTGAAAAATTTCCTTCAGGCGCCCATTTGACTCGTCATTGCGGTCAGGCGGCCGGCTTGGTGCCCATTGGTGTCATCAGCCTCCTGCTAAGCGCTTCTTATTATTCCTTATCCCCCCCCCCAACTCGCCGAGCTGCCGTAAACTCCGCAGCGGGAAAGATGATCTATCGGCTTCGGTCGACTTCGACGGTGGGCGGAGGGGCAAAGCTTGAATGGCATGGCGGCATCATAGTGCAGCTCAAGCTAGCAAGGCAAGCATGCCAAGGGGATGGACGGGGACAGGAGTATGCAATAGACCATTAGAGCGACAACTAGAAAAATGACATCGCAGGCAAACAAAAAAGATGAACATACGGAGATGTGAGGCTGGTGAGTGATCATGGAGATTTATAACCATCTGGCCCGTTGCATCAGACGAGAGAAATCAAATCAACCGTCGCTGGCCTGGGGTGCGTTAACTAGCAATCGGCTGAGGCTCTTGTGGACGATGGAAGCACTGCCGTTGGCGACAGTAGTGACTGCGAGATGTACCTGATTAGGTGCAGATTGCAGGCGCCCCGAGGACGGTGGCCAGAGTGGGCATGGTCGTGCCCCTACTCGGGGAGTTGCTGCATGGTAATGCTGGACCCCGGACTGCTGGGTCACCAATCAAGCCTCAGGCAACTAGAGCTAGCTGGCACTCCAGGCCTGTGCTTCCCTGGAACCCACTGAGAAACCAACGTTTGGGCAAGACGAAGACCTCTGTCGTCACCGCCACGCCCACGTAATATTTGCCCCTCCAGCACCTCTCCTCGGTGGGTTACGTCGTGCATTGGGAAGCCAACTTACCCCTCCCTGCCCTTGTGCTGTACCTACCGTAGCTTCAGCCAGCTCTGGCAGATGCCATCCACTTACTCAATGCCCTGTAAGCAGGCAGGGCCTCGGATATATGACATGAATATACCGCCTCCATGTCAATAACCCAGCATTAGTTACATCAAGCATCCCACCCAAAAGGGATACCTACCGCCCACAGGCAAAAAAAAAAAAAAAAAAAAAAGGAAACCAATAACAATATTCAATAAATAAATAATAAAAAGAAGGAAAGAAACCCCAACCCAACAAACAAACCCTGCCCCTGTTCTGTTCGCCCCCCATCAGCTCCCAAGGTTGCTCCGGCTCCAAGGTTTCCCCAGCCCAAAGCTCCATTCTCCATTTTGCCTTCTCCCCAGGTCAGTGCTAGTACAGGCTAACTACTACCTGCCCTGCTCGGTCAGCCTCCCTCGCTTTGACCTCGACCTCTTCCCAGCTGCTCACCAACTCCATCTTCCTCGAACAAGCCAGCGACTCCAAGATCCGCGTCGCGACTCAGTCCTCCCCCACTCCGTCTCCTTCCCCGAGTCTGTCGTGCTCCTCTTGCTCTCTTCTTTCTGCCCCCCCAACCCTCCTCAACACCTCCGTCGTCACCTCTCTAGCTTCGTCCCTACTTCCCCTCCTCCGAAGCTTGCCTTTATCGACCCCTCTTCCTTCTCCGTCTCTATCCTCCTCTGTCACTTGGACTCTCCCACAACTTCTTGCCGACAAAGGCAAACTGCCAGCTGCCTTGTCTGACCTCCAGACTCCATTCCACGGCACAATCGCTGAGGTTCAGCTCCACCAAGCCCGACTGTAGTCGACTATTAATCTCGACCATAATTACCACTTCTATTCCCTTTGTTGAAACTAGCTTGATAAGTCAGATCGGCACTCCCGCCCACCCACCATGTGAGCTCCCGCCTCAAACCCGCTGCTATCCATGAATGCTGACCCTGGGTGACCAGGCGCATTACGCTCAACATATTCAACCCCCAAGCTGGGGAACAGGACAGCCTACTTACCCTCGAGATTTTCCCCGATATGACCATGGCTACCCTCCGCGAATCAATCCAAGCCGAATCCTCGATTGCCCCGACCTCTCAGCACATTTACCACAATGGCCGGCTAATCTCCGACGACTCCAAAACTATGGAGCAGCTACAGATTACAGATGGGGAGATGCTGGCCTTGCACGTTCGGGACATGCGAGGAAGCACAGGTGTGCCTGACCAACCTCGCAGGCCCCAGCCCCAGGCTCAGGCGCAGGCACCGACGCAGGCCCGGAGACGTGGCAACGAACAAGACCCCGAACTTCTTCGTCTTCAAATCCTTGGGAATCCCATACTGAGGACTCAGCTACAGCGACAACATCCGGAACTAGCTTCTGCCGTGGACGATCCTGCTCGATTCACTCGTATTTTACAAGAAAGCCAAGACCGTGAACATAGAGAGCGTCTGGAACGACAGAGGGAAATTGAGAGACTCAATGATGATCCTTTCAATGTTGAGAATCAGAGGAAAATTGAAGAGATGATTCGCCAAGAACGGGTCATGGAGAATCTGCAAAATGCGATGGAGCACAACCCTGAAGGTAAGCCATGCGCGGCATTTCGTAAACCCTGCATAATGACTAACAATCACAGTCTTTGGAAGAGTCCACATGCTCTACCTTGATGTGGAAGTAAACGGCCACAGGGTCAAGGCGCTGGTAGATTCTGGTGCACAAGCCACCATCATGTCTCCCGCTTGTGCTGAAGCATGCGGAATCATGCGGCTAGTAGATACTAGATTCGCCGGCGTTGCCCGCGGCGTGGGAACTGCCACCATTATTGGGCGTGTCCACTCTGCGCAGATTAAGATAGGAAAGCTTTTCCTGCCCTGCAGCTTCACCGTTATGGAGGGCAAATCGGTTGATTTGCTGCTGGGCCTAGACATGCTCAAGAGATACCAGGCTACTATTGATCTGGCAAAGGACAAGCTCATCATCCAGGGCGAGGAGGTGCCTTTCTTGGGAGAGGCTGAAATTCCCAAGGAGGAGGAAGCCATGACAGAGGAGCCTACTATTCCTGGTCCTTCTGGGACCACCATCGGCCAGCGCTCCGGCGCCGTGGTACCAGCAGAAGCTCAACAGCAACAACCTCCGGTCATAACCCCGCAGCCCGCTGCCGCGCCAGCGCCAGCGCCAGCGCCAGCGCCGACACAGTCACAGCCCTCAACATCACAGCCCAATATTTCACCCGAGGCCATTGAGAGCCTCATGGCTCTAGGAGCCACTCGAGAGCAGGCCATCCAAGCTCTGCAGGCCGCCGAGGGCAATGCGGATGTGGCCGCGGGCCTCATATTTTTCTAAAATTTAGAATTGTTACGAGGCTTTATGATTTGTACGACTGAATATCAGAACATTGGTGGAATATTACAGAGCTTTTGGCGTGAGACGGGCGATCATTAGATACGGACTCTAGGCAGCCGTGGCCCAAGGTGGATAGAGAAGAGACTGGCTCAGCCCGCTAAATAGCGGAGGAATTACACTTGGACTTTTATTGCTTGCATGAAATGACTTAAGAAACTCCTTCCTTTTCGCAGACAGCCCAAAGCAAGGAAAGATATGGTAGTATATCGTTTGTAGTAGGCCTTCGGAGTTGGAACTAAATACATCACTGGTCCATCAATATTTCCCCTTATCGGATTTTGTAGACACATGGCTTCAGGATGGATGCCTCGTTCACCTCAGGCTGCTCATCAACAGGGTCGATCCTGCGAATGATGGCCTTCTTCCCCTTGGGAGCCTCTTTGGGCTTCACACCCTTGCCCTTTGTGACAGCCGCACCCTTGATGAAGTGCATCTTGACAAACATCTTATTTGAGAGGTCAATGGCCTCCCGGTCGCCCTGGAGGACGAACCCTCGGGACTTGAGCACCTCGACAAACGCAGAGACGTCTGTCTCGCGGCGACGATCCTCCATGCCATCTACCTCAACAGCCAAGTCTTGGTCATGGCCAGCACCATCATCCGCCGATCCCTTGCCTTTGTTGCCTTGGATCTTCTTGCGGTTGCCGACACTGTGCGTGACAGGCGCATTCTTGTTCCGCACGGGACCGAAGCGGCTCTTAATTTCAGCGACCCAGAGCTCGCCCTTCCAGTGCAAGATGCGGTAGGCTTCCTCAATAAAGTCGACCCAGTTGGTACCCATCAGGGCGAGACAGAAGATGGCGACGTTGACGGAATCGTCCGGCACAGGAACATTGGAAATGTCGGCCTTGATGACGAGTGGGCTGGGGCTTTGGAGGTCGAAGCTCTTGACGGTGACGTGCATCTTCTTGCCATCAGACCGCAAGGATTCGGCAAGCTGGGCGTCGCCGCATCCTAGATCAGCGATAGTGCACTCCTGGCTGGTCCTGGGCAAGGGAGTCTTTGCCAGGGACAGCGGCGGAGCTCCGGGGCGCTGCTTGCCAGCGTGGCGGATGCGACTGCGGGCACGAATATCCTTGAGGAAGCTGTCGACAGGGTTCTCGGGCCAGACCTTGACCTGGCGACGGAAGCCCTCGTGGTACTCGTCAAACATCTCGGGTGATTCCTGGAAGATCTGGAAGGACTCCTCGGAGGGGCGGGTGTAGAGAGTTTCGTTGAGATGGCGGAAGCGTGCTGAGATGAGCTTTTCTCTCATCGAGGCTTGGAGGGGTGTGAGCTTGGGGGCAGCGGGAGGTGCTGCTTTGGTGACGGCGTTGTGCTTTGCGGGGGATTTTGAAGCATCGCCATCGGCACCATCTGTGAGGTTTCCCTTTTGGTTCTGCTTTTTGCCCTTCTTGTCGGGTTTATCCTTCTTCTGCTTGGGCTGCGCATCAGCCTCCTTCTCACTCTTGTCGCTGCTCTCATCCTTGGCCTGGGACGTTTTCACGGCTCCCTTCCCATCCTTCTTATGCCGCTTAGCAGACTTTTCAGACTTCTTCTGAGCATCGCTCGGCTTTCCCTCGATGACAGTCTCCCACAGATCGGCAACGGTGGAGGCGTTGACGTTCTCTGTCGCGGCCGCGGCAGCGCCACTGCGCTTGCGCTTCTTGGATTTTGTGCCGGGGGCGCTGTTTGTACCGGACGGCTTTTCAGCCTTGAGAGCGTCGGCCGAGACGGACCATCCTGGTACGGCGAACATGATTTTAATGCGCCGGGTGGTGATATTTTGAGGAATGCTCGGTTGGTGTTGTTGGCCCCTGAACTTTTTTTCCTTTGAAATTTTGCAGAATCAAAAACGGCAATTGGAGGCGGAGGTGGTCTGTGCACATATCAACGACGATGTGGGTGGCACGGTGGGTAGTAAAAGGCTGGAATCCACGTTTGGGGACTGACATTGGTGTCTTTTTGTAACAAACCTTTGTTTAAAATAATGCAAAACTAAACCAAAATATACTAAAAAAAGTTATTTTCATCTGACGAGTTAAAATAATGACAATTATTAATGACCTTGGGTAGAAAGTGGCACGGTTTCGTTCCAACAACAACCTCGGGGTTGATGGTGCGTTGCAACATGGCTCACATAGCTGGTGGATGGGAATAGTTGTACAGTGTGTAATTTTTGGTTCTTGCTTCCTCTGGCATATGGAAATAACTTCCTCTTCCACTTTATGGAATTTTCTTTCTTTCTTTTCATTCTCATCATCCGCCGCTGTTACGTTCACGACTATGAAAGATGGCTACCTGGAGTCATATCCAGCTACTGTTCACCAAGACAGGAAATATTCTCTGCTTTGATTCTATGACTCGGAGGTGTGACTAAGGCCTGGCAGCTCATGGCGAGAATCACGATATGGTGTGTGCGAGCGTTCAGGAAGCACAGCCACGCTCTGACCCTGCTGTCTTTAGGATACTGCAAGCCAGAACTCGGCTCACTTGGAGCCAGAGAAAGCTATCCAGTTTTGAAATAGGAAACATGCCCTAATTTACAACATATTATTGGCTTCAAGGTCTTTAACCATAATTCGGGGTTGATTAACGGAATGTATCTGGCTTACGCTCCCGGGATCGCTTGCCAATGTTAGAATATTGGTCAATGCCACGAAGCGCGCGAATTTTCGACCAGCCAGAGGCTGAGTCGCAATAATAAACATTGTTTTCTTGTTATGTTATCACTTTATGTATAGCTCAACTAATGGGGAACCATGGAATGTGAGCGTACGCTTGATGTGTATGCTGAGCATATTTGAAGATTGGATTTTAGAGTCATTGTTTACAACCTGCAAGTACGAAAAGAATGGTGTGGCTAAGAAATGGATCAATCCAGACGAAATAAAACGTTCATTTTGTATATGCAATAGATTTCCTCTTCGTCCGAGTCTTTGGCCATTGCTCTAGGCGACGACTTTTTATTCCAAAGTCAGGTATCATCTTTGAGGAGTCAAAGATCTATATCCTCCACTAGATAACCGTAAGTGGTTTAGATTGGTTGCTAAATAGGTTCTAGGTACTGCTAGCAGTTCACGAGAGAAGGTGGCTTCTGTGGGACGACTTTATGGGGCTGCTAAGAAGTCTAGGCAATTAACCAAATGTTCGTAAGAACTGCCCTCATGTTACGTCCGCCAGCCCAATGTGGGTTAGCATTCAGCATCCAAACCCTCGGACGGTCGCGGTCCCCAATTTTCTGCTTGTGGTACCGATTATCTATGTTCATCCGATATTGCACAAACATTTCCCTCAGAATAACCTCTAATCGGCCATAGGGAAGGCAGGCATGTGGCCAGCCGCCGGCGTCGAGAGGGACTCATCAGCGGGGCCACATCCGCGACACTGGGAGGTGGGAGGCAGGTTGATTGGCGGAGCCGTGCGCCTTCATGCCGCAGAATGTCTTGTGTCGACTGGTGTTTGGATTGGGATGGAAGTGCTGGAACACCCTATTGTCATGGGTGGCGGGCCGCAGTACGGGCTGAAAGCTACAATAGACTGCATTTCCAACCCATACTACTGTTCTTTCCCACGCACGAGGCCGTACTAGTTCCCATGAAATTACAAGAATGTAGCGATCCACATAAAATGATTGGATGAGCATTAGATGTTGTCAGACTGACTTGGCTCAAGGAACTTGCCTCGGTTCACAGGACTGTGCATTTGGGACTGCAGCTACCCGTAAAATATTCACAAATATAGCGCCTTTGGACGAGATCCAGTGAGACCCATGGCGATAGGGACGAGTAAGGCCAGGCCAGGAAGTGTCAATCGTGGACCTTTTGTACATAAGAGGCTGTCTAGATTGTTTAGAACCCAGGGGTCGACAGCAAGCTAACCAATTTCATCCCCGGATGGCCTGTGACAGATACAATTGACTGGTCTCGGGGCACAACCCTGGGGCAATGGCATGGGTTTCCACCATTAACTACGTATTTGGGCAGCTTGTCCGAACGCGAGGCGCGAATCTAACCTGTCTTTGGGTGTAGACCGGCAACAGTGCCGGCCCAATAAGCTAGCAGAAATGCTTTTATTCAAAGAAGCCGCAAGTGCTACTCGCGGTGGCATGACACGGCCGCAACTGGGTTTAATTCTCGACAAGATCTCGGATAGCATCGCCGGCTTACGATGTGGCGGTCAGGGCAAACGAAATCTAAATCGCCCTCAAACCCGTATCTGGCCCTTGTTGCCTTGCAGAAATAGCGCAGGTTTCCCAGAGCCTCAGTTTACTAGCCCAGCTAAACGCTGTAGTGCATTGCCCACTGTTTATGCCCGGTAGACAGAAACACCCCGTCCTCGTACAACGGCCAAGATTCTAGGCACAGTGGCATCCTTGTCACCGTCGGTCTTGTCGCCAGGCCAAAGCATAAATCTGCCACGGTACCGTCTCGACACGGGGAAGTGAAATGAGAGGGGATGAACAGGTCGTAGTATTCTCAAGACAAGATACCGCGAGGCAAGTCTGGGATCTATGCTCGTCGACACAGTGAAAATCTTGGACTGAGGAGGACAATGGTGAGCTAGATAGTCTTGGTTCCGTGGTAGAGAAACGGCTACTAGACAACAATATGCAGGCTTACAGCTTGGTCTCACTGAGTGGTGGGAACAGGCTTGGGATGGGTTGGGTCAATTGTATTATAATGCAACTCCTCCACAGGCCGGCGATGAGGCAGAGATCCGACCAAGGGAAGATGGGTTTGCAAGCGCAGTCCATCCGGGTTTCGTAGCATCACTGCAAGGAATAGGGCCTGTGAGGGATGTGCAACGCTTTGTGCAGTGTTTGTGTTGCACGATGGCATGGGTGCAAGCTGCATCAACCGCTTGCTAGAGACTGCGGACAGGCAGGCATGTGGTTGAGATACTGGGGGCTGGGATTGGGTGGTGGACACTGGATGGTGGTCGGCGTGGTTGTGGTAGCACGAGCCACCCCATCCCACCTCATCCATCTGCTTAATGTGCAGTTAGGTAGTGCGCTGCACCGTAAGTTATAGGCTCAGAGCCCGAGCCGGGCCTGGGCCTGTCACATCGATGTCGCCGTAGGACTCGGCCTGGCCTGACCTGACCTGGCCCAGCCATGGCTGGCGGTTGTCGAGAGTTTCGGGGCGCGCGGATGCGGGCAACTGGGCCGCAAGCAATCAAGCAAGCTAGATATTTTAGGGGATCGCCGCCATAGCCATGGGCTCCATATCGCCGTGAAGGCTCTGGCACGAGTGTGCAACAATAGCTAGCGGGAGGGAAGGTGCGGATAATGTTTCGGCGGCCGTTTGACAGCTTTGGCGGAAGAAGCTGCCCGTCCGAGATGGGCCCGAGGGACAGCCGGCTAACAGGAACAGGCCCCTAGGACTGGGGCCGCCAGGGTTTGCTTGTCTGGATTGCCAACAAATGCATACATGCCTACTATGTACATACGCTGTAAAGTGCATGCACTGCACTGCCAAGGACAACGGACTTAATCCCCAGAGTTCAGTCTTGTTGACAGGGGACAATTAGGGGTCATTACCCATAGCTTCCTCCCCCCTCCTCCCCCCTCTCCAAAGGTCGGAATGGTGGTTGCCAGGAGGCGTAAATGCACCATCTGCTCTGAGTGTCGATGACGGACGGGATGGATGTGCAGCGAGCCCAGGTCCTCTTGGCAAGGATAACGCGGAGTTAGGGACCCCCAAGATTGGAGCGAAGGATCTTAAGGTTGACACGGATTCACTGGCGAATTAAGTCATCCGGGGTCTCCCGCCACGCCTCACTAGCTATAATGATTTACATCCACGGTTCGCCGACAATGAGTAGGGCTGTAACTTTAAAAAAGAAAACCCGGCTTACTATGTATGTGCTTGCTTGGGGCATGTCGATTAAATAGGGGGGCGCCCAAATCTGAATCACCATCGGGATCAGACAATAGGAGTGAGTGTCTGCTCACGCGTATGGCGGTACAGTACAGTGCAGTATAATCATGCAATGTCTATCTGTATGCAATGTGAGTGAGCCTGTGAGACACGACATGGTCCGGCCATGTACGGACGTAGAAGCTCACAACCACGCATTGTCTCGCTCACTCTCTCACAGGTACAAAAGATCCATCAGCGAATGAGATGGAGGGGTGTGTATGCTGCAAGAACGGTGACACGGCACGGCATACCATCCATCCCATATGCAATTTGCAATCTGGACCCATCCTTCTCGTCGATACACATGTGGGCCAGACTGGACATTGAGGCCGTTTTTGGTCCGCCGTCTCATCATAGCGTGGGAGTCCCCTCTTTGGCATGCGAGGGCGTTTGATCAAGCCCTGTCTCGCCTCCTGTAGGCTACCGACGACCATGCATTCCTTGTGCAATCGGAGGACCATACGGAACCCCCCCCTTTTTTTTTTCTTTCTCTTTTTCTTTCCTTCTTTCCAAACGGGCGAATTAGTCTACGCTAGTGATTTATAATGTTCTTTGGCAGCACCAGACATGATAGCCATTTTTCGTACTCAATTGTGTTTTGGGCGTGAGCAATGGTGAGAACTAGAAGCAACACACGCAAGGGATCCGTATATATCTTGGGATGTGCACCAGCCTCACTTAATGGCTTCTCGGATGTTTTGGGCTGGGGAATAAGTGCATAGTTCGTTTTTCGGCAAGTAGCTCCTCCATGGCCGTTTCCTCTGCCCATCCCCACTCCAAGTCTAGACTTGGCGGCTCCCTCCTAGTCCCCGGTGCTGGCTGGTGGCTTCTTTGGCTTTGAGCTTCCTCTCTTCTCCCCTCAGCCAGATGGAGTACAACGCATGGTGAAGCCATGACAAGGAAAAAAGAAAAAAGAAGAAGAAAAAAGCAAGAGCGTCTGCCAGCCAGAGCTGTCCTTTCCTTGTTCATGGCTTGTACTCGTACATAGCTTGTCCATGATGACCACCCCACCTTGGACCCTTGTCTGGCTGGAGGTTTCGGTGTCACCCCTCCTTCTGGCCTTGTCTGCTTCTATCTGTGGCGAAGATTGAACCCGCTGTGTTGCATCCAAATCCCTGGGCTTGATCGGATCGTGCGGCGTATATCATTGCCTCTGCTCTTGTGTGCCATGTGTCTGTTGGGTTTGGGTCTCCTTCCTTCCGGTCCCCAATCTCTTTTTGTTACCCACCAGACACCTTCTCCTTGTCTCTGCTCCTCCATACCCCAACACATTTAGATTTATCTATCGCGGGGCTATGCTGTAGCCAAATAGAGCCTTTTTCTTCTTCTTCTGAACGTCCGTTTTGAAAATTTCTTGGCCCTGCTGCCCGTTTGATATTTTCCCCCTTGTTGTCCTCCATCTCAAAGGCCAACTCCACATCTTCTCCACTCACATCCCAACCCTCGTCCTAGCTTAGCCCGACTACACACTAATTGCTGTCGATACACACAGCAGCCGAGCAAGCAAGGTGCCAATGTCAAGCCTTGGCTGCCCTTGCCACTATAGTCACGGCCCCCCACAGTGTAAACGCATCCAAAATATCTCCACCTACCGCGGTCGAATGCTCAATAATCGTCTCTTTACCCACATCATCCACTAACTGCCTGTGGTCCTCTATTCTGGCGTATGCCCACTTCCAGTCGTGATCAATTCATCTTGCCTGCTCGACCTTTTATTTACTTCATCCCGCAACTGGATAGTTTAAGACGTTTGTTGAATCACGGCAGTCATCTATCAACCAGCTTTGTTGGGTTTTGTTGCGCCGTAAGAATTTTTTTTTTCCGGACAGCCACCGTTCATTGAGCCTCCTCATAACTATCTACCCTTTGCGCACGTCTGCTACACGGCAATTACTACCGGAATTCCCCTCTCAGACAAGCGACCCGCTCTTCATAGACAGACCAAACGCAGACGGAAGAGACTGATAGACACCAAAAACACGCGCACACGGACTCAACCTTTTGGCCTCCACCTTTGCTGCGATTGCTCCGTTGGCGCAGGCTAGCCCCCGGGCTGGATTGGTAAACCGCTGGCTTGCCCAGTTACACGACCATGTTTCTGTCCCTCCACGAAGCTTTCTTATAGAGATACCCGTCTTCTTGAGCCTAGACCCTTCCTCCCGCCCCAACCCCTCCACTCTGTCTTGCTTGACTTCAAGGCTCCTTCCTGTCTCGGTCACCTTCTCGTCCCGCTCTTTTTACTATCCCGTGACCCCGTCACTTTCGCCTCCTGTTTCTTTCGACTGCCCAAGCGGCAACACTTTGTGTGTTTACCCGTTTGTTCGCCACAGATTCTGCGGGCCCAACAGCTTTCTGGGACTGCGCGGCAGCTTATTTCCACCCGACGCGACTGGAAGTATGTGAATTTTGCCAATTGGGATCATCTCTGTGGATTAAGAACTAGACAGCAGCCCCAAACGTGGCTCGCACCATTCCAAACCCGCCCGTATGGATCGCGACTCTAGCACCGAGGCTGCCGCCTCAACATCGCAACAACCTCCGCCAGCAACGTCTCAACAAGATGAGGATGTCAAAGATGACACCAATCGTAAGAAGGCCAACATTCGGAAAAGAACAAAGACGGGATGCCTCAGTAGGTTGACACAATTTTATTTGACCTCAACTGTCGATGCCCTTGAAGTCATGCTAACCAATTACGCGGAAAGCCTGCCGTAAGAGGCGCATCAAGTGTGATGAGGGAAGACCAACATGTAACAATTGCATCAAATCAAAACGACTATGCGAGGGCTACAGTCAACGTGTCATATTTAAAAACCCTACTATTCAGGGTGGCCCATATGGACCGGCTCTATACGCTGACGGATCTTCACACCTTGTTGGTCAGATGCATGGGAAATCATCATCTCAAGGGCCACTCCCCGTAATTGCGCCCAAACCACCTTCATTTGACTATCCATCTCAGCGGCACCCATCTTACGACCATTATACTCCAGAACAGCATGTTCCTGCGCCTTATGACTTTCACACTGGCCCATCAGTTCCGCCTTCATATCCTCCACCCACAGCGGGATATGTCCACATTCAACACGATCCTCGGCCACACCATTTTGGCCCACCGCCTTCCGAACAAAGCGGTAGTTCATATTCTTTGAGACGTCCGACAGTGGTCGATGACCCCAACGAAGATCAAGACGAACGCTCAGGGGCAGTTCAAGAGGAGTTTTTGGCCTACGACCCCCCTGACGATGATGCATCTATGGCGGAATCGGACGACGAGACCCGAGATCCCCGAGAGCTTCTGGGCCCTGTAGTGAAACAGTTCAGTGGTGTTTGGGATATGAACGGCACAAAGGTCCGGGCATTTTCAACATTTGCGAAATGTAATGTGCTGTCGGAATACACAGCTTCGGCCCAAATATCAGAACTTAAAGATCCCAGGATGTTGGCCATTTTCATGCATTTTATCCAGGTTACGGGTCCGAGTATGTCACTTTATGAACGTCACCCATTTGACCACGGAAATGAAGGTGCATTTGACGAAACCCCAAAGGGACAAAATAACCTCTGGAGTTGTAAGTCTGCTATCATTGATGACGAGGGACTACGAACTGACTGGTCGAAGATACGTTTCCCATCATTGCCTTCAACCACCCTGCACTCCTACACTCCATACTCGCCCTGGCCAGCTTGCAAATAGCTAAACTACAAAAAATACCGGCCACTGCAGCGATGAAACACTATCACCTCGCAATTCGTCGAATAGCCAGGAATGTAAAGAGGCCAATGAGGCGGACACAGCCTCCTACTCTGGCAGCTACTTTGCTCTTGGCGTACTTTGAGGTTTGGTCATCAGATCATACTAAATGGTGCAATCACCTTTTTGGCGCCAGAATTTTGCTTCGTGAGATGCCCCTTAGTCTGATGTCCCGACGATGTTTGCCGGTCAAGCGCATCGCACAAAGAAAAAAAGATGCCGAAGACCAAAGCCAGATGGATTCCTTTTTCCCTGGATTTCGGGTGCCTCCACAGAGCCAGCTCCTTGATTTGGACTACGATATACTCCAGAAAATTTCTGGTCAGCACACTACGGCGGAACACTATGGTCTAGGAGAGGACCAACCACTGGAGCCAGAGGCTAGCGCCGTCACGGACAGAGATATTGAGCAATACGAGAATGTGCGAGATTTGTACTGGTGGTATTGTAAAATGGATGTGTACCAGAGTATGTTGGGTGGCACCAAGTTATTGTAAGTTGCACCAATTATCTGTACCCTTTGATTTTAAACGACTGCCGATCCTAACAATATTTAGTATGGAATACGAGTGCTGGACTCAATGCCCACCTCGTTCACCTATTTCAAAACTGGAGGCGATGTAAGAAGATTCTGTTACCCCGTCGAGAACTCGACACTGACCGGGTTCAATTAGATATGGCACTTATGACCACCTCATGCTGCTGCTTGGGCGACTGGCGAACTTCGCCTCTCAAGACGTCGCAAGAAAGCGGAAGGCAAACCGCAGCAGGGGGCCTCCCCCAGGTGCACCACAGGGGGCACCTTCTCCCCCAACGTTCCCCGGCATTGTGCCTACGACTGGAAACTACCAAGTTCCAATGGGCTTCACTCCTCCGCGCGAGGCATCCCCACAGAGTGATGACACCGACGAGTACGATCCGGACACTAGTTTTCAAGAGGCGCTTCTGGAGTGGGAGGCAATTAAGGAGGGATTTGAAACCTTTGAGAAAAGTCTAGGCCCCGAGTTCCAGCCTCTGCGCCCGGAATATTCGGATCGAAGAGATTCACCGTTTGGCATGACGCTGCAGTACCGCACATTTTCAGTTGCGGGAATCTGGATGAACTATTACATGGGCATGATCCACCTCCACAGGACGCACCCTACCATGGCCCCAGCGGCGATGCAGGCGGCCGGAATGGCGGCACAACAGACGGGGCAGTATTCTAACAAAATCGGCCGTGTGGCCGCAGGACTGTCAGACGATTGTAGCCAAATGACAGAGATCAGTACTCTTGTCAGCGCAGCGTTTATCGAAAGCTGCTTCTGCCTTTTTGTGGCAGGCATTGAGGTACCTATTCCGTTTATTCCCCTCGAATAATTTATACTCACGCCATCTAGTACCGTGACAACGCCCAACGGCAATGGGTTGTCCGCCGAATGCGTGACATCTCTCGCCTAACGGGTTGGCAATCGGCCAGACAGATAGCCGATGGATGCGAGTCTGCGTGGATCAAGGCAGCCCAGCTCGGTCGTGGTCCACCATACGCCCGGACTGAAGAAGTTGGTGTACCGATATCTGTTTGGCAGAACCCACGTCGCATCGACCGTATGATTCGAGAGATGGAGCAAGGACCAGGAGACGAGCGGCGACTGGTCTTGGCCAAGTCTGAACGTGCTTACTATGCACTCGGATTGATTGGAGTGGAACATGATCTTGAGGTGTTGGAGCTAAAGGACGAAGGATAGAGATGGTGGCTTACTTACTGGCAAACGACAAATTTTTATAACGTGAGATGAGCCCATGCTTGGAATTGTACATGCACGAATGTTCATTTGTAAAAAAAAAAAAATCAACCGTGGGCTCAACTAGGCAGTAGACCTAGGAACACCTTTATAGTACAACCGTTTTTTGGATACAACCAGTGGCATTGCAAATGCAGCCCCGTGCCATACAACTAATTTTACTCTTCTAGGCAGAACAACCTTGAGACATTGCACGAATGTATCAGTGAAAATCTGGGCCAAAAAACTGGCAGCAAAAGTGGACGAATATCGAGATGGCTTATTCTACGAGATATGAGAGTATTTAGATGTCTGGCGCCTGTCATTCTCAGTACCGTTGACATTAATGATACATAATTGCGTCCCTTTTGTGGGGGGGGGGGGGGGTGAACTCCATGTCCACGTTTCCCCAGTACGTATTGCGACTCCTCGTAGCGATGGATAAACATTTCTCTATTTGGTTTCGTGCTTGGTTCTTATTCTCATCTCTTGCCTCTCAGTTGGCTGGCAGTCGCTCCACAACAGTGGCCATCTCCTCATCTGTGTATATCCTGAAGCCCTTCTCGCGAGTCACACTCGCGAGCTGCACGTTCTTGGCATCTAGCTTCTCCTCCATCACTTGTTTCAATGTCTTGAGTACGAGAGTCTCTGCATCCGTGAGGGTCAAGGACTGTGTATGTGTTAGCGTGTTTGGCACGGAGGGCGTTGGTTATGCATGGGTCCAACCTTGTGGTACTCGTTCTGGAGCTCGGCTTGGGCACCCTCAGATCCAGAGCCAATGGCCTTGGCATCATATCTGTAAAATGTGCCACTGGGTTCGGCGTGGAAGAGCTGGGGGCCGTCCTCGTCGAAACCAGCAATGAGCAGGGCAACACCAAAGGGACGACTCATAATAGTCTCCTCGCCGTCGGCACCCTCACCGAATCGTAGGGCGAGGTCACAGATGGCCTGGGTGCAGCTCTCGACACGAAGGGGTTCGTTGTAGTTAAAGGCATGGTTCTGGCACTCGACACGAGCATGCTCGACCATGGAGCGGGCATCAGCCTGAAGGCCAGACATGGCACAACCAATGTGGCGGTCGATTTCGACAATCTTCTCGACCGATGATGTCTCGAGGAGGGTGGAGGTGACTCGCTTCTCGACACCGAGGATGACACCCTCAGAGGTGGCGACGCCGATGGCCGTGGAGCCGAGCTTGATGGCCTCTAGAGAATATTCGACCTGGAAGAGACGGCCTTCGGGGGAGAAGGTGTTGATACCCCGGTCTGTACACGGCAGGAGATGGAGGTTAGCGACATTTCAGAAAGCCCATGGCGGGAGTACCCAAAAGAGTAGCTGCAGGGTAGAGTTCATGGCAGAGAGTGTGCGAGAGGGGGAGAGAACATGCCGTATTCTGATCTTGCCATAAACATGTTGGCGGTGTTGTTTGGGAGGTTGACTAGAAAGAGGGGGTATGAGACGGAAGGCGACGGCGGTCAGAGAGCCTCGAGGTAGTGTTCACGGATGGTAGATTGAAGGGTGCCGGGTGGTTGTGGCAAGCCAGGTGGTGGATGAGGAGCGGGAAGGCTGAAGGATGATGATGGACCAGCTCTGGTGGAGTGGACGTGGAGTTGGACATTGGAGTTGCTAGGCAAACAGCCCGCCTACGTAGCCGCAGCCGCGCTGGGGGCAGGGTAGAGCTCCGGGTACTTGCGAGCGCACCTGGGTGCGGTACAAGCTCTAGGTACTGCGGTGCGCCACAGCCCGGCGGGGGTTGGCTCCCTTGTAAGTGCTGGGCGCAAGCTCCTCCATTGGACCGTGCCACACACACAACAAGAGCCGACATCGCCGCCACAGCTGTACAGCGAAGAAGCTACCTAGTTATACCCGTTTCGGATCTGTTCTCAATGCCGGCTTGTTCTTCAGGCTGTGACGTTGTGATTCAGTATGGTTTATTTTAGTGAAAATGAGTAGAGTACTGGCACCCAAGTAGCATGGACTCATATTCATCTAGATGTGAATATATTTTTTATGTTGTATAGTTCCCTCCTGTGTCGGGCATTCCAAGACCAGTGAGTGTGGACGCATTGAGGATCAAAGCACAAACAGCACATAACCACTTCTTCTCGACGCGCTGCACCTGCCCGGCAACACGTCCACCCCAGACACCGCAACCCCACGTCCTCGGTTTCACCTAGTCGCGCGATTGGGCACACCTCAACTCGGGTGCAGCGCCAGCTCGTCGAGCACCATCTCATCTCTCACCCACTTTGGCTGGAGATTCGGGGATTGCCAATGTAGCCCGCCACAATGTCGTCTGGCGCACCACGATCATCTTCCCGAGCCAACGGCCAGGCCGACGACCGGCCCCGCGTATCAACCACACACGCCGCCAGCAGCTTCAAGAGCGAGCGCTCCGACTCGAGCAAGGGGCCCTCACCCCGCCCAGGTGCCTACCCAGGCATGCACCACAAACGTACCGCCTCGGGCAATCCCCGCTCCTCTAGCAGGAACGTCGAGGAGCGTCGCTACGAGGAGAGAAGGGTCACGGAACGCACCTTTGAGGCCCATCTCGAGCGAATAATCCCACGGAACACGAGCCCTGATCGCGGCAACCGTCGCGCCGGTCCCTCTGAGGGCAAAGCAGATGCGCCCAGGCACAAGACGCCCGAGCTGAAGGTGAAAGAACCGAGAGCAGAGCCTCCACAAGGTATGTTCAGCCCCAAATGATCACCCAAAGGATTAAACAAGACCGTTAAGAACTCGATTGACTCTGGAACAGCACCATGGAACCCCGAGGCTACCTTACTTCCGCACACCACTGCTCCCTTGGCATCGCGAATCTCCATCCCGCCCCTCGCCTCCACGGTACCACAAGCCCCGCAACCGAAGCCTCTGGCCGAGTTGAGCCTCGAGCTTCAAGAAGCTGCTATTGTCGAAGACTTGCTCTTTGTGTTCATGGGATATGAGGGCCAGTATATTCGCTTTGCAAAGGGCTACAACCCCAACGAGGAGAGAGACCGTTTGACCGGTCCTGGCTTCAGGATACTGCCGGGGCTCGATCCCAGTTTACAGGACCTCACACAGTCAATGCTAAAGATGGCAACATACTATTCCGCCTTGGAAGCCTTTGTCGATGTTCAAAGCCGCGAGGAGTTTGGTGCTGTCAACCATGCCCTATGCGCATCAATAAGGAAGTTCCTGCACGACTACTTAATCATGATTGCGCAACTCGAGACCCAGTTCCTAAACAGCGACACCTTCACAGTACACGTACTCAACATCCACACAATGTCTACTAGCCACCTCATGCTCCAGCTGTATTCGCTTTCTCTTGAACTCCTAAAAAAAAATGCCTTGTTGGATGACGAAAGTGAAGACGAGGAGGATGACGCCGACGACTACGACAATATTCTCAAAACACTGCAAGACGGAGGCGAGCTGATGCCCGGAAACATGACGGGCAAAAAAATTTGCAAGGGTGGAATTGTTTTGGGACTCATTACAAACCGGCTCGAATCAATGGCAGGCGACCCGGCGGCACGAGCGCTGTTGACTTCGCTACTTCGGGATGCTAGCAAGCCGTACATGGTCATGCTCAACGAGTGGCTTCATCATGGTGGAATACACGATCCTCATGCGGAGTTTCTAATAAAGGAGCAAAAGAGTATTCGACGTGAGAGACTGGAGCAGGACTACACCGACGAATACTGGGAAAGGAGATACACCATCCGAGATTCGGACGTGCCGCCTCAATTGCAAGGAGTCAAGGACAAAGTATTGCTTGCAGGAAAGTATCTAAACGTTGTTCGTGAATGCGGTGGTGTTGATGTCAGCAAGGTTGTCAAGGATGTACCAACATCATTCGACGACAACCGCTTCCTCGAGAACGTCAACAATGCCTACGCCCATGCCAATGAGTCTTTGATGCAGCTTCTTTTGACCACTCACGCCTTGCCTGCGCGATTGAGATCCCTCAAGCACTACTTTTTTCTCGACCCGTCCGACTACTTCTCTTACTTCCTCGAGTTGGGTGCGTCTGAGCTGCGCAAACCCGTCAAAGCTGTTAACACCGGTAAACTACAATCACTGTTGGATTTGGTTCTGCGGCAGCCTGGAAGCATCGTCTCCTTGGACCCTTTCAAAGATGACGTCAAGGTTGAAAAGAACGAAACGCCCTTGATTCGATCCTTGCAGCGTGTTGTCAACATCACGGGTCTCGACCAAGGCGAGGCACTTCAACCTCTTGCTAACCAGCCTATCGAGAACGATAAGAACGCCATTGGATTCACCTCACTACAACTGGACTACTCCGTGCCATTTCCTGTCTCTCTTGTCATTAGCCGCAAGACTGTCTGGCGATACCAAGCCCTCTTCCGCTACCTCCTATCTCTCCGGTACCTCGAGTCTCAGCTCTCAACCACCTGGCAGACACAGATTCGCGGTGTCAGCTGGGCCCATCGGGGACCTAACCGCGCCCTTGAAATATGGAAGCGTCGTGTCTGGACTTTACGTGCTCGGATGCTGGTCTTTGTGCAGCAACTGCTATACTTTTGCACCGCCGAAGTCATTGAGCCCAATTGGACCAAGTTCATGTCGCGGCTAAATGCCAAGGAAGAGACGACAGACCCCTTGAGCATAGGCGGTGTCAACAGGACCGTTGATGAGCTGATGCAGGATCATGTTGATTTCCTAGACACGTGCCTCAAAGAGTGCATGCTTACCAACAGCAAGCTTCTGAGAGTATGTATCCCACCATCCAAACCTGGCAACATGGCCTGCTTCTACGTATTTGCAACTAACATCTGCCTCCAGATTCACTCAAAGCTCATGCAAACATGTACCATATTTGCTGCCTACACAAACTGGCTAACCCGCGAGCTCGAGAAATCCGACCCTGACCTCTCAAGCTCCAACAAGCCCACCACCATGACCGAGGATCAGTGGAAGCGCTTCCAAACCACCAAGGCCGCACAGCGTGGCTCCACCTCTGCCCACGACACCTCGACTGCCTCGGCTGCCCCGGGCTCCGACGCGGAAGCCCGCATCGACAACCTTTTCGAGATCATTCGCAAGTGGGAGAGCAACTTCAGCCGCCACCTTCAGATTCTGCTCGACGCCCTCAATCACTACGCCGCTACCGAAACCGTGGTTCTCCTCAGTCTGTGTGCCCGGCTGAGTACTGCGAACCAAGGCACCGATTTTTCCGGTCTGCGGACCGAGGAGGAGTCAGTCTGAGCAAAACGTCTTTTGATTTCATCAGGCCATTGTAGGTGTATCAAGGGTTTTTGAGAGTAAATTGGTTGAAATGGGAATTCATAAAAAGTAGGCTGGCGTTGAGGTGAATTGGAGATTGGGGTCACAGCGAGGAATACCTAGATACCACTGAATTGATTTCTTCAATGGCTGGGTGAACAGCCCTGCTTGAGTCTAGCCAGTCGCATGTCACATAAAATGCCCAAGCCAAATTTGCACAATTAAAGCAAAAGACCTGAACTGTATTTATCGGTGCCTTTCAGCCGTGGTATTGGATATCTTATCGCTCATGCCATGCAACACAAATGCCCCAAAAAGATATCAGCCTCCCATTACCAGGAAACCTCTCGTGAGAGCCAGGTGTAATATCCTCGCCTTATGCAGCACAACCAGAATCCGCAATACTATGTGCCGCGATATTGCTTGCGGAACTCCCAAGACCGGCTCTGCCCCAGAGCGGAGAAGTGTAAATGGTGGATAGAAAAATGAAAATGAAACATGAGTGCAACTAGAAAAAAAACCAGAATGATAAAAAGTAGCCATCGAACCCGAAACGCCTTCTGCATGCTTAAGTAGATCACCACCCCAAATAATAAACCACACTGGGTATATTCGTCGCTCATTTGAACAGACTGCGGAGGTCCATCAGCTTTTGTCTGGCTGCCTCTGCCTTGTCCAAGGCCTTGTTGTCCATGCTGAGACTCGCCAGCTTCCTCTTCTTTTCTTGAAGCTCCAGCATCTTTTCCTCGAAACTGTCGCGCATAATGTACCGCACAGTACGCACTGGCCTGTTCTGGCCAAGTCGATGGACACGGTCAATGGCCTGCGCCTCCGCCGCAGGGTTGTATTGTGGCTCCATCACATAGACATTATTTCCTGCCGTCAAATTGAGGCCCAGTCCACCAGCCATGATTGAAACAAGAATAACGTGAACACGATTGTCCTCTCTGAATCTGTCCATCGCCGTCGTGCGTGCTGCACGACTCATGCTACCGTCGAGCCTAGTAAAGGTGATCCCGGCGGCGGTAAGAGCAAGCTCGATAAGATCCAAATGTGATGTCCACCCAGAGAAGACAACCGACTTGTACGGAGGTTCAAAGGGGTTGGCATCGCTGGCTGCCTTTGATTTCAGCAGATCTTCGACCAGCGCTCGTGTTTTGGTGTGCGGCCCGTCGTACTTGTCCATTTTTTTAGCTGGATTCTTGGACTTGGACTTAGCAGGGCCATCATGTTCAGCGTCAACTTCTCGTCGGTGGAGTTTCACAAATCCGTGTCTAACGTAGGCGTTACAAACAGGGCAAACACCAGATGACTCGCCTGGGTTAAGCACCCGCTTCACACGTTCCCTGTAATTGCCGATGCAAGATCGGCAAATGACATGGAAGCAAGGAGTCATATAGCCAAGAATGTCATCTTGCCCTTCCACCTCGATGTTTGAACTTTCTATTGAGCTGAGCTTCCTGTCACACTCAATACAAGCATCGTTGTTCGTCTCTTGCATCAGAGTGAACATTTCATGCGCTTTCTGGTCTGAAAGCGAAGGCTTGTCCTCATCGTCATCATCATCAATGTCGATGGCCATTTCGGCGGACATTCCTTGGAGAACCTCAAGGTCAGCTTCGTTCAAGAGGTCTTTGCCATGCGCACACAGTAGCCTAAGTCGCAGGATGGCCTTAAGAATGTGGATATATGTGTTGCCACCAAGAGCTTTCTCGTTGTTGGTGCCTGCAAGAACCCTGACGCGGTCCTGTGCATTTTTGGCAAAGAGCTCGTAAATGCTACGTTCCTCTGAGCTGAAGTCGAGCCTGACCACAAGATCCTCTCGGGGAGGTAGATTGATTTTATCCTTCAGGCGACGCAATGTGACGGTATCCACAAGAACGCGTAGCTTTGGTACAATTTCAGGATCACAGGCCTTGAATGGCTCCACGATGTATCTGAGAAATTTTCCTCGATCATGAAAGGGATGAAGGCGAAGGAATGCCAAGAGAGCCGCCAAATCATCCAACCGGTTCTGTACGGGTGTACCAGTTACAGCCCAGCGCCTGTCAGCTTGCAGGCGACATATGGCCTTGAATTGTAAAGTCGAGTGTTCACGAATCATATGCGCCTCGTCCAACACAATTCTAAACCAGCCAAGCTGTTCCAAAGGGTACTGCCCGTCCTTGCCCTTTCGGCGGGAGCTGAGTTCATTGGAAACAGAGCCGTATGTTGTAATCACCAAATCAAATGTAGCAAGCCTCGCGGGGTCCTTGATCCGGTTTGACCCGTGATAAATATGGTAGTTGAGTGCTCCAGGCTTGACATGTTGTTTAATTTGTTCTTCCCAGTTAGTCACAGTGCTGAGGGGACAGACGAGCAACGTAGACTTTGTGTTTCGAAGCAAAGGGGTGAGTTCAAGACTTGGTTGGTGAACTAAACCGTCCTGTCTTGACGGCTTCATTTCTGGAGCTTCAGGTTGTACCGGCATAACATGTTCCCATTCGTTCGCAGCATCAGTAGAACTAGCGATCAAAGAAAGAATGCTCAAGGTCTTTCCAAGACCCATCATATCAGCGAGAATACCGCCGCGGGTCTCCGGTGGGGGTTTTGCTTGATTTTGACCAGTGATAACGTTGAAGAAGAGTTGTTGCCCAGTGGGGCTAATCTTGGTTTGCCAAATAGATGCCATATTCTTGTCCTGTGTCTGGACTTCTCGTAGCTTCTCTCGCCTTGTCATAAAGTGCAAACCCTGCTTCTGATGCTTAAGCAAAGCAGTTGTAATAATCGAGTCGGGTTCCGCCTCTGGCAAGTCCTCAGTTCGGGTAAGAGAATCAAAGACACCCATAACTTCTGAACGAATCTCTTCCACAGTACGACTTGTCATAATGGGAGTGCCCACCGATTGTCCGTCTGTGGAGTATGACCTGGGTGGGGGAGGGCGATACTCCATGACATGTGGGTTCTGAACGCGGATCCCCTTTTGAACAAGGTAGGGAGCTAGTAACTTCTGGTCATACTTATTCAAGTGGGCTCCCACATTCCGGGCATATTTGAGAGGCCCATACATGACAATGTCGAGGGCGTAGGACCGTGAGGTTTGTTGACCGGGCTCTTCCCCAGCTCGCTTAGGCTGAGGTGGGATCCGACACTCCGTCCTCAAGCGAATGTTGGAGTCCAGTAATGGAGCAACAGCACGCGCATTGGTAGCCTCGACGTGGCCGATGATCTGCCGGGTGTGGTCGTAGGCCTGTATCTTCAGAGAAGTGTCACCCACCTGCCTTTTCAGCACAACCTTGATTCCGGGCTGGTAGGTAGGGCCCCAGAGGCTCTGTGTTCCTGGTTTGGGAGACGGGACTCGTACACAACTCAAATTCGCCTTGATCATACCATAGCAAACCTCCTCCTCACGGGGGTCTTGTACTATAACATCGTCCTCATCGTTGCCTTGTAGTAGTCAGTGGAGGCAAGCCGATGAAAAGGTAAGGAATATACATACCGCTTGTTAAATCGACAGTCATGGCCTGTGAGGCTGTTGATCCATCAGCTTCCTTTCTCCTTTCTCTAACGTATTCTCCCAAAACGCTACCCCCACTACGTGGGGTAGCATTGTCGCCATCCTGTGAGACCTCCCAGTCTACAGTCTTGCGTCGTTTAGGCTGAGGGACGTTGGATCGGTGCTGGACATTATTCATGCGCTCGATCCATCCGCCGACGCCATTGGCATGCACGCTACCAGGGGTAGATGCTCGGCTGGAAGGGCCAGCGGAAGGAGTATCGTTCGGGGTCGAGAATTGAAAAATCATAGAGTCATTCGTGGTGTTCGCGGAGAGCGGGGGGAGTGGGGGGAGCGGGGAGCTTTGCGAGGAATAGTGTCGTAAGTTGGGGTTTGGTGAATCGGGAGTCGTGGTGGTTCGACGGTTTGGCTGTAGTAGCGCAGCCGGGTTCCATGACGGAACGGCGTTTGCAGTATGAGGTGTGTGTCCTTGGGAAGCGTTAGTGCAATGAACATTAACATACACGTGGTTGAATAGATGACGAAAAAGACACCCGCGGTTCTCAATATTGGGGCATAGCGCTCCTTGAAAATGAGAAGGGGGAGTTTTGGGGGAAGCACCATTTGCAGCCATTTCTGAGAGAAGGCCAGCGGCGGCCGAGGGTAGCGTGCGAGAGCAAGTCAAACGATGCGCCTTGCAGCTAGAGAAGAGTCCGTTTCATTCACATTACAAATTTTGCAGGTGTTGTCGAGGTTTGAAACTGGGAGAAGTGGGCGCAAGAGGGAGCTATTTTGCAAAAGCGAACGTGACAAAGTGAGCGGGCGCGGCGAAGTTGAAGGCTGCAGGCCGCGATAAGCGACTCGTTATCGGATATGTGGAAAGAGTGGCGGAGGGACCCAGAGGGGCCCAGGGATATGCAGCCGGACTCAAGGGTGCAAATGTGAGTCTTTAGGGGCTTGTCGGCCTCAGCGGCTGTGCTTGCAATGTCAAGACGATCAGAATTCGAGGTTGATGTGAGATGAATACAAACCGAAAACCGTGAGCAAGCACATTCAACAGCGCCGAGAAGTAAATGGAACAGGCACTCTCTCGCTCGCTGCAGGTAGAGGTCATGCAGGCATGCAGGCTTTCCCCCGCGGGAGACGGGCACGTGAGCGTGTCACTTGCACAGCAGATTTTAGTGTCGATTAGCGGAGTGGCTGCCCAATCCGAGAGAAGCATGTGTAACCAACTGCAATTGCTCAGCGTCAGAAGCCCATATTAACGGCGGACGGCGGCCTGGAGCTGATGAACCGGTAAGAGCCGGAAAGGCAAGGCGCAAAGGCGAAGAAAAAGCAATTAACCGTAACTTCCGTGGTTATCGTCCGTGGTAATCGCAATTGCCATCCCAGCTGTCGGATAGGTGCCGATTGAATCCCCTCCAGCGGCGCTTCGAGTGGGGCTTGGAACAAGGAGGTATTGATCACCTGCTACGCAAGCCGTCTTGGTCTGTGCAAAATGTGCAAACAAGAGGCAATTTCGAGCGCCTTTTTTTTCAACCCCCCTCAGTGGCCTGAGTTTCAGCTGCCAGTGGAGGTGAGTCGGGACATCAGCCAAATAAACCAGTAGTCGTTATGCAAGGACAAGGCATGTTGCAGCTGTCTAGTTTCTCACCCACTTGTCAGCCATTTTGCTAGGTTTTAAGGTGCAGTGTAACATGTACTACTGTACCCGAGTTTTATATACCTACAGCTTTGCTTTCTCTGGGCTCAAAGTGTCGGCGACAGCTCAGAAACGGCGTATACCAAATGTGACAGTGTAGCACAAAATAAATTCCTCCAATCATTCCTTCCATTTCATCAGTCATCGCTTACACTCTACAAACAAAAGCTATGCCGTGTTCACCGTTCAAAGTATCGGCGCCTGAGTTTGCAATATATCACCTGCATACGCCAAATTTGCGGTGCTAGTCTCCATTCGAGCAATATTTGGCACCCTGAAGTGACGGGATTAGTGTGGCAACATTGTATTAGTTGTAGTTGCCTTAATAGCACGTGCCTGAAGTACACGGTACACTTCACGGAGTTATCCTCGAATCCAACAATAAGGAACATGTGAATTAATGGGGGGGTTGAACATGTAAAATAATAGATGATAGCAGCCCTATATTATATTTATGTTTAGTTAATAATAAACCCAGGTTGTGAGTTCCACCAGGCATTCTCAGGAGGGTGTCTGGCCTACGAGGGTGGTTCACAGGCAGATACAATTAGTATTTAAACAACTTTAATTGTTGGTCTCTTATCCACCTGACCAACAGAGCAATTAATTTTAATCCTCTATATGACACGACCTTGATGCCTGGCATTACATCGTAGGATTGGAGGGATTCAGATTGATGCTATTCGCCTCGTTACCTGTGAGTTTCCTCAATGATGTGAGTTCTAGTGCGCCACGTTTTCTGTCGCTAACGTCTTAACTACCTATTCTCGCCATGCAAATGATACAAAGATGGAATTGACCATTGTGGCAATAGCGTAAAGTACTCATCCGACCAACTCACTTGGAAGGATATTTTCAGATTGCTAGAGCAAATGCCAAAAGCCATGCCCTTTCCAAATAAGATCCATTTACATCAGCGGTTTTGTTCTTATGAAATAGCACATACCCACGGGTCATCAGGGCTCTGTAAATCATGGCCGGCTTCAAGACAGTCTACACAGGAGAAAATAATTACTGTGTGACAAAGCTGGCTCAGATAGTAAGGGGATGTAATCTTAAGATATTTAATCCTATCACTCTTGCTTGAATATTCGTCAAATTATGAGACTAGCCGAATGGTAAATCACTCCAAAGAATATGTTTTATGGGTAGCAACAAATTAATCACCCACGACATCATCGTTAGAGGGGAACCCACGGTTCCAATTACTTTCTGATTTGGCGGCTCCAGCGATCTGGAGGGAGAAAGACCTGACCAATACAATGCAATGGCTTATAATAATCGATTTCCATGTCCTTATGAATCTAGTAATAAACCAACACATTGAATACTTCTCGAATTAGCACTTACATTGATGGTTGAAGCACATATTACGATCGATTTGTATGCGTGGCTTAGCGATTACAACCCGGGCAAGGCAACAGGTAAATCAGATCTACCATGGCTGAATAAATTGTCATAAACAGGGCAGCTCCATTTTTATCACAGAATCTGTTTGATCTGAGTGAGGTACAATTTAGTCGGCTGTTAATACATCATTGTCACTCAAGAGAAGTCCTAATAGAGGTAATGTCATTGTGCTTACCTAATAGTTTTTTTGGCCAGCAAGTGACAAAGCTACAATGAAAGTCATTGTGTGGTAACAAGGAGCAGCCAGCTCCACTATGGTTTTTCTGCCCCGCCTCCAAGCAGAGCACATTGTTCCATTCAACTCCCCGCCAAAACCCAAACCTCCACGTCAAGCCTCGTGCCTTGGTCAAGCTCCCGCGCCCGGCACCTCGCGACGTCCACTCAACCGTCTCAAGGTTGCTTGGCAATCGGAATAGTTTCTTTTTAGTGGTATTACACCATAAAAAACCCATCCCCCCGGTTTCACGCCTTTCACCCTCCACAATGGACATCACCAGCTTCATTGTTCAGGGCCGCGACCAGGCTCTCCTCTATGGCGACTACTCAACCTACCATGGAAGTCTCTCTAAGCGGCTTCTCAAGTCGCGGAAAAAGCTAGGCATTGCTACGAAGAACCGTGGCAAATACCATCCAAAGACCAAGGTCACGCCAGAGGAGGTTGCTGAGAACCATGAGTATTGCCACCCCTTCCCCCAACATCTCGAAATAGCCTAACGCCTCGTTAAGATATGTCCATGTTCTCCTTCTCACCAGCGAACGAGCCTGGGCTCAAGCCATGAGCATGAAGTCTTCTCATACCGCCGACAAGAAGGGCATCACCGGCAGAACTCGTTCCCACATTATTTCTCGCCTGACCAGAGCCGTCCACACAGCCGATGGCCTCGTTGATGTTCTTTCCCAATCCGAAATCTCTGGCGCGACACCGACTGATATTCTCGAGGCCAAAGCCTATGCCGCATTGATCCGTGGTGCTATGCTGTTTGAAAAACAGAGCTGGCAATCCAGCTTGCGAAGCTATGCTACCTCACGAATTATCTACAGCGCTTTAGCCACCGTCGCTAATGGAAAGGACGACCTCTTCAAAGATCTTCTTTCCGAAACTATCGACCCATCGATCCGCTATTCTGCCTACCAATTGAAAACACCACGAACCGTCCCTATTCCTATCATTGCTCAAAAAGCGTTCCCCCAGACCGATGCCGCTTTGGTCCAAGAGATAAATAAAATCGACCCTTCCATCCTCAAGGAAGGAGATGTAACGGAGAAGGGTGTTCCTGGCGCTAAGGATGCGCCTAAGACGCTAATCTGGCGCTCACGCGAGGTCAATATCGAAGATGCTCAAATCGCCCTGAGTTGGGGCAGAGTCCTTGCTGCAAAGGAGCGTCTCTCTGGCGACCTCACTGATACCAAGGACAAACAACCACATGAACTTGCAGCCGCCTACGATGAAATTCTGTCGGCAACTCAGGATGCTGTTGACGCTACTAAACAGGTGATTGATGAAATGAAAGCTGAAGGTATCGAACAAGCCGACCCTCGGATGCAAAGCTTGCAAATCACCCGCACGGCAGTAAATTTTGAGATGATCAGCTGGAGAATTGGACGCAACCGTGTGTTGACGGGCAGCCGTGACGGCATCACTGAAGAATACGGCCCACTTCGGAGAAGAAAGATCAAGGAGGGTCAAGAACCGACCAAGCAAGAAAAGGAGCTTCCCCCCGGCAAGAAACTTGGCAAACTCAAGGAAAAGGTCGCTCTTTACTCCGGTATCCTACAGAGCATCGAGTCTATTAAGGAGCTGCCCGGTGTGGCCAATGACCAGGAACTAGCGGCTCAGATTGATTTCTTTGTGAAGTACTTCGAGGCAGTCAAGTAAGTTAGATGGCTGGCACTTATCAAGAAGCAGGAAGCTAATATTTTTCAGGGCATTGGCGATTGCACGCTCCCATGCGATTATTGGCAAACCTGCCAATGCCTTAGGCCTGATTCATTACGCTTTTGGGCTGTCTAAGGAATCGCTCTCTAAAGTACAGAAGTCTGATCAGCTGGCCCAAACTCCCCTCAATCTCAATGTCGCGCCGGAAGCTGTGGAATTTCTCAGCAACCTCCTTGAGGGCGAGCGCCAACGCCATCGTGCCATTGTGTATATTGATGAGTTGCGAACGGACAAGAAGGAGGAGGCCGAAGAGGCAGTGAGGCGGCCCTTGATTGAAACGCTCCAAGAATACCCAGTCAACGGCGTCGATCTGACCAGCATCGTTGAGTATCCACCCCAAATGGGGTTGATTCCCATGAAGCCCATCTTCCTGGATGTTGCATGGAATTACATCGATTACCCAGGCAAGGTCACGGAGACACCAGCCGCCGCCGCAAAGGAGAGTGAGGCGCCAGCTCCGCAGCAGTCTGCTAAGAGGGGATGGTTTGGATTCGGGCGGTCATAAATTAGTCAAATATAACTATTACACACGGGGCACGTCAGGCCCACTGCTGTGTATTTTCGCCTTGCCGTCACACTTTGATAGCCCTCAGACACTCCCCGAAAACGCGTCTTAGCCTAACCGTCGTCCGTGCCTTAAACATGGTTACCCAGTCGGCCATGAAAAGTTCCATTCCATGCACCATGACGCATCCCCCCATCTGCCGAAATGATTCGGCCCGTTGTTTCTTTCTCTTTCTCGTGCACCTACCTCGCAGGCTGTAACATCGTCGCCCTCCCACGTTGAGTTCGTCGTGTAGGCTTTGGCATGGTTAAGGACTTTCAACGACCACAATCACTCCTCCTCCACCCTATGAATTGAAGTCCGACAGTCGTTGACTCCCCTCAACATGCCGACAATTGCCACGCCTCGGCCGCGGAGCCCAAAGTTGTCTCCGCCGTCGGAGTGGCCAGGGTTCTTTCACCCCACACCAGTAACAATCATCGCCCTCATCATGACCTTCGCCGTCGTCAACATCTTCTTCTTTATCATATGGCAGCTCTTGAGACGCCACTTGACCCGGCACTGCGGATTTGTCGTCGCCTATGGAAAGCAGCCAGACACATGCGACAACCAAAAACACCCTCCTCCATCGCCGTCCTTGGGCAGCCACAATCCCGCCATCGCAAAACAGGACAAACACCAGTCATCGCTAACCTCCGAGCCCGAACCCGAATCAAGGCAACTCGCCCTCCTCGGCGAACGCATGCCGCTGTTCAACGCCGAGAGTTCGCGGGCTCGCGGCTCGCTATATGATACATTTCAGGTACCACCGCCGAGTACGACAAGGCTCAAATTCTCGCGATCCATGATGGAGCTCAACGGCGGCAAACCACTCGAGGGTGAGGAAGGTGCACAAAAGGCCAAGACAATTCACTGGCATGGCGTCAATAGGCTAAACACTGCTTGGGGTTGGATGTCATAAAACAAACCGCTTCTAATTTTCCCTACGTACAACAATTCTGTAACACTAGCGCTAATAGTCCACGCTCAACTGAGCCATAACATGATCTTAAACAGGCACAATTGAAAAAAAAAAAAACTTGATTTCGGTACATTATATGGGGATACTTCACTGATTTTAATGCGAAAATATGTGTGAGGGGGGAGGTGTTATTATCATCTACCTATAAAAGGCCTTCCTTCACTGTACAAAACACTAGCCCCCGGTCGTCATCGCCAACGTTTCATCAACCCGGAGATTTTTAAACAAGTTTTGAAGCTCAAACGCCTGTTCCGCCAACCATCAAGTCAGAGACATTGGTATAAAAAAAAGCCTGTAAATGCGGCGTAGGCTGGGATATGATATGAATACATTCGAGTACACGGAGACGAAATGGGATCTATGCCGCGCTCCCCTCGCTCTCAGATATTGAAACACGTTATTTTTTGAACATTTCTTTTAACAAGTCATTTAAGGCTTGTTTTCGTCCTTCTTCTCACCCTCCTGGGTCTGCTCGCTGGAGGTCTGCTCACCGCTCTCAGCGCGGGCCTTGTGCATCTTGTCGAAGAGGTTTAGGCTGGCAACCTGGAGCTCATCGGTCTTGTCCTTAATCTCGGCAGCAGTGGCGGTGCCCTCACCAGAGAGGTTTTTGGCAACGAACTCACGGAGAGATGTGATCTTCTCCTTGATGCCCTCAGCCTCGGTCTTGTCGAGCTTGTCGGCGTACTCGTTAAGAGCGCGCTCAGTGTCGTTCAGGACACTGTCAGCGCGGTTGGCTGCCTCAATGGCACCCTTGCGCTCCTTGTCGGCCTCGGCATATTTCTCAGAGTCCTCAACCATCTGCTGAATCTCGTTGTCGGAGAGACCAGAGCCAGAGGCGATGGTGATGGACTGGTCCTTGTTGGTGGACTTGTCCTTAGCATGAACGTGGACAATGGAGTCAGCATCAATGTCGAAGGTAACCTCAACCTGGGGAACTCCGCGGTGGGCAGGGGGGATGCCAACGAGCTGGAAGTTTCCGAGGAGCTTGTTGTCCTTGACGAGCTCACGCTCACCCTGGTAGACCTTAATCTCGACAGCGGTCTGGAAGTCAGCCGCAGTAGAAAAGACCTGGGACTTCTTGGTGGGGATAGTGGTGTTGCGGTTGATGAGACGGGTGAAAACACCACCCAGGGTCTCAATACCAAGGGAGAGGGGAGTGACATCAAGCAGGAGAAGATCCTTGACCTCACCAGAGAGGACAGCACCCTGGATAGCGGCACCAATGGCAACAGCCTCGTCAGGGTTAACAGACTTGGCGGGGTCACGGCCGAAGATGCTCTTGACGGACTCGGCAACCTTGGGCATACGAGTCATACCGCCAACAAGAATGACCTCCTGGATCTCCTTGGCCTGGAGGTTGGCATCCTTGAGAGCCTTGCGGACAGGCTCAATAGTGCGGGAGATGAGGGAGTCAACCATCTTCTCGAGCTGGGCACGGGTAAGCTTCATATTAATGTGCTTAGGGCCAGAGGCATCGGCAGTGATGAAGGGAAGGTTGATGTCAGTCTGGAGGGAGGAAGACAACTCAATCTTAGCCTTCTCAGCAGCCTCACGGATACGCTGGATAGCCATGCGGTCACCAGACAGGTCAATGCCGTTGGTCTTCTTGAAGTCGGCAACCATGTGGCGAACCAGGTGAATATCGAAATCCTCACCACCGAGGTGGGTGTCACCGTTGGTGGACTTGACCTCAAAGACACCATTCTGGATCTCAAGGATGGAGATATCGAAGGTACCACCACCCAGATCGTAGACGGCGACAATACGGTCAGCCTCCTTCTCAAGACCGTAGGCAAGGGCTGCGGCGGTGGGCTCGTTGACAACACGGAGAACGTTGAGACCAGAAATCTGACCAGCGTCCTTGGTGCTCTGTCGCTGAGAGTCATTGAAGTATGCGGGGACAGTGACAACAGCGTTCTTGACGGGCTTAGAGAGGTAGGCCTCGGCGGTCTCCTTCATCTTGTTAAGGACGAATCCACCAATTTGCGAGGGAGAGTAGTTCTGGCCGCGGGCGGACACCCAGGCGTCGCCGTTTGTGTGTTGAACAATCTTGTAGGGGACCTCCTTGATGTCTCGCTGCACCTCAGCGTCACTGAACTTGCGTCCTATTAATCGCTTGGTAGCGAAGAGGGTGTTCTCTGGGTTGACGACGGCCTGGCGCTTGGCGGCGACACCGACAAGACGCTCACCATCCTCGGCGAAAGCAACGACGGAAGGGGTGGTTCGTGCGCCTGTAAAATTCCATGTTAGTCAAGCACTCGTATGAGCGAATTGGTGAAATAGTCTTACCCTCGGAGTTCTCGATAATCTTGGGGGTCTTGCCCTCCATGATAGCGACAGCGGAGTTGGTGGTTCCAAGATCGATACCGATCACGGCACCCTGAACCTTGCCATCAGACTCGGTCGACTCATAGCGAGCGAACTTTGTGGCAAGAGGAGAGCGGGTAAAGGCAACCGAGCGAGCGGCAATGGGGGTAGCTCGGGGAAGCTGAAGTGCGACAGTTAGAAGGCGATTTTTAATGCGGGGTGAGGCATTGGCACTTACAGCCCGCGACAAACGTGAGGCCAACATAATTATTCGTTATGGGGTATTATACAGGAAAGAAAAGTGTGGGCGGCGGGAGGGAAGAAGAGGATCTTGATGGGTTTAAAAATGAATGGGGAGGGAGGATGGGGATCAAGAATTTTCTGCCGGTACGATCGAATCCCAAAGAATGCCAGGTTCCACCAACTGCAAATTTTCGGTCCGTGATTGTTCCTTCCAGACCCGAGGGTAGACCGCACGTGAGACGTCGGTGCCACCTTCCGAAGCAAAGAGCTTTGGAGGAGGGTACAAGCTACTCACCCTTCGCCCCAGCAAATGTGCAGTAGCCCCACTCCTCCACAGTTACTAGACGCCTTGCGCAAAGCGGCAAATTTTCCTGCAGGCGACCGGAGCATCATTGGATGGCCGAACATTTTTCGCAGTTTAGTCTCAGGTGGTCATAGCGGTTATGGATTGTTTTTTCTCGATATTTTTATTCAAATAAACTACGTCAATTCCTATGGATCATAGTTCTAACGGACTGGTTTGTGAATCCAGATTTGGGACCATTATGGTATTCGGGTTATTCGGTTTTCCCTATCGCCATATTGGTGGCGCCGAACAGTTCTGCCATTGCCTGGGTGTGAATACCATAAAAAGATGCCGCTCTCAGCGAGAGCCTTCCAGTTGGATCCATTGTAGACCGACATGGAAGGCTGCCCGAGTTTCGGCCTCCACCTTAAACCATCCCCCCGCCCATCCGTGTTGCCCCGTCATCTTTAAGCCGATGGCATTCCCGAGGAGCACACACCATGATCCCTGGCCTGGCTTCTTAGTCTTTGGATACTGAAAGGTGTGACCAATCACCCTAGTCCAATGAGCCTAATGCCAATTCTACCTAGATGGCACCCATTCACTAATGTAGGTGACACAAACTTACATGCCTACATGTTATAGTGTCATGTTTTCCAAGAACGAATGGAATAAACCAAAGTCCAAGTAATGCAACTACAGGCCTATGTTTATATTAGTAGATGTGCATGTTCTCTCATATTTTTAGTATACAGCTCTTGTAAATTTACATGGTTACCATGTTTACGTCTGCTTATAATTCCCCTCCACAAGAATCGGAGCCCGTTCGTTTGCTTCTCCAAGCTTCTCCCCACTCGGCCTCTAGTCGGGGCATTAGCGCTTAGTCCACAACGAAACGGCACATGCCTTCCTCGTTACCGAAAATAAGCATTGTAACGCACTATTCAAAGATTCGAACCGGATTCTTCAAGGGTTCACGAAAGTGATCCTCGCATAATACAGTCGGGACTAATGTAGGCGCGATGTGTGGGATAATTCAATATGCTAAAATATAATTTGATCATATGCACGTCTATTTTAATATTCATCACTTGTTTTTACTTAAAGAAGGCGTGTGGGGGGGGGGGTAGAGTATTGAAAGCACCTCATGTCAAGATACGTTAGTAATAAATGGTCTTACAATGGCACAAACACCATACGAATTATGCAGACCAATAGGAATGGGATACATTATCCTGACGTGCTAAAACACACCGATATCTCACACCTTTTGCTAGCTTAGGCAGGTAGACAAGAAGGTCTAAAGACCGATTTGCCTAAGGCACCTAGGATATGATTCATCAAAGTGCCACGCATTCGATACTACGTCAGGTAGATCAATGGTGCGCCAGCCTGGTTGCAAGTGCATTGTAACACTGGTTTAGCGGCTCCGTCCCCTCACGGGTCTAGGGTAGGCATCCATCCAGGTCATCGATTAGCCTACTTCATCCCATACATCACGCGAGACGTTATTCAAAGCTCTGCAAACACATCGCAAAGAACCATCGGCGGTCCACTGCCACGAAGCGCATTTCCCATTCACCCCATACTACAACTACTGCAGGTCACAAACCAAAGCCCTCGTCCTCCCTCCAACACCTCCAACCAACACTTCTCCGCTGTTTAACGTACTGGATACCACCAACCTCCGGCCAGCCTGACAACGGCCAACATCATCCGCCGGTTGGCGTCGCATTTACCTGCATTCGCCGGGGGGCATATCACCCTTATGAACCATCGATACGGTTATATTAGTGGTCTCGGGAACCATGGCCGTGCAGAACGAGGGCGAGTACGTCTGGATTCCCACTCCTCCGATTCAACAACGCACAGCCTCGATGCTGACAAAAGTGTCTGAACAGTATCCACCCCACCGACTTCCTTGTCAGCCAGCGGGCTCGAAAACACTATCGTACACCCGTTCGCTCACAGTATGTCAATATTCCTACCTGGAAAATGCCCCTGTTGCTAATATCCCCAAAGGCATTGGCAACTTCGATCCCTGGTTAGCGCCGAGAAAGACAACATAGTCTACTTCCCAGGAGGCAGCGGCAGTAACCATGTTCAGCGCCTCAACACAAAGACCCACGAATGCGAAACAATCAAACTGCTGGCTTTTGCGCCACGATGCTTGGTAGCTGAGAAGGGGTGGCTCTGTTGCGGAAGCGAAAATGGTGACTTTGTGGCCATGCGACTCAACGAGGGGAATGCCAGGGACGACCTAATTCACACTCTCGAGGCGGACTCAGATCGACTCGGACTTGGCCTTGATGCATCCCGTGAAGACCCCATATTTTCGCTCCTGTCCCGTGCCACTCGATCGAGCAAGAGCTTAATTGCGAAGAGCATGAAGCTCGCCCAAGACCGAGTTAACTGCATCACCCTCTGGTTCCCGCCCACGTCACTGCCAGCATGGGATACAGCCTACACAGAACCCGTTGCAATCCTTGCCAATAATGATAAAACTGTCACCTTGGTCAGCCTGGAGGATTTTGACCAAAAGGAAAAAACCGAAGCCCTTGACGTCATAACCTACCCTGATTTTGTGAACCGTGCCACCATCTCCCCAGACGGTCGTCTCTTGATTGCAATTCTTGACGACCCCTACCTGTATGTTCATCACAGAATCAAAAAGGTTCGAGAGTCGTCTACGACACGATCTAGCCAGTCATCCGAATATCAATGGGAGGAGATTCAGCGGATACTCCTAAAGAGTCAGAAAAAAGATGACAGATCCGACAGTCGAGGCAGCTTCGCTGCGTGTTTTTCCAACTCCGGGGCGTACCTTGCTGTGGGCACGCAGCACGGCACAATTTCCATATTTAATGCGTCGCTCCTCAATGATCCAAATACCGACCCCCTCATCACTACTTTTCAGTCTTCACGACCGCAGAGTGGCCCAGGCGCTGTCCGGGACATGGCGTTTTGCCCTGGTCCCTTTGACATGCTTGCCTGGACTGAGGACCGTGGCAATGTGGGGATTGCCGACATGCGTAGCAACTTCGTTGTTCGCCAGATCATCAACATTGATGACTCAAGTTTCGAGCACATTGCCATCACTGATCAAAACACTATTGACCCACGTCTCCTAGACAGTCGGCGGGAACGAAGGGAAACCTCCACTACTTCTACCTCAGCCACCCCTAATACTAATAGTACTGATGACCGAAGGCGTGGGAATGACCTTAGCACCATCAATAGTCCCCTCACGGCCCAAGAAACGTTGGTACTAGAGGCCATTCAAAATGACCGGCGAAGGCGGGACAGAGCAGCGCAGCGAACAGCTAATGAAGGCGCGACGCCTGTTTTCAGCGCATTGTGGTCCGAACGAGCGGCTCGCCGCATGGGCTCAAACATAAATGAAGATACCCAAAGGGGTAGTGAGCGAAGGAGCAATAGTATCGGTCGATCCATGGGGGACTTTTTTGGCAACCACCGTACCCCAGATCGTGCTCGCACGTCACGGCAGCTTTTGCGAGATGCCTCCGAGGCTGGGGAAACCACTCGACGTCCCGAACGCTGGGTAGAAAACCTGGGTGAAACAGTGGCAATGCTTAGGGAGCAGCGGCAGAGGCAGGATTCGTCATACCTCACTGTTCTTGAGATTCTCCAAGCTAGAGAACGTTCTAACGACCGCGACCAGGATGACTCCTCCCTCCTGGTTCCTTTAGTCAATCAAGTTATCACAAGATGGGATGAGAGCGCCCTCCGGGGCACACTCGCGGCCGATCATGGTGTATTCGAAGTGCCCCCCTCGCCCGATAATACCGCCGGCTTAGCCTGGAGTGAAGATGGCCGTGTGCTGTAAGTATATAGAACTGACATCAATGGTTTATTCCTGTGGTTGCTGACACTGCATTAGGTTTGTTGGTGCGCAGAACGGCATTTATGAACTTCACATCAATATACAAGGCAGGAAGCTATGCCCTAGCATCTCGATGCGATGAGGGGGTCAAGTTCAAAGTATTGCATTTTCAATATTGGGAGTTGGCGGCGTTTGATGGCCTCTTCTTGGGCCCACATATGATTTGACTCCAAAAAACAAATTCATGAGCAATGATATTGATAGCTGGAGTTTGGCATGCAAACAGACGAGATACCTCACGCACACGGCACACACTTTGTTCTTTGGGTGGACGATCACTTCTCTTCAAATTATGACCAGATACACTTTCGCCGTAGCAACTTTTATTTCCAAACGGTCCCAACAGGCACGAATGATTTTTTCTTTCATCTTATATGTTTCCTTGCACTCCCATGTATCAACTCTTCCACCTTCTCAGCAATGGCCAACGAGCTCGTTAAGCCAGGGCTCTCGATGCCTAGGAGGTTCACCCACCCCTCGTATCCGTCCTCCTTTCTAATGATGAAGTCATTAAACTCCTTGCCCTTGAGCACGGCTCCTCGGTCAGACAACTTGGGTCGGATGCCTGCGTAGTCAGGTACCAAGAGAGTCTCGTCGACGCTGGGGAGGTACTTTTTAATGGCATCGATGGCCTGTGGCAGCCGCGCAGCATTGACAGCCAGATCATCAGGGCGATCCACCCATTCTGCATCTGGCCCAAAACGCAAACGCCCAGCGAGATCGAGCGTCAGGTGAGTACCCAGGCCTGCACCACCAGGCTCCGGGGCTGGGTATATGAGGCGCGAGACGCGGGGGTGTGAGGCGCCGTACGAAAAGTAGTTACCCTTGGCGTAGTATAGCCTCTTGTGCTGCTCTTCTGGAACAATGAGGTTGTGGATATCCGTGGAACCCAAACCAGCGGCGTTTACAAGCACCTCGGCCGTGATGCTTGATGTTTCCCCGGATGCGGCGTCTTTTACCTGCACCTCCCAGCCCTGGCTCCCGGGGGTTGCCCCGAGGGGCCTGATGCCATTTACGGGCGAGTTGAGCGCCGTCACACCGCCTACGTCCTCAAAGAGCCCGAGGAGACACATCATGAGTCCATGGGAGTCGACAATTCCCGTGGTTGGGCTGTCCAGGGCGGCGGTGGCGTGGACGCCCTCCCCGTCCCGCTCGATTTCCTCGGTGCTGAGCCATCGAATCGGCACGCCTATTTGGTTTTTGCACACGTCGTGAATTTTCTCCAGGGCTTGCCGCTGGACTTCATTCTGGGCGACAACCCACTTGCCCGTGTTGCGGAAGCCGACCTGGTACTTCTCGCAAAATTCGTACAGGAGGTTTTTTCCACGGATGCACAGTTCGGTTTTTATACTGCCGGGCCCGTAGTAGAGGCCCGCGTGGATTACCTCGCTGTTGCGGGAACTGGTCTCTGTCCCAACCGCATTGTGACGCTCAATAAGGACCGTGGATGTGTTGTCACGACCTGCGAGCCTGCGGGCAATAGCAAGCCCTACCACACCACCGCCAATGACCTGTCGGCTAAGTTAGTTGGGAGGGGTGTCGGGATAAGTAAAATGCTAGGCGATTGCGTGTGATGGAGTTTTCTTTCTTTTCTTCTTCTTCTTCTTCTTCTCACTCATGTAAATATCAAATGGTGACATAACATGAAATAAACTGGCACCCCCGTATGGGCGGCATTTGCGCTAATGGACTTACAGCATGAGTAAAATCTGCCCTAACCGCCGACGTTGAGCTGAAATTTAATTTTTGAACGCCACGCCAAGTCAATGGCAACGGTTTTGCCAATGATCGGGACAACATGACTGTGGATAGTGTATTGCTTCTTTGTTGTTTGAGAAAGCTTCAGGGTAGTGAGTGCAGCGGGAAATGGTGGCACACGGCATCAGGATTGCGCCATTCGACGCATCCACTTGGGCTCCAGTAAACATGTGAGGGATTACAGGGGAGCCAGTTGTGATTTTTATAAACTATTCTTATCATGACATGTCATGAGTAGCAAGCCCACAGAGGTTCAATTTCCATTTCATAATGTCATAATATACCTAAATGCAGAGTTGGCAGTCCATGGAAGTGTGTGCTCGTGACGACCGCCGTGACGATCACCGTGACGACTACCGTGACTAATATCCTCTCATCCTGAAGCCGGAGTTTGCGATAGTCCACAACCCTCCTGAACCATTCATTCCTCAACGCCAAAGATGTTTTGCCGTGCACTGATCAGCATATCTTGTTTGCTTTGTTCGAACCCGTTCAACTCCGTGACCATGATAACCTTTTCGAGACTGTGCGTAGTAGCTGCCCCACTCATTCCGGAGTTTTCGTAGAGGACAACTTAGGAATCCTTTGGTACATCCACGGTGGGTTTCTCCTCTTCCTTGTCGGCAGTGGTTGACGGCCTTGTCAGATGGGAATGATGGGGTGGCTCATGAGCAACGGGAGAACCGACAGAAACATCTGTGAGTTGTTTCTCTGCGACGACTGTTAGGCACCCTATTTATCTTGACCAATTATCTGGGGATTCTCACCAAGATCTCGGATACGCATGCGGAGCATCTGATTCTCACGAACCAACATCTGGGTTTCTGCCTGATAGAAGGCGCTCTCGTCGCGACCCCCAAGAACCCACTCGCCGCTATCCCCGCCAATTGAAGTTGATCGCAATCTGGGTGATGCACCACGGCTGGGTGTTCTAGACCGCCGTTGGATATCGGCTCGGGCCATGTCGAAAGAGCTTCGAGGATGACGAGTGCCAGCAGACCGAGGATAAGAATTACCAGAAGGCACAGATGGAATATTGATGTGGGAAGTAGATGCCTGCGGAGTACCATGCCCGGATCGCTCAGAGATGGTATCATCAACGGCGGAATTTTGACTCTGGGGCTGGCCTGCTTGAAGTCGCTGCAGTTCGAGTTGTTGTTGTCGAATCATCTGTAGGAGACGATTCTGCCAACAGAGCGTAAGCTATATGCGATTTAGACATAAAAAGAAAATGAAGATGACATACAACATGCGCTTCCTGTTCAGCTTCAAGCTCTTGGTGGAGTTCACCCAAACTCGGTGCCCTATGGTGGTGAGGGTCTGCCAACAAGGGCGAGCCGGTCAGCGGCTGCGGGCTAGAGGCGCGATGGCCTGAATGCTCGCCGACCATTTCGCCTGGAGCTGGAACCGAAGGGTCGTTGAGCTGGAGGTTCATGAGAACGGCGGACCGTCGACGGTCAGTCTGTGGGGATGATCGGTGACGTAGCGAGTTATTGGACGACCCTGGAGCGTGGTCAGAAACAAAACCGGAGATACACGAGCGTTTGGATGGCATACTGCGTGCTGGTTCATGCTGAAGACCCGCATTCATGGTTGCAGCGGCCTGGAGCGAAACTGATGCCGACCGAGGTGATCGAGTGGGAGATTCGCTGCGGGGGTTTGCAGTTGTCTCGCCGTTGGAGGCCATCGTCGTAAGTCGTCGGGATGGGCGGGGCCTGGAAGGCGACTGTCTTAGAAACGCTCGCTGGCGAGCGAATCACGGGAATACACGCAAATAGGCGAAGACAGATTCGGTGTTGGGGTGGGAATGGGCCGTTGCCTGGTCTTTGGGTCGGCGTTGGATGTTGAATGGAGGGGCTGCGGAGCTGCTGTATGACACAACACAAGCAAGCACCCGAACCAGACACTGAAAGCCCCGAGGTGATGCTTTTCTTACTTGGCAGCGTGTTTAGGATTTAAAAGGGCCGCTCATCGGTTCATTACGCGAGGGCGAAGAGGGAGGTAAAGTAGGGTGCAAACGGGAACTGGCGCGAGTCTGCATTGTGATACTGATCACGGCTGCTTTGAAATGAACTGTTTTTTTCCCCACTGATCACAAGGGGGATCTGGCGATGTGCGGACCTGCTGTGGCGCTGGCTGAGGCTCGTGACGTCGTAGACCGGTGACTGTAGCGCTGGACAGCCCGACTCCCCCAAGCAGCGCCTCCAAATCAGAGTGGTGGCGCAGCTGGCTGCAGACTCCGCGTGGCTCTGAGGCTGGCCCTTTTCTCTTTCTTTTCTCTTTCTCTCTACTCCTGGACCGAGCTTTCAGTCACTTGTTTGAGAGGTCATGATGATCCAATGCTGGTGTGAACCGAGTGACAGCTGACATGGCCCACGACTGGCGCGTAATGTACGGCCACGTAGATTATCGAGTGTAGTGGCCATGCAGTTTTCCTGCATTCCAGCATGGGATATCCCATGTAGCATTAAACATGCAAGTCTCCAAACTAGAGATGCATCAACGAACTCTTGCGCGTGAACGCTCAACAACAAACCCCTCCATCGGGATTTCTACAGATCGCATCGGGTCATGGCGCAGAATACCCACAACTTATCCAAGCTCAAGCGTCAGAATTGACTGAACAAAAAAGCAAAGATGTTTTGGTTTGAGTAGAAATACACAGACATCGAAAGTTTCTACATCCCACAGAGAAGACAATGGGTCAATCATGCTACTTTGATTGATGTTGTGTGACAGAATGCCCTGAAAACATGGGCCTCAATTGGTGATGGGTGTCATGATTTGAAACTCGCCAACATTCTTTCATCATCACCCCAACAGTATGATCGGGAGTGCGACTTGTATCTTTGCTCGCTCTGTCCCTATTGGAACGATGGAATACCACTTGACGGACGGAGAGTCGAACCGAAGGCTACGCAAGGCGGTGAAAAAGGCATCAGAATCGAGACGAACTTGCTCCGTGCCAGGTGTATCAGAAAGAGTGCTCGGCATCGTCTGAGTCAACAGACGAGCATCGTGGTCCAAGGAGACCCATGCCTCTTTGCGCTTGCAGCGCCCACTCTTCTCAACATCTCCGGATGTATCAGGGCGTCTCCCGTCATGTGCTGGAGCACGCCACAGTGCCGTCGAGATGGAGGCGAGGACATGCTAGGAGCACAGTAGTAGCGAGGACTAAGCGTAATCTTCCGAGGACTGGGCAAGGAACATCTGCGTGAAGGAGAGACGAGACTTAGTTGCGCATACGCAAGGCCCTGACGATGGTCCTTGACACCCGGAGGGTCCGGGGAAACAATGCTGAAACATCAAGCGCCCAAGAACCTGGGCTCAACAGGCCATTCAGTATGGCTCTGGTTTGTTAAAAGCGGGAATCCCCTGACGCTCAGGCCAACTTGGGCGGGATTACGCTGTGGGAGCACACACTCGCCGCTGTCGACGTGCCTCGAGATGCCTTACTTACGTCTTGGCTGCAGCTGGACCCCGTGCCTCACCTCACTCTTCGCTGATTGCTGCAGAAGTGCCAATAAATTAATGACAAAATGGGTCGGTGGAGATGAGGAGCACGCAGCGAAAAGGGTCTGTGATAGGGTCATGAGGGTCCTCCCGGCGGCGGCGAAGCGCAGTTACTTCCTTTTGCTGTTTCACCTCGTCCCAAGGGCAGGGGACGACTTAACCAGATGTTCCAGATGATAATTGGGAACAGCTGGCCAAAGCTACTCATTTTCACACCCTTTTCATATGAATGCATTGCCGTGGGGATATGTCTCCGACACCAGAACGACCGGCAGATGTTCAAAAATAGAGACATCTTAACGATTTAGACCTCCCTTCCCAAGCACACGGAGAGCCCGTGGTACTGAGTACTAGCCTTGTCGATCAGGGCCACCCGGGCGATCTCTCAAAGGTTTGTTGCGGTCCGATCATTACGGCCGGGTCGCAGAATTTGCCTCGATGTATGTCCAAGACACAACACCAATTACCGGGGCCGATTATTAGTTTGTGCTACCTGGAACCTTGCCCAGTATGGACAATGGGAGCTACCGTTGATCCTATCGCATTGTTGCTGGAAACAAGGCGAATTCGGCTGTTGGTTTACAATTCTCCGCATGGAATGGGAGGGATAGACGAAACAAGTCGCCTGGGTCCTTGCCGAAGGTGCATGGGCCTGGATGCAGCCCATACGCACACCACCGGCACATGCCCTGGACATTTACTCACACACGTTTCCTCCGTCAATAGCACGCACACTACTCCGTAGGTTTGCGAGAATTTGGCATGCTGATGGCAGTGCTCTATAGCGGGAGAACCTCTTGCGACGACGAGTAAGGAGGCACCCCCCCGAATGAAGATGGGGGGTTGGGTTCAAGGAGAGTTAACCCCCATCTTTTGGTTAACAAGATCCTCAGGTGAAAGTAAGAAAACCTTGCCAAACGTCAAGGAAGTATTAGTCCCTTGCGGCGAACAGGATCTCTGCATGGGGCAGCTGGGCAAGGTGATCAGTAAAGGCAGCTACTGCAGGAACAGAGCATCATAATCTTTGTTGAAGGGTTGAAGTGCACCAATTCAAGCCCAACGACGCTATCCGATGGCCCTACTGCCGAGCAAAGGACAGCGTCATGATTGTAACAGGGCTAGCGCATCATGTGCCGTGTCAAGTAGGTATGCGAGCCAGGGAAGAAGAAAAAACCGCTTTGACCAGGACGGGACAGAGTAGCGACAATGACCAGTCATCAGCTCTTCACAGGCGAGATGATAGTACGCGGTGATAATGGTTGACACCTCGCAAAAGCAACCATGATGGCTGATGAGGCAGAGTGGTGGATGGGAGTGGATCCACACACCGCATGGTTCTCAACATGTCAATCTGTCTGTTGCAAACGTTATAGAAACTGGACGGTGCCAAGGCGTTAATCAGGTTGACCTCGCGTCGTGCCACCCAGCCCATCGAAGCGACGAGCATTTCAAACGACAAAGTTTTCGCTTGATTGGAATCGACACGGTCAACCGTTGTCGACCATTTGCCGGGCCCCCCCTCCCCCGGCCACGGCCATGATTACCCGCTGTGCTGGGGCATGCAGAGTTCTGGGAGTTTCGGTTTGCTGAGATTTTCTCACTCCCGTACCCGCGTCGAGCATACCATGATGTGAGCCGCCACCGCAGATGGGTCAGTGTGCACTAGGCCGATATGTTGCCAACTAAGACGGCCGGCCAGGGTGGTGTTTATTTGTTGACTGCTAATGTTTGTTGTGATGCGAGACAAGAATCATCCCGGCAACTGAGCACTTCCTCTAACGTCAGAGTGCATACGTGGAAGCCCACGGTGGGGGCCCAAGGTCCAGTGAGGGCAAGAGTTGAATCGGGGAAGCTGGGGGAAGTGGATCTACCTGCGTATGTGTCTGCGTCCGTGTCTGCGTCGGGAGGAGGGGGCACAGTAATCTTTCGAGGGTCCAGCCGCTTTACGCACATAAGGAAGAGTACAGGACGTAGGTATACATCAAAGGGAAGTGGGATTTATTTCTCGTTTATGTACGATGCCCAGTGCGCACCGCATTCAAGGTATGTAGAATAGGATGCAGCCTGGAGAGGGAATGATAAAAGAAAAAAGAAATCAGATGGCATTGTATACATATGTATGGCCCGGCCCATTTTTGGAGCCAGGGAAGAGACGATTCCTGGCAGTCCTAAAAAAAAAAAAAAAAAAAACCCCCTCCCAAAAAGCCACTGGGTCACATTTACAAGGGGGTTGGCGTTAGTCGGGATTGAGAGACACTGAACCGGCGAGATGTCACATTGTGATTGATTGCACGCCGATCCCAAAACATCAACCCAAGGTCCCAGGTTGCCATTTGTAGAACGGCCCTAATGGTCGCCTCGCCTGGCACTAGCTCGGGGCGGCTCTCTTTCCCCTGTGCTTTGGGTGACAGGAGAGAAGAGCCGTAGAAACACCATTGGGACCCGAAGGGTAAAGTTTACGGAGCAGGTGGATTAGGTTGGGAGCCTTAGCCTCCCCGGGAAAACTTGGGTCGCCCTAATTACCCTCGATCTGACGTCTAAACTCAACCGAAATGATTGTCGATTTATTAGATAAAAAAGTCTGAGCTCGTCCATCCCCAGTTCAGCCCATTTTGCATCATGTCACTCACATTGATTTGATTCTTCGCTACTGTCAAAATTTATTGCGGGTTCTGACAAGTGTCGCACTCTGCTCTGTTCTAGCTCAAACCCCACTTGGGGGGGGGGGGTTTGGGCCGGGAAAACTGGGAAAAGCTAACGCGAGGATGCCCCTGGTTTCTTGTTTGCGAGACACTGGTCTGGCAGCGATCGCAGAAGAGGGAGGGGTGTACACGCACAGAGCACACTCGCGATGCAACGTTGAAGGGCGAGCCGATTGTTGTGTTGGCTGCAGTTTAATAGATGAAGCATTGGGAATTACATGGAGGAGAGCACGGAACACTCTTCTGGAAGAGATGTAGAAGAACAAGACCAAGAAGAGGTAGAAGTTTGACATGATCGTACCATTGACCACCGGCATCAAACGAAATGAGACATGGGTTTACTCCATAAAGCTGAGTGAGTGAGGATGACAACGCCGGTACCAACAACGCCTTGACGGTTGGTTTTGTCCTCAAGACAGCGGGCTGTTGACCAACGGGCTCACAGGTGCTAGACCTCTCTAAGTGCTCCCTCCCAGAAACGTAGACGCATGGCCGTTGCTGCAGGAGCCTGGACCATTCAGGACTCTGACTTGCTGTACTGATGTTTCTCTCAAACGCATCACAGAGCCAAGGTTGATACCGGAAGAGAAGGAAAACAAGAAAAAAGAAACGAAAACCCTTTTGTCACTTTTGCGCTGGCACCTTAGCCCGCCACCAGTTTCCACGAGGCGTCGAGTTTTTGAGGGATGGCACCACTGCTCACTGGACTAAATGTTTCTCACTCTCACCTCAGCTGGGCCAATGGCCGCAACAACCGTGCTGGCATCCCACCACATCCCCTTGTCGTTGCATATCCTGAGCTTGGTCTGGGCGTGGCTTATACGAATGAATGATGACACGCTCCCACTTCCTTTTTTTGATATTTCTTTTTTAAAATAGCATCGCCAGTCGAGCCCAAAGAAGAAAAAAAGTGACAGGTTAGACCCCAATGATGGCCGGCCCTGCCAAGGGCAATGACAGGGAACCAGGGAGCACCGCCCCGTATGTTCCAGGCATCTGGGCCCCGTTGGCGGGCACCACAGCACCTCGGCCGAGCTACGATCGATGGAGCAATTAGCAAGGGAATTACAGTGGAAAGCTTGGGGCTTTGACAAACAACGGCGACGCGGCGAGGAGGAGGACTTGGTCAACAGCTGGGCTTGACACTACTGAAAAGGACAGCGAGGACACGGTGCCATGTTGGTTGAGTCATGTGGGAGCACGGCGTTGTACAAAGCATGCATGATACAGTGCATTGAAGTTAGTGACAGACAGAGTGGTTGCTTAACACATGGTAGACGAGGAGGAAAAAAAAAAAAAAGAAAAAAAAAAAAAAGCCAGCCACGGGCTTCTCATCCCTGGAGCAAAGCCGTTTTGTCACCCAACGGGGGCCATCCCTGTCTTCGGATGGGGCGTCGGATGGAAGAGCCAAGTCATGGATGCGGTTGCGCGCGCCACGGATGGAGACGCAGGCTGGGCCGCCTCCAAGTCCCAAGTTGGCTGGCTCTCAACGCGGGCCCCACGCACTCGCGCACGCGGACAGGGACAGAGTCGCGGCCCCTAGCTTGCCTCGAGCTTGCTGAGTGGTTCTGCAGTGACACCCCCTGGTGGGCGCTGGAAAGTGGGCTGGATGTGTGGGCTCTGAGGGCTTTCGTACCTGCAGCTGCTGTGGTCGGGTTGCATGTTATTTATCACTTGGGGCGGAGGAACGGGTACTGTGCCATGTACCACTCAGTCCTGGTAACCCGCCAGACCCAGTCCCATCCGGTTCCAGTCAGTCCCAGTCAGTCCCCCGTCCCCCAGTCTCAAGTTAGTCTGAGGACAGGTAATGGGTGTATGTGTACATCCAGGGCCGAGCCATTGTGTGCAGGTGCAGGTGCGGGCGGGTGCGGGTGCGGGTAGCTAACAGTCGACCGCCCATCCCTTACATTATTATGACTTCGATTATTGTCGACCTTGCGCTCCTCTGTTATTAAGACACAACAATAGAGCCTTTACCACCACTGCCGCTATTACTTTATCATCCCATCCCCTTCTGTCGCGCCATCCCCCTACCGCGCTCTCCTTCTTCTCTCCCCCGTCGCGTGTGTAGGTAGGCTTTCGCTCGCTTATCCTCGATCGATCTTCCTCCTCCCGCATTGGCTCCTTTCTCCCACTTTCCTTGACTCATCCATCCCACACGCGTGGTGCTCGCACTCATTCAGACGCTCTTTAGTTTCATTTGTTTGTATGAAACAACGCCATCCACATAAAGAAGCCTCACAAAAATACTTTGCGGATTGTTTCTATTTTTTCCTTTTACTTCATATATATCATCATCCCGTCTTCGAACCTCCCGCCCCCCCACACAAGGTCAAGGTGGAAAGTCCACATTCCTCGACTATAACCATTGTCTCGCCACACTCCAACCTCCGCCTCCGTTGCTATCCAGCGAACAGCCCGCCGTCCTGACAACCTTGGCATCACTCGTCAATCGTACCCACCCCGATCGTTCCTCTCCGGTATCACAAGTATCGCCATATCCGATCTATGCCGCCATTCTAACGACACAATCCCTTGCCTCGACGACGTCAATCGCCTGGCCGTCCCCTCGGGGCCTTAATCACCTTTGCCTTCATCACATCTTGGAGCGCCTGGCATGCCTAGTCGCGACTTGGTCATGGCGCACGCCGGAACCCTCGAAACCCTCCAGAGCCATCAGCTTGGCCCGACCCGAAGAGTTCGCCCACCGGATCTGAACCTCATGGCAACCGAAGAGAGCCGGGTGCCACTGCGCTCCGAAAAGGTAAAAAAGAGAGAATCGAGGCTGGGATTGCGGAACATCTTTACCCGCTCAAGAGCGCATAGGGATGGCTCGCAATTACTCTTGCCTCTGGAGATTCCTAAGTTCTCAGGAAGCCGCACGTCTTTCGCCGACTCAGGCAACGGTCACTCGAATTCCGGTTCTGATCACACCCCCTCGACTCCTCGTAGTCCCAGGATTCTCTCTACCATGTTTGAAAACTCGACAGCAGGCCCGCCTCCAGTTAAGGTGCTTGGGCCTGCGAAGGCGACACGAGGACCTCTGGCGACTTGGAGCCCCCCACCCTTGTTCAAGGCATTCCCGCAGGCTCTCATGCACAGCACTCTGCCGACGGCATCTCTACCAACTGAAGTTATTCTACGCCTGCACGAACGACGAAATGCTGCCGGAGAGAATGCTGCCGAGCAACCTGAGCCTGAAATCGGCGAAAAATTATCGACCAAGAAGAAGCACCGTCACAACATGTCTGTCGGCTTACCCAGGTTTGAGTGGACTAACAAGATTTACATCCTTTCGACCTCGGGTTATCTCCTACAGTATAGCGCCGAAGGGCCATTTGACAGACTCCCCGAGAAGATCCTTAACCTTGGTAAGAACTCGGCTGCTTTCGCCAGCGATGTCATCCCAGGCCGACACTGGGTTATTCAAGTGTCGTCTAACATGGACTCTGACGGCACGGTGGCATCGGATTCGAAGAAGCTCTTTTCTCGAATGACATTTCGAGTTACCGAGCGACGTCAAGCATCCAACTTTATTCTGGTTTTCGAATCTGCCGAAGACATGGAAGGCTGGCTTGCAGCTCTTCGCCGTGAAATTGAGGTTTTGGGTGGCAAGAAGACGCTGACTGAGACGGGCAAACCCAAGACCGAAAACGAAGTCTCGCAGTTGCGGGAACAGCCCAGTCAGCGAACTCTGGTTGTCCGAGACCCGGAACGTCTATCTCGAGTCGTTGCTCAAAATCAGCTGTGGCAAGAATCCATCGATCACGAGGGCTCAGTCACTATTTCTGATCCCGACACCATTGTCGACCCAACAGTCATGGACGACATGTCTACAACCAATAGCTTTGTGAGCCACGATGGTAGGCAGTTGGAGAACTTGCGAGATAGCTCGAATCGTTTTTCGTTCATCTCGTCTGGCCAGCGAACTGTTGTCACCTCTGCAGCATCTTCTTCGCCAGAGTCCTCGCCCACTACGGACAAGTTCCCAACACAATTCGAGGAGGGTTCTGAGACGGACACAGTACCTCCATTGGAACCAAGGCCCAGACCTAATGCCGCCGCTATTATGGACCGGCGGCAGTCGATGCAGATTATGGCGCCATTCGTCGACCTTCGAGGGGGCCCCGTCAACCTGCGACCGCAGTCTTCCGCGTACGGCAACTCACCAGAAATGAATCTGCCTCATCCAAAGGCGTCGGTGACGCCAAACTTTAGCGTGCCCAATAGCTCTAGCCGCCGGTTTTCCTATATGAAAAACCAGGAATTGGGCATGTCGACGCAACCAGCCATCCGGGAGACCGAGAGCATGCCCCGGCTGTCTTCTCGAAAGAGCCCCCCCACCGCACTATCCATTACCCGCCCACTGTCGATGGTTGTGGACCAGCCCTCACCGTTGGAAGCTGCCGCCGTTGTGATGCGCCCTGTTACTCGACATGGAGAAGATACTAGCCCTCTGCGAACAAGCGAGGACCATATGATTCCATTGCCCGAGAGCTCCAAGTTTTATGATTTGCCGATTCGAAGATCAAGCATGGTCCATCACGACGAGGTTCAGGTCGAAGTGAATCGCACAACCAGTGCTCGCAGGCTCTCCGGTGTGGGCGCCTGGCGAAAGCCCGACCACCCTCCATTGGCCATGTCGCGCAGTTTTACCTCGCCTATTGCACCTCCTCCGATTCAAAGGGCTCGTTCCCGACCATCGCTTCCTGGCCTGGACGAACAGCCCCGATGTACCTCTTCTCTGGAGCTGACGCGAAATGGACGCAGCGATGCTTCTTCAATCAGAGCCCGCTCGAGGAAGCGAGCTAGCATGCAGTCGATCATGTCGGATAGCTCTGCCCGATACAGCATGTCGGCCGACTTTCCCGCCCCAATGGCACCAGAAATGCTTCCTCAGCCGGCGCCGCCACCTTCTGCTCCCTTGCCCCCAATTCCCACTTCAACGAGTAACCCACACCTTCGAGCTGAGAAAAACAGCAAAACATTACTTTATGGACGCCGAAGCATGCCCCAGCTGACAGATGGGCCTCCGCCAGCACCCCCGCCGACATGTGCGCTTCCACCGATTCCGCAAAAGGTTTCGGTGAATGTATAGGCTTGCAACTGAAATAAAAAATTTCTTCATATATTCCTGTATATATAATGACTGGCACCGAGCATTTGATGGAAATTCCCCTTTGTTGAACAGGATGGCGTTTGGATTTTAACGCCAGAAAAGTAGAATTTTGGATGGACTTGCGGGCTCTCTTGTCTATGAAAACCCCCCCTTTCTTTCTTTTTTGTTTTCCTATCTTTTCCTATTTCCTATTTCTATCTTGTATACCACTGGGCTGTAAGGGGGGCGCTTTGTCGGATACTGGATTATAGCGAGCCTCTGGATGATTTTTATGTACGTTTATTATGGGAGGGTTTTAGTTGGGAGTGAATCAATGTGGGAAATAGGCCATAGACTTAGCTGGCCGGTGTTGAGAGGTAGAAGGGCTCTGCTTTTGTGCTTGGGTTTTCAAGTCAACCTTTACCGGAACAAATTAAAATGGTTACTTCATGAATACTATCTAGTCGAACATATAGTTTCTTTGTTTATTGTGTCTTTCGCATTTGTGGGTAAATCCCGGGGGTTCTGAATGACTCAGCTAAGGTCACAACAGGGTCAATAGCAGCTGCTAGGGGTTGGGTAATAAATAAATTCATTGATGTCTAATCTTCTTAACTAGCTAGCCCCTCGCGGGGCTATAATGGTGTTGCAATTGAGGGCTGCAGTCACATGAGCCGGATAAGTGTATTGCCGCCTTCCGTGACCGCGGGCCTTGGAGCTCTTCAAGCCTCTCATAACGTTATTCCTTCAATTGACCAATGTTCCAACAGCATTGATTATTGATTGATTGATTGAAGATTGCCGGCTGGAGCTGGGGTCGTTGAGTTGACCGTGGTGGTGGCGCTGGCTGGTGAAGAATGCTAACTCCACACGGACCGAACCGGACGGTGAAGGTGGGGTGGGCTCGGAACGGTGGAGGTCCAACTGCCACTTAAGAAGTTGTTGCATATCAGCATGTTTTGCATCAATGAAACAAATGACATGACTCTGGTGCCGTGAAAACCTGTCGTTGTTCTGTTTGAGGATGGGGCCATTGCAACCCCCCCACACCCCGCAGTTCATCCCGGGGGCGGTATATACGGGTTGGCCATCATTCGCTGTTCTGGGCGCGAAATTGAGTGGCTGGGGGAAGCTGTTGGTATGCACCCCAGCGTCGCGCGCTGTGCGCGTGTGGGAGAGCTCCTGTGACAACTCATGTTCTGCCGTGTCTCCTTCTCTCACCCAGCCCATTGGTTTTCTTTTCGACCTTTCTTCTCCCCTACCTCCTCTTTTGCATTTGGATTCTAGAAATTTGCAGCCGTCATTTGGCATTTTTTTTTTATAACCTACGTTGTTCTTCGCGCCGTCTCTTGCCCAACAGCTGCCTCTCTCCCTTGAGCAAAAAGAATCACGACGACGCCTATAGAGACCCCCCCCCTTTCCTCTCAGCCAACCAAACAGGGCCAGAGACCAACCTCCTCTGTTACATGTTGGGCTCACCCGACCATTGTCGCGAATTCGCATTGGAGCGAAAAATAAACTAAGATTCTCGACAACCTCCACCTCATCGCTTCTCTCCTCCCCCTGGTATCGATTTCAACACCAGAGAAAAATAAAGAGACATTGAGTCCATCCCACGCCACCACCAACCAACCTCCCTCCCTCCCCCCGGAACTATGCCGGCGATACACCTCCCCATTCCTCCCGACACCGCCGCCGGGCTTCCCTCCAAGGTTCTCCGCTCCGCTGCCGACGCCGCCGACGCAATCACCCTCGCCGCCCGCCAGGAGAGTACCAGCTTCATCGCGATTCCCTCGGGCTATGGCGACCAGCACAATTCGCCGTCGCCGGGCGTCATTGTCGGCATCGTCCTCGGCTCCGTCGTTGGCTTCTTGCTGCTGCTCTACCTCGTCTACTGCATCCTGCACGGCGGCCCCGTCCTGATCCCCCTTGGCGCGGGAGGGGAGAAGACGGTCGCCGAGTCGACGATTGGGACGTCGACGCTGGGCACTTCGACGCTGGGCACCTCGTCCTACGGCACCCGCAGCGCCATGAGCTTCCGCACGCGCAAGGACAAGGACCGCCAGCGACGCACCAGCAAGGCCCCGTCGTCACGCCGCTCCCACTCCCGCACCGAGACCGTCGAGATCCGCACTCGCTCTCGCCGCCGCACCGGTCCCGACCCCGTCATCGTCGACCCTCCCCGGAGCCCGTCTCCCGTGTCGACAGCGCCCCCCCGCGCCGTGCCCGCCTCCGAGGTGTCGGCCCTGTCGTCCTTTGACGAGATTGTCGTTGAGGAGGAGCATAGCCCGCCGCGCCGCCACGGCGGTCGCCGCTACAGCCCGGACCGTCCAGGGTACCGCCGGGACAGCTACTTCCGGGACGGCAGCGATCCCGACCGCTACTACCCGCCGCAGCGGGACTCGCCTGGGCGACGGGGGAGCCGGAGGTATTAATTTCGAAATCACGAGATGCGGCATGGGGGGAGAGACCCCTCACCTCCCCTCTCCCAAGTTTGATTCTTATATGAAGAGGCCTTTTTTCCTACTTCTGCATGTTTGTTCGATATGGCGTTATTTGACATTTGCATCACACGGCTATGTGAGATGAATTAACGAAGATACTGGCACCATGTCCCAGAAGGATGATCTATGGAGGGACTTGGCTGGATATACATGTAATGACTATAGAGCGGAGGACCCGAAGGATGTGTAGAATAGGATAGAACGAATAATATGATGATGATACCAGTGCACTCGGATCCATACCTTTTACCAATTGGAACCGATCTATACCGAGCACAACGGGGGACGCAAACGAAATAAATGTTGGGGAATAAAAACAGAGGCCGTTGAACATGGTCTACCCAAAGCATCCTGTGCTAATAGATAGGTGACCTCGTCATCATCCGGCTATGTAAATCATCATGCCTCCCTCACTAGACGTCTACACTCAACATGCCTGTTTCATGTCCCTTTCTTTTTTTTCTTTTCTTGTCATCAACACCTTTTCATGTTAGCCGCCGACCATGCCCGACAATGCATCCGGCACCCTTAACCACGAATTCGACAAGAGCCTCCAATATCTCTCCAACCCAGCCGTTTTTTTACTGATTCTTTAGGGGGGTGGGAGGTATGCTCACCCACCCCACCCCTATACACAATATCCAACCGGAAAAAAACAAGAAGCAATACATCCCAACGAGGTGAAAATAAGTACCCGGGAATAAAAGAATAAGTGTAAACGAGAAAACCGCCCATCCATTTGACTTGCGGCAGCGAGCCAGCAAGTAAGGATATCTCGCGCCAGAACCCATACAAGATCCAGAAAGAAAACACCGCAAGTCGCTCACATGCCCATTCCCCCTTCATTGTTCCCATTGCCGTTTTGCTGACCTCCAAAGAAGAAGGTATCAAAGGGATTCATCTGTTGCCCTTCGGTATAGTCATGATGAAGACCTTCCCAGTTCATACCGAAACCAAGATCAACCTGGGATTGGTCCATATTTGGATATTCCCCGTTGGATGTCGCCCCGAGGTTTTGCAGGAATTCCATAGTCTGCGCGTCGGGATAATCAACGGTATTCTGCCCATTAAACCGCTGTTGTTGCTGGCCGCCATATGGGCCGCCTGCGTTTGATGGCTGTGATGTGACACGGCGTTGCACAGGTGGCGAAGGGACAACTGACGAGTCACTGGGAGATCCATCCTTTTTCACACCCATCTCGGATGGGCTGGGACCTCCTCGGCTTCTAGGCTTCATAATGTACCCATCAGTAGTCCTTGGGGCGGGAGGAGATGGTTGGGCCGTCGCAGTCGCGTCGCCTGCCACGGATAGAGTGGGTGATGATAATGAGTCGGATAGTGACATGTCGAATTGCTGATACGATGCATGATCCGAGTTTTGGTGACGATGTCGTGTCTGTGCTGATCCCTTGGATGAGTCTGGGGTCGTGTTCCATGCTGAAGGCTCGCGTCGAGATCGTCGAGCCTGATTTGTTGGCACCCCAAATCCACCCGTTGAGCTGGCCATCTTGATTGTAGCCTTTGCTGTTCGGTCGAAGGCGTCTCGGCACGTTTCCGCTGGCGGGCATTTGTCAATCATATCGCTCAGTACCGATTTGGCAGCGAGTATAGTAAAATCCACTTCATCCATGGTCTACGCAGCATCGTGGTTAGTTTTGAATAGTAATAAAAAAAATAAAAAGTAAAAAATAAAAAAGGGGGGGGGAGGGACTGCAAGTATAGATCCAATATGGACAAGTGGAGTGATACTTACCAGGCGGCTTCGGACAATGGGCGAGTGCCAGATGGCGTATAAATATGAAATGCCGGCCATAAAAAGGTGATGGGTCGATAAGTAGGTGTAGCTGACAAGGCCGCTGAGGTGAAGTTGTCGGTAAAGTCGAAGAATCTTTTGGCCAGCCTCGGCAACCTTGAGATAGATCCGATCTTCGTCTTCTCGTAGCTCCTGCTGGAAAGCAGTCGGGCTGTTAACTTCGTTGGAGGTATTGTATTCGCCTTCAAACATTGCAGGGACGCTGAGGCTCTGGCGGTAGAGCATAATTATGGCTTGCCAATAGTTGAGTTCGAGGAATTCGGTCGAGAACATGACGCCCGTCTCCTGTCTGGTTGGCGCATTCGTCTTCCATTGGTACAGCCGTTTGTCAATATCAATGCGCCAAGATCTGAATGAATCGAATTGTACCAGGAACGGCGAGGGGAGGTGTATGTGCATGTGCATGTCTGGGTGCTTGTTCTGTACCCCTGCCTTTGAAATCTGTGCCTGATTGTACTGCAGCACCTGAAGGATCTCTGATTGCAGTAGCCGCAGGCGGAAGTAGTGGTGCGCAACATGCTTGTAGCTCGACTGAACCTGGTCCGTGGGTGGATCCATCAACCCCGTCGGGGTGATGTATTCATCGTCCAACGACGAGGGGAACTCGGTTGTGATGACCTGATCGCTGATTCCGAACGGCCGCCCAACGCATGTGCTCACAAGTCGATCCAGAGAGTACGTGCACCACCAAAGTCGTCTTCTCATGTCGCGAACCCACAACTTTTTCCCTCGCATCTGAACGCCATTCTCCCTCGAGCCCGCTCCCTCAACCCCGTCGCCTTCACTAGAATCAGGGATCGACGCATCAATATCTCGGTCGTCCTCATAATGCAAGCCCAGATCGACAGCCAAGCGAACTGCGACACCAATAATGTACCTAGCAACTGTTAATCGGGTCGCCTTTTCTCGCCAGAGAGTGGAAGGTGGAAAAAACAACCAAAGACAGGAAAACCCTTACCAAAGACCAGGAGGAACAGGGCGAAGCAGCGCAAAGTTTGCGAGAAGAAGAACAGCCTGCAGGACCTCCAATCCACCACCACTGTTGCTTAGGCACGCCTCCAGATGAACGATAGCACTTGCGTGATACTCTTCGGGGGCATACTGACTTCGCGCCTGGTCGATTCCCATGCCCGAATCGCCGGATGATTCGGTCTTGACTGGTTCGCCCACTATCACGCCGCAGCCGATAGCGAATACCATGTTGAGCAGATAGAGTTCTCGCGCTCCAGGGGCAGGGTCCTTTGTCGCATAGACTCGCTCAAACGTCTGCATAAACTCTCCCCTGTGCAGAATTGGAATCTGAGGGTTTGAGTGTTCAAAATAGAGCCTCACTAGTCGCAAACCAACTTCTTTGTCGGGAAAGGTCGCTGGCTTTATCGTGGGGCGCGTGTGAAGACCAAAGAAGGAGTCGCGTAACGAAGTCCCATTTCCAGTTGGCTGACGCGCGTTGGAGTTATCCTTGGCGCCCGTCTGACCCGAGACGGAGTATTGCACAGCGGCGAAAACGACACGAGCAAAGGAAACACCGGAAGCTGAAGCTAGGGAGCGAGGTTTCGAAGGGCTGACAATGTTGAGGAACCCGCCGGTAGATTGGTTGGCCTTTTTCGGTTTGAGCGATTCGACAGCTTGTGTTTGAGGCCTAATCATGCCCCGGTCACCAGCCTCCGACTGACCCGAGTACCCAGTGTCTGCGGTGGAATTTATGCTAGCTGTATCAGTTCCGGGGCGAGAGCATATTTCGAGATTATCGGCTGGGGGGAAGGGGATATTGTTGGAGGCCAGCAGGTTTTCAAGCTGCTCAACTCGGGTCTCGAGATAGAAGACATAACTGATAGCCAGGTCAGTAAGCATATTCGGTTCTTCAAATTTGCGAGGAATGATCTAGATGCACTAGCCGCACGGTGAAGTGCCGGCGACTGAGGGCGCGTTCCTGGGTTTTGTGTCGTACCTGCGTGGGATTTCCTTCTTGGTGATGGGGTCGTAACCGACACAAGCAACGCCAGCCTTTGCGCAACTGGCGCAACTGGGGAGCTTCTGGTCGCATCGATTCTTGCGCAGACGACATCGGTTACAGGCGCTCACATTGCGAAAATTGCTGCTCTGCCCCGCCTTGGACGCGGCCACAGAGGCAGACGCGGAGGAGGAACCGTCGAGGTGGTGGTCGCGAGGACTCGTCTGCCCGTTGCGCGGCGAACCATCATCGAACGAGGACTGTCTTTGTCGCTTGGCGGGTTGCGTGCTCGGGGACGGAGGGCCACGCGCAGGCATGTTGACGGCCCGCCGGGCGGCGGAGGACGGACCGGCGACGGGCGGCGCTGATTGAGATGCGGCGGCGACGGCGACGGCAGCGGGGATTGTGCGGGAAAGAGGTGCCTGGTGAAGAGGAACAGAAGGGATGGCAGATCAATGGGAGGGCAGAACGCTCGGGCGAGTCGGTGAGTCGGGGACTAGAATGCTGAGGCGAAACAAGAGAGACGTGAGCGCCGGGCTTGAAGGAGCCGAAGGGAACAGGGGAGCCGAGGTGAGGGTGAGGCAGAGACGGATAGCGGACGGAACCACGGGCGGGAATTGGATTGGGTGGAAATGCGAGTGGGAAAGGATTGGGATGCGGTGGGTGCGGTAGTGGTGGATTGGTGCATGCGGGATGTGCAGCTTAGGATGGGGACAAGACGGGTAAAACATCCATCAACGGCCAAGTTTCACACTCACTTGCAGTATCGTTGTTCAATGGCTTGGTTTTTGCTGTGTTGCGGGGGGTTTGGTTGGTTCTATCGTGCATCTCGGTGGACGCGCGCCCCCATGACCGGGAAGGGAATTGGAGCGGCCAAGGCAAGATGCGGACTGAGACGCAGTTGTTGCAGTCGCGGTTGCAGCCGGCTCGAGGGCCGGGAAGATCAATGGCTCCCGAAGGCAATACTGGATCCTCGATGGCTTGCGTTGAAGGTGTGCTAAGGATGACTTAGCTCTTTACTGTCGCCGGTCTGGCAGATAACCGGGATTAGCTTGCGGGAGCGTGGCGGCCAGCCAAAAAGTCAAGGGAATGAATGGACGCTCTGGGGGCTCAAGGCTCTGTGCACCTGGGGAGGGGGGGGGGGCTTCTTGGTTGGGAGCAATTGGCAGCAGCGGCGCCTCCTCCCAACGGCCGATGGGTTCTTCGGATTGGGTTGGGTTTTGCTTTGGTTCGGGAAAAACAGTAATAAGAAAGCAACCGGATTCCGTTGGTGAAGATTTTTGAGAAATCGGGTGTGGCAACACCCCAGTCACGTCCTCATGACCCCGGGAAAATTTTGGTCCTCTCACTGTCCAAGAAAAATCGTCACAACCGTAGCAGTCGCAAAGAGGTCAGGAAGGGGGGCGGCGGACAGGAGCAAGGACCCTGGAACAAGGCTAGCTGGGGAGCGACAAAGCAACTAACGTAAAGCCAGCAAGCTCGAGACGGTGACAAATTGGGGGCTCCCCTTGTCAATGGGAGAAAAGCGACAGCGAAAAGAAAAAGAGAGAAGGAAATAATAGTAAAGATCTAATGAAGGGGAGAGAAAACAGGCGGCTGGCAGTCAGGTCAAACTCCCAATCATGAAGAACAAGGTACGCCTTTGGTCGCCCGCACAGATCCGTCAAGATGGTGGATTTGGGGGAAACTGACTCCATAGGACATGCTACAAGCTACAAGCGACATGTTACATGCGCGCCAGTGTGTGCCGCCGCGCTGCCCGCGATATGCGAATTTTGATCTCGTGCCTGGCTCTGCTTGGCTGGCCAGTAGCCATAGAACCTGCCTGGCCGACTGGCTTGTCTAATCAAGCGTAAACATTTGATAGTCGGCGTCAATTAATTCGCGTGCAATTCATTTGCTGGCCTCAGCCAAGCCGGTGGCGATTGGGGAATTCCGCTACGGAGGTACGCCACGAGGCTGGCGCAACTGATAAGCCAAGCGGCCTGCAGTAACTTGGCAGCCACAGTTGGTTGCTAATTGGCCTTTGATCTATGTAGTCCCCAATGGATTCCATTAGCAATCCTTCTCCTCTTCTTCTTCTTTTTTCTTCTTCTTCTTTTTTCTTCTTCTTCCCTTTGTTCTCCTCCTTGGCCAACCAGAAGATTGTTGGGAAATGTTGACAAACCCCATCGCGGATCTCGTATACCCTGCCGGTCCCCAATTGCAATACCGGCGACGTCGTTGGTCATCATATCACAAAAAACCCTTCAGGGACCTAGCCCCATCTTACCAACGAAAAAGGCCAGGTGCCAGTATTCCTTACTGTGGGCCCATCACAACCGTATCATAACCATTTCCACTCCACTAATCGTTTATATCCAGAATGGGGAGCTTTTGCCTTTGTTCCTATTCAACAAAACAAAACAAATATATATATATTTGGTTCGTTCTTTTTTAGTTTGTTTCCCCTCTCGTGCGTCGTTTTGAATTGAAATAAGCTTGTTCGCCACCAAACACAGCCAGCTGACGGGCTGCAAGGAAGAGAGGACAATGGCACGCGAAAAAAGAAAGAAAAAAGGCGAAAAAGCAAAGTCTCATTCATCAATCTGGCCAACCACTAACCATCAAAATCATGTGGTCCACCTTCGGTTTATAATCAAGACTGCTCGGGGGTCGCTTGGGCCGAAAAGGTAATCTTACGGCGAAGAGCAATAGAATAAACCTTGTGAATGGCCAGGCGGCAGAAGCTGGGGTGGGATCGAATTGACTACGCAACGCAGCCTTGCTAGCCTCGATCTTCCATCACATCTCACCTTGACATCATCAGCCACCTGCTCCAGGAGGTTATTCACGCAAGGCATCATGCTGCCTCGCCCTCACGCCTTTTCGCAGCGAGTCGTTTGCTGAAATAGGAATATTTAGCCTACTCCCCACTTCAATGTCGAGAACCCGTTTCAACATGTGGTCGCCTGCATGGTTGTCGACACCCACCCACCATTGGCATATCTAGTAGGCCTGTGTAGTTATTACTGGCCCAGCAATAATTGCCCGGGGAATTCCTACCATCCCCGCATACCTACCTATCTATACACTACGGTCCTCGGTCTTTGACAGCGAGTTTGTTACAGATTCCCTCACGCAAAGCAAGCATGAGCGGGGCCATGTATCCAAAATACACACTGGCACACGGGACAAATCCAGCGCAAACAAGGACAACATCCCCCAGCCAGACATGCCGGCGCCGTATTCGTATGAGCGATAGGCAGACAAAGACAGTCAAGTGAATTGGCTGGCTGATGCAAATGCCTGACGATGGGCTTAACAGTGACTCAATCAACGGAGGACCGAGTGCGCTGTTTGCTTCTCGCACGCCCCTGTCTCCCCTTTTCTTGCTTTTTTCCCCTTCACTCTCCTCAATGGCCCGCTCCCCAAGCTGGCAATGACCACGTCGCCGACCTGGTGGGCGGGCTGGTTGGGCTTGATGTCTCTTTTCTCTTCTCCTCCCAACTTCAACACACACGCCCAATGAAGGGGGGGCTTGGGCCTGTCTGGGCTTACATACAAGAACGATGCCGCCCTGCGCGTCCTTGTCCACGTCAAATCGTGCCCTCGTTCTGCAGTGCGGCCTTGCCCAATTCCTTAATTAAGCAAAAAGTTTCTGGCCTAGAAAACAGGGTCCCCAACCCAATTCCTGGAGGTGTCCAGACGAGGCTCTGAAGTGACCAGGGTCTCATGCCCCCACCTAACCCACAAACTCACCCCAAAGCTGCAGCTCTGCATCGCTGCATTTCCCAGGGTCCCCGAGTGAATGGAATGGAACGGATCTCAAACTCCCAGAGTGGAAGCAATTGTAAATTGCCAATTGATGCGACAATAGAAGAGAGGCGTCCAAGATTCACCTTTGGTGATCAAGTTGAGGGCCGCCCAATCACGGGCGCTCATTCTGCCCCGCTCCCTGTTCTCCATCATCTTCATCTTCATCACTATCCTCCACCCACAACTGCCCCGGGCCATGTTCGCTGCTCTGCCCCACTTCCCACTTCCCACTTCCCACTCTTACCTCTGCCCTTTGTCCTGTGCTCTCTGCCAGCTCTTCAGAAACGCAGAGGGACGAAAATTTTCTTCTACGGGGTCTGCAGCCTGTGTGCATTCTGGCCCTCTGCCGTCATGCTTTCCCCTACATGCATGCTGCATCACCATGTATGTACACTTGGACTCATCCGCCGTCCCTGTCCTGGACTTGTTCTATGGACATGGAGAGGCGTGTGTGGACCACGAGCCCATCAGCGTGAGAGCCCTTCTCAAAGGTTCGCTCTTTCGGCACCGGTCCGGCTCGGTGGTCGGGATCAAAACACCCAGGGACGGATCCTCAAACCCCTTCTCCAGGAAGACCGCCACCCCATCCAGGCGCGTCGCCCACCTGGTTTGTATGAGGCAAAGCCGACCTCATTGCCGTCGCAGGCTGTCGGCATGTGTCTTCCACCCAGCTCTGCCCACTCCTCATCCTCATCCTCACCCTCACCGTCCTGTTATGCAACAGCCGTGCTTCTCTCCCACCTTCCGTAAACCCCCCCCCCCCCCCCCCCCCCCCCCCCCCCCCCCCACACACACCCCCCCCACCCCCCCCCACCACCCCCCACCCACCCCCCCCCCCCCACCCCCCCAACCTCGCAGCCACATGTCCCCCCCCACTCCCCCCTCTCTCATCCACTCCCCTCCCACCTTACATCCACCCCCCACTCCTCTTTCCCATACCTCCTCACTGCTTTCTTCTTCATCACTAATCCATATCTCGATGTGCTATTTTTCTACTGTCATCACC
>JAHVYB010000215.1:0-80372 GCA_020623695.1 Calonectria henricotiae
TTAAAATAATATTATAATATTAATAATATAAATTATAGGTTTATTATTAATTTATATAATATTAATAATAATCTTATAATTAAACTTATAATTATCCTTTAGTATAAAGTAAAATCTACTTAGGGCTTTGCTATTTATTTAATAATAATAGTATATTTTAATAAGTTTTTTTAATACTTTTGAATTAAACTCTTAGTTTACTTATTTAAATATTTTCTTTAAATAATTAACTAATAAATACTTAAATTAATAGTATATTTAATATAGCTTAAACTTTATAAGGTAAAATATAATAATTTCTTTTATATTAATAATTTACTATAGATATTCCTATTATTTGATTATAGGGATTTTAATATCTCCCTTAATAAGTATATTCCTTAGATTATTAAGTTTAATATCTATTTAATTTATATTACTAATAGATAGTAGGAAAGGGGTATATATTAGGACTAATTAGAAGTTAATAGTACTAAGGATTATAGGTATAATTATTATACTATTTAATATTATTAAGCCCTTGCTGAATTTAATCTTATAGTCTTTGGTTTTACTAATTAATAGTAAGGAAATTAATTTTCTTAGTATTTATACCTAAGGAAAGCCAGTAATTAATATACTAATTACTCCTATATCTAGGATAATCCTTTAGAATATTTTATAATTATATTAATCTTTAATAAAATATATTTTACTTTTTACTTTCTTAGTCTAGGGGTCTTCCTTTATAAGGATATAAATAAATACTTAATTATAAAGGATAGTAATTATATCTTTACTATTTAGTTTATAGGTCTTAAAGAATTACTTAGTCCTATTTACTGTAGTAGTAAAGTATATAGTATATTATAAGTTTTCTAGTCCTCTATTAAAGTTATTATTATTATCTCTAAGCTATTCTATTTTTTAGATAATATCTTCTATTTATTAGTTAATATTATTATTATTCTTTCCTTTATATATTATTAAAAAGGTTTAATAAGTATTATCTAATAATTTTATTTTATAATCTTATATATTAAACTATTTCTATTTTAATTATTAGTACTTTCTTTTAAAATACTTAGTTAATTAATATTCTTATTAATAATATATAAAATATTATTATTATCTTTATTATTAATAGTTATTTTATTTAAATGCTCTTTTCTTATAATATTATTTATTTTAGGTAAATTTATAATTAATAAAAAATATTATATTATTTATTTTATTATTATTTACTATCTTTAGTAATATTTAGATATTACTAGTTAGTCCTTTAAATATACCTATATATTTATATTAAGCTATATTATATTTTATAATACTATTAATAGATAATAAGAAGGTTTAGTAAATTTCCTTTTTATTTTTTTTATTATTATAGATCCTATAATAGATTTATTAAATATCCTAGATAAATATCTTAAAGTTCTTAAGTAGTAATTTGTCCTAATATTTCTAGATAAGGTTCTTTAATATTATTATCTAGAGATTATTTTAATAGGCTTAGATAATTTCTTCTATCTTAAAATAGTTTTAAATCTTCTTATATAGTATTTTATATAAGTATCTTTTCTAGGTAAGTAAGATAATATAATAATCTTATATTTTTTTAGTAAGTATAATTAGTAATATTTTAATATATCCTTTGATTAATATAATAATTTATTTATATTTATCTTTAAAGAGGGTAATTTTAATTAACTAAAAGTTATATTATTTGCTATTATATTAGTTCTTATTTATATAGATCTTATTTAGTTTAATTATTTTTTTTATAATATCTTTATTAATTATATTAGTAAAGGTATTATATTGCTTAATACTTATTAGTATAGTAAGTAACTTTATATATAAAGGTACTTTTACTAGGGTAAATATAATAATTATAAACTTTCTTAGTATTTTTATTAATATTTAGAAAGTATTTTATTATAAAAATAATTAAATATTATATTATATTTACTATATATTTATCTTAAAGTTTAAGAGATTAATTAAATTAGCTATTACTCTTAATTTATCCTTTAAAATCTTTACTTTTTTATTAAAAAGAATATTTTATAGCTCCCTAATAATTATTATAATTCCTTTTTTAAATATTACTTTTTTTTATTTATTAAAATTATCTTAAAATACTTTAATTATTTTATTATTATAGTTCTTAGAGTTCTTATAAAAATAAATTATATAAATAATATAATTATTAATTTATATCTTTATAAAGTTTAAAGAATTATCTTTTAATAAATTTATTTTCTTTTAGTTAATAATTAAAAGGATATTATATTTTATAATCTATTTAGGAAGATTTTATTTAATTTTTTTTTAGTTAAAATTAATAATAATTCTAAGTATATTTTTTTCTTTAGATATTTTAATAGTTTTATTATAATATTCTTTGTAAAAGGGATTATAGGGTAAATTATAGGATTTTCTATTATCTTTAGATTTAAGCTAATAATAAGTATTTATTTAGATTAGTATTTTTTATAATAAATAAGGGATTTAGTAAAATTTAATAGAAGGTTTTTATTAAGGATATTACTTCCTAAATTACTATTAAACCTAAGAGCTTACCTTTATAACTATATCTAAATATCTCTCTTTAGTATATCTTTTATGCCTATATCTAATATCTCTTCTTTAGGGCCTTATTAATCTATAGAAAGCTCTACTAATTAGTATTAGATTCTAAAGGGAATGGATAAGTAATATTGTATTAGTGCTATTATAGGGGTTTTTTGTTGGTATATTCAATGATACTTAATTCTATATCTAATCTAGCTATTGCAAGTCATATTGGTATTTTCCCTAGGTCATGTGACCTAATAGCTTGCTGCCTAAGGCAGCTGGTCTTGTGGCTAACGGGGTTACAACGCTGCTATTTGCAACAAATATGAATAATGACCGTTACAATCGAATCACCTCGTATAGATGATACAAGATAAATATGATCAAGTGGCATGACTTGCATCACCCCAAACAATATAATAAAATGTATTTTGTTGTTTTTAATTGCTCAATGCTTTAATGCAACTATTAAACAACGGCATGGGGGAACGAAGCCAATAGGGGTATCATATTCACTCGCAACTATAAAAAAAATAAAAAAAGATGCATCCTCACGCATCATGCACAACCAAAACTCCAAGCAGCCCAATGTAGACGCAAAACTTCAATCTAATACATTCGTCTTGAACCAGGGCAAGTAGACATCCCTCGCCCACGCCGTGAGCTCTCGCATACCTGCAATGACGGCATAAATCTCGAGAAAGCCATGGGTTGTCCCGAATTGGTGGTTGCCCCATAACTTTGTCTTGCCATCCTCGTAGGTCGAGAGCACTAGATGCCATCCATGGCCCTGGATGATGATGCCGGGGATGAAACCAAGTTCGGACAGGATCGCGAGCTTCTTGGCCTTGAACTCTTCTTGTTCCTCGCCCGACTGGGGCATGTCGATGCCGTCCTTTGCCCGCTGCCGAAGCAGTTTCTGGCCGACGGCCCATCGGAGGAACGACCATTGGGCAGCGTGCCAGATGCCAATCTGCAGCTGCGCCTTGTCCCAGTTCACGCCGGGCTTCTTCGTCTCAATACTGAGTAGTATGGGGCGTGTGCTAGTAGGTTCGAAATCGGTGTGGTTGATTGTTTGCGTAGGTGTGATGTTGCTGAGCTTGGTGATGCTGGCGCTCGTCTCGGCATCCCGGTCGAATGAAGCATAAACGCAGATGTCGATCATCTTGACCGTAGAGGTGAGTGGCTTGAACTCTGCATGCGGTCGCGCCGTGGTGCAGTTCATGGCGTTGAAGTTGTCGCATTGCCCACCGATGAATTCTTCAAAGATGCTCTCGAGCAGGCGCAGATGAACTTGATGGTTCCAGCTCACCTCTTCATGATTGAACTCCTGACACTCCTTTGCCTTTCTGTGTATTCCTTCCACCTCTTCAAATTTTGGGAGTCGGCCGGGGAGCGTGTCCATCTCGTCGGCGGGCTTGAAAGAATACCTCCACTGGCGTTGATCAAGGTTACGTGCCTTGATCCTGTCCATAAGGGTCGACTCGAGAGCATGCGGCAGGATGTCGAGCGAGCGGCCGATTAACCGCATGGCGTTGACCAAAGTACGTGCCGTATCGGGAGGCGCTTCCATGTCAAGAGCTTTGCACTCTACACCTGATTCGTCAAGTCGCAGATGCATCATCTGTCTCTTTATTGAGGAGGTTGATACAAAAGAGCTTGAATCGGTTGGGACCAAGGAGGAGGCAGAGGAGCCCGTGATCCTGCGCGCACCGGGACGAGGCGTTGTATCCGGATCGGCCAAAGCGCCATCGAAGCGTCTTCTCTTTGTCGGTGTCGGATCCATCCAGTCGTCTTCCCAGGAAGTAGGAGGGCTCACAAGGGGACTGGTGAATGTTCGTTTTTTGGAGCCGTCGGGATGCGGTTTGATGTTGATGTTGTTGGTGTCGGTGTCGGTGTCGGTGTCGGTACCCGTGGGCAACGTTTGTATCCAGGCAATAATCGATGCCAGGTCGTTCATGGTGTGCAACTGCTCGATGTCTGGTTCATGGTAACTTGGAAATGATGAGTTTCTGCTGTGTTAGCGGCGCGGCTTCAGGCCGTCATTGATTATTGACCCGCCAACAGATCCAAAAATGGCACGGCACGTGACTACGACCCATAATAATTAACTTTAAAGACTTGGATGGGAATCATGGGATAAATGAAAGTAAATGAGTGTAATTGAATGAATGAATAAATAAATATAAATAAATAAATAAAAATCAATTCTGGCCATTTGGTTAGATTGCTTTATATTATTCATGTTGCATTTAATGTAATGTTCCGAAGTATCCATTTTCATGTGTGTGCAGGTCTTGGGTCAACTGCATTAAATAGTCCGTTGAAGACAGAGGCAGCTACCAATTTGTGCTGGGTTGGCCCATGCAATCAGTCAACCGGTTTCCTGCGTCCCAATTTCCAACTTCACAAGCCCGATTCGCAAGAGTCATTTTGGTTGGCTAGTCCTGATGCCAAACCGTCTCCCCCTTGGCGGGAAGCGAGTCTCACAGGTACCGGAAAACAACCCTAATATGAGACAACTCCTCCAGTAGGATGGCCTTTTGAAGGGGCCAGTAGCCTATTTCGCGTCCAGCTTCTTATAAGCACTAGCGTCCCAAAACATCGAGAAAGGGTACTGCGGTAGCGTCTCAAACGCGCATTGCAGGTGGACTCTGGACAGAATCACGGCTTCCTTCTTGGCCTGCTCCGCATCGCATTGCAACCCCTCCTTATTTCCTTCCCAGGTGATACTTTGGATCTTTGCACTCCCGCCCCCATCGTTGCTTGATTTTGGAGCAATGTGAAGTATGTAGTTCTCCTCCTGGAACCGGTTTCGAAGGATGTGGATAGATATGTTGCCATTTTCGTCCGGATCCTCGACCAGCATGTCCCATTTGTCGTCCATGCTTCGAGATTTGAACCCGACTTTGAGCTTTTCCACGTCTGCATCGCTAATTGGCAGACCCCAAGGTTCTGTGAGAGGCTCCTTTATCGGGGTTTTCGAGCCGCGTTCGTACTTTGTCGAAAGCCACTTCTTCATCTCCTCCTCATCCACACAAGATTCACTGTCCGTCGTAGGACGCTCCGTCGTAGGCTCCTCCTGTTCCTTATTGCAGTGTGACGTCATCCTGTAATTTGCCTACAAGAGTGTATTGACTGTGATTAGTATTAAAACACCAAGGGTTGTGATTGGAGATTCCTATGTACCCGCCGTGAGACAGTCAAGCTAAGTCAACAACCCAACTGCGCTACGCCGTAAAATTCAATCGACCAGTCCTGCAGTAACAAATGGTCACACTGTATTCACCCCTCCTATGTTAGTGCGGGAAATCATTACGCAAAACTAGGCAAATTCCCCATGTGGCCTAGGCCTCGGCTTAAACTGATGTTATTGCTGACATTAATGGGGCGGCTAGCAGATCGCCGAGGTATATCACCGAGGCTGCGGAAATATTGCTAGTGCTTTGCTATGTTGAATAATCCAGGCTAAGTCGCTAAGGCCGGCGGGCTCATGACAATGGACCCTCCTACCAGGCCGCTTTTTTTCCCTTTTCTGAAATGAATCATAGTGATGCAAACTAGTTGTAGACCACCGTTGAGAGCGGCCAACGGGGTCAAGTCAGCAGTAGCCCAGCAATTGTTATAAAATGCATGGAGCACCTCACCAGATGGCATACCTCGCTCAGTGTCCATGAACCCATCTACCACATTGTCAAATTCTCTCGCGTTGGTTTGTAATAATGTCTCTCCTCGTCAAAGCTCACCCCAATACAATTGCCAGGAGTCGGACGCTCGTTGTCGGCGGTACTTCCGGCCTCGGAGCAGCTGTGGTCTCGGCCGCGCTGGCTAACGGCGGCAGCGTGCACATATCATCCTCCAATCCGGAGAAGATTACGGCCAAGACCAACGAATTCAAAGCCATATACCCTAGAGCTCTCGTCACCGGCACTACCGCTGATCTGTCAGACGAAAACACGCTAGAGGAGAATGTCAAGCATATTCTAGAGGAAGCAATCAGGGCTCTGGGCGGCCCAATTGACCCCCTAGTCTACACTGCGGGCGATGGGTACGAAGGCAAGCCACTCTCTGAACTTGATGCCAGGACACACTTCAACAAATGGACCGTACGATACCTTGGCCCGTTGCTATTTGCAAAGACCATCAGCGGCAACCCGAATACCTATCTCAAGCTCAATGCCGCCTCGTCCATCACCTTGACCTCCGGTGGCCTCGCGCACAAACCTATTCCCGGCGTCGCCGACTTCATCGGCTGGGCCGGAGCAATCGAGGCTGTCACTAGAAGCCTGGCGGTGAACTTGGCTCCGGTACGTGTCAACGTCGTCTCCCCAGGAGCAATCTACACAGAGATGCTCGCTACGCTGGGCGAGGCTATGATAGAAAAGTTTGGAGAATCAACCTTGGTGAAGAGGATTGGCACGGCTAGTGAGGCCGCCGAGGCGTACCTCTTCAGCATGCGCTCTGCGTTCTTGACCGGTGAGGTTATCAAAGTTGATGGCGGTGCTTTGTATGCTTGACCTTTTGATGTGCAGCATTTTAAAACGGGCCACACAATGGCATTGGGGATAGTCCAGCTATTAGTGAAGTGTATATTTATTAGTACTAGCTCGGGATCGAATCGAATATAGAAGCTCAACATAGCAGCAAAGATGAATACTTCATACACTCAATCGGCACTATCCTCTGTTGTTATAGATAGCTCAATAGCTTGAGGGCTTGACAACCTGGCTATCTGCTTGTCTTGATTTTCCTCGACCGCACCTACATCAATTCAAAAAAGCGCGGTTCTAATTCCTTCTGAAAAAAAAATCACCACCTTTTCCTCACACCTTCGAAGATGTCTGGACCAGTGACGGTTTCGAGTCGTTTCACTACAAGTCACCCAGAGAAACTCGCCATCATCCCCGCAAAGAGCTAGAACCCGAGTAGGTTGGGAGTTAGGCAATATGCGTGTGAAAAACTGAGGCGTTGATGATGCCGATGATGCGTCGTTCCGAAAGACAAGGATGCAAAGTTTTGTTTACCGCTCGGCGAGTGCGTCACAAAGCAACAGCTGCAAATGGTGGATTGTTGACGCCTGAAGACATTTTCACATCAAAAGTTGTGCCATGCTTCAGGAGAGGATGGGCGTAAGACACGGGGCAACGAGTTTATTGCGTTCATTTTAGGTCCGTGAAGTAGATAACTGCACGATTGGTTAGTTCAACGACTTTTCGGCTAGGCTAGTAAATATTACGCAGTATGTACCTATCCGCCCTATGATTATTCCGACATAGCCTAATAACATCTTTCTCCTAAGCGGCTGAAGGAAGCTGAGTTGAATATCCTCTGGGATCAACACCCCTTGCCACAATGTTACTAGCGTAAGGCAATTCTAACTGGCAATGTAGCACATCTCATGTATCCCCTCCAATGACAGGGCGAACCAGACTTTTGAAGATGAGAAACGCCTTGGGCTGTTAATTGGCTCTAGGTTCAACAAGGACGCTTAACAGACATTCTGATACGGTGGTAGTCGGCTCGGATTCCCAGGGTATGCGAAATCCAGATGAATGGGCGCTTTGTGTCCAATAAATATTCTGCAGAAGTGATGGCACGGCGCCTAAAGTTGACATGGGCTTGCGAAGGAATCTCGCAAGAGATGCAACATGAGCCTTTTTCTTTTTCTTTTCATACGACGTGACCGCCAGGATGTTTGTCAGCGATGGGTTTCTTCAAGCAGAATCTGCATTCGAAATCGACCAAATCGTCTACAAAGACGTCACCGCACAGAAAAGGGGTGAATCATCAGCCTTTCTTATTGCTAGAAGTATGATTAACAAGCCGAGCAGATCAAGATCCACAAGAGCTGCTTACCCAAGTCCTGCTACCCGTCCCTGGATTTTTAGCCCCTGTTGGCTATTAATTTCGCTCGCGCATGAGGTCTGTAAAGGATGATGGGATCATCAATTACATAGGTGAGAATAAGTGGCGTGCTCCAGTCATAGTTGAGGGTGCTAAGTTGGTGCGTTTTATCGGGCAATCGACCGGCCAGCCGGGCTCAATTCAGCTGTGTTCCGCGGCATTATAGTCAACAACCATTCAATTGGCTATCGCCACAAATTAGTCCGCGAGTCATATTCTCAGCTTGACAGTACTTTTCCGAGAAATCAGGGTTGGATTTCATAATGTGATTGCCTGATTCCGTCAAGGCGCCAATCTTTCCACTTAGTAGACCCTGGCGTTACAGGACCAGCACAAGTCGTGATCCGTGTTTACTCAACGCTGCCAAATAGAATTGGAATCACGTCAGCAAACTTCTGCGATCGATGTCCTTCCGCTAATTAAGTGCCAGTTTGGCTGAGCGGGTGGAGCTTCGGCAGTGTAGGGTAGTCCAGTCTCGAAAATTTACCGATGACGGAACAGGTGAATAAACCTAGAGTTTGTCACTTAAATATTAATAAAGAGGGATAAATGTACTGTCACATTCATTGCGGCATTCTAAAGTGTCACAAAGCGGTTGTTAGGGGCATTGCTACTCGTGAAGTTCCTCCACCCGTTTAATTGGTTTGTGATATCTTGAAAAACTGCAGCCGTTCTGTAATCCATTACTCCTCAGAATTGAGTAGTATTTTTATCTAAGCATTGGTAATATCCAGAATCAACGCAAATTTCCAATTGAAACAATGTAAAAGGCAATCTATCTTGACTTGGAATGCAATGTCAACATATGAAGTGGATGCAAGTTGCCAATCTCATGGGCATTAACCCTGACTGTCTCTGACCAACACCAGCTTCGGCTACGCGTTTGGCGCATCCATAAAAAATTAATCATGTGCAATTGGTGGTCTGGATTCATCTAACTGGTAATAAGTGTGCCTCCTAGCTGCTTGTACAGAAAAACATCACTGTGTGACACAACCCTAAGTTAACCTCTTAAGGTTTGCGGGTTGCTGAACCGGTGAAGGGACGGTCCCGTTCCATTAAAATATCAGCTTGCTTGGGACGTTGGTGCTTAAAATTGAAATTTACTAGTGTCAATATTTATAAAGAGTTAACTCGAAAAGGGAAATAAGAAACTAGACTACCTAGAAAGGAAAACGTGGTCAGCCGGAGGCAAACTCATTGATTCTTGTTTCTAACGTAACCGATACCATTAAATTGGGAAAGGTGACTGGCTTGACGAAATATGATGGCTTAACTCCCGTGATCATAAAACAGCCACAAGTAATTAGTAGAAGTAAAAAACGGAACCGTCCTTGAGCCGGCTGCCGTCCCCGGATTCTTAGCTGCGGCACTACTTGCCAAGACTGGACCCCATTTTCAACTTCTGGCCAAGGGTCGACCATTACAGGAAGGGCATGGATCCACTCACACCCAAAGGAGCGGGTTCCAGACTCTCGGGACGGCTGCCCCATGGATGATGATGGAAATGGCCATCGGCAACTGCGCCCTGGTGTTTTTTTTTTGGTGCCCATTTTCACCGCCTCTTTTCATACAAGCATTATAACTTACCGGTGCATGACCGTTGTGTGACTGTTGATGAAATAAATACACTGAATGAATGAACATAATAAATTGATGTTGGCATCACTGTCTGTAGGGCTGTCAGGAGGGGCTGTGCTCAAGCCGCATGACTTTTGATGGCTTGTTACTTACTTGCAGATGCCCGGGACCCCCGGCCAAGACCTCTTGAAAGTCCAAATGGGCCTAGTACGTTCACTAGTGCAGAGTTTAATATCAACCAACGCTCAGCTCCCACAGTCTGGTAGCGTTGCCCCAGACGGATTTATCCGAGCAGTCTCGTCACTGTTAGTACGCTGGCTGACACAGGACCATGGTTGATATTGTTCGATTCTAATGGTGTCTGATGATTGGAATACTCGCCATCAAACAGTAACATTGCTTTGACCACGGGGCCACAATGTACGGCTTCAATCCCCTCAGAAGGTGCACTTTATAGAATAGGATCAAAGAAATACTTGCTAGTCGATATCCATCATGAAATTTTGTTATTTTTTCATTAACTAGAAATTCTGGTGTCCTTCTTCTTCTCGCCCATCTCTTTTTAATCCTTTTTTTCATCATTTTACAACACACTTTGGTACCTGACCGTTGACAAAGACAAATCAGCCATTCCTCAGGTCCAACCAAACCACTAACGAAAGATGGCCTAGTTAGTGTTGGTTCCAGTGCTTGAGCCACGCCTTAAAAAGTCCGGACTTTGCGGCTGGGGGTGCTTGAGTTGGGGAAATTAATGAATCGGTCTGTCGCTTGCTCCTGTGGCTTGCGAGTCGCCAGTGCAGATGCTACCGCCACGTCGGGTCAGACAAACTACGCGGTGAGGGGTAGCACGAAAGAAACAATGAGGGGGGAGATGTCGTCAAATGCTGGAGATTTACTCAGCAGGTGTAGTGTTGCCAGTTTGCGCAGTTCTTCGATGATTGTACTCGCAGCGTTCAGGGCGGCAGGCACTAGTGAAAAGGAAATATGCATATATTCTCAGTCCAGAGGGGGATGGGGGGCAGCGACGGCCCGAGGACTGCGCACCCACCAGAGTGTCTGCTTGGAGACTGTCATTCACCGTTCACTGATGGCGTCCACCAGCTCTAGCTTTGGAACCTCCTAGCTTTAGACAAGCCTGGATGGCGCTCAACGAGGTGACTAGGCCGCCAAATTAGGACAAAAGGTTGCCTTGTGGCTTGTGGCTACCCCTTCATTCTAAATTGCCCCTTGGGTTATACCGGCATCACGTTGGTCGCGTTGTGACTTTAAATATTGGTTCACGCAACCGCAGTTGAAGGGAGGTTTTGGTACTCACTTACCAATCTAGATTTTTTCTCCTTCTTTTTGGATTAAAGCAAAAGGCCTAGGCCGCTTTTTTCCTCTTTAACTACGGCGCCTATTGGGGCATCTTAGTCTCAACATGAAAGCCAAGACGTTGATGCTGGCAGCTGTTTTAGCTGTCAGCTCCGTTCATTCATTCTCCAATAATGTCAAGGATACACTCGGACTCGGCACCCGACAGGAAGATGGCAGTCTTTCGAAATCCCTATTCAATAGAGCCGTCTGCGGCCCTGGCACCGAACCCATCAACAACGACGGACAAGAAAACGGAAACGACTGCAGAGACTGCGCTTCCGGCTCTGTAGGCACTGGTTCAGGTCCCTGTGATATTTGTCCACCAGGCACAGTCCCCAACAGCATCAAAAGCGCTTGTAATGCCTGCACCGCGGGAACATACTCGAGCGCCGGTTCAGACCATTGCAAAGATTGCGATGAAAACCAATACTCGGGCGTAGGAGCAAGCGCTTGCGGCTTTTGCCAAGCAGGTCAGCAGATCAAGACGGACAAGAGCGGTTGCGATGACTGTCCCGCAGGTCAGTTTGGCGACGGAAAGTCAAGCTGTGCCAACTGTCCTGCAGGCCAGTACTCGACTGGTGGCGCTTCTACATGCAGTGCGTGCCCCCCGGGAACAAGCTCGGATACTGGAGCTGGTGGTTGCACTCAATGCCCGGCAGGACAGTACTCGACTCAAGGGGGCGCAGCCACCTGCGATACTTGCACTACAGGCACCTACTCGGTCGCTGGCGCATTGCGTTGCACTGACTGCTCGGCAGGCCAGTACTCTGCCGCTGGTTCAAGCGCGTGCCAAACTTGTCAAGCAGGCTTTCAGGTCAAGTCCGACAAGAGTGGCTGTGAGCCTTGCCCAGCAGGCACCTCCGGCGACGGATCGGGAGCTTGCGCCCCATGCGCGGCGGGATCATTCTCGACCGAATCAACCACTGGAATAGCCTCTTGCTCCGCGTGCCCGGCAGGACAGTACTCGGATGCTGGTGCAACAAGCTGTAAGGCCTGCCCGGCGGGACAGTGTTCTGCTGGAGGCAAGGCTTCCTGTACCAAATGTCCACCAGGCCAGTTCTCCGATAGCGGTGCCACAGAGTGCACTCCTTGTGAAGCAGGCAAGTTTGCTGCCGCTTCTGAGTCTGGTGCGGCTGTCTGCACAGATTGTCCACCAGGCCAATACTCGACTGCAGGCTCCGTCAGTTGCCAGCATTGCGATCCAGGCAAGTTCTCGGCTGGAGGCTCAAGTACTTGCTCCGAATGCCCGGCAGGCGAGTTCTCAGACGGCGGCGCTACCCAGTGCTCCCCTTGCAACGCAGGAAAATACTCGACCCCAGGTTCGGCCAGGTGCACCGACTGTCCAGCAGGAAAATACTCCATCGCCGGTGCGGCCGCCTGCACTGACTGTCCCGAAAACCAGTTCTCACCCGCTGGATCTGGCGATTGCACGTCTTGTGAAGCAGGCCAACAGATCAAAGCTGACAAGAGTGGCTGCGAACCATGCTCAGCAGGCCAGTTTAGTGACGGGCGTGACCCTTGTTCTGCTTGTGAGGATGGCAAATTTTCAGCTGCCAGCGCAACTACTTGTACTGCTTGCCCAGCAGGCAAATTCCCCAATGTCAACAAGAGCGGCTGCAGTGATTGTCCAGCAGGCCAGGTTTCCGCCAGCGGTGCTACCACTTGCACCCCCTGTGGAGCAGGAAAGCTTCCCAATCAACACAATGACGGTTGCGCCGATTGCCCGGCAGGACAATTCTCAGCGGGCGGCCTGGCAGGCTGCTCTCCCTGCCCCGCGGGACAATATGCAGCCGGAGGCGCGAGTGCTTGCACTGCGTGCCCAGGAGGCAAAATACCCAAGGGTGACAACAGTGGCTGCGACGACTGTGCCGCGGGTGATGTCGCAGCTGGCGGCGCAACAAGCTGCACGCCTTGTGGACCAGGACACCAACCCAATAGCGATAAAGATGCTTGCTCTCCTTGTACTGGAACGCAGGTCAGTGGCGGCACATCTTGCTATTCCTGCTCCAAGAATCAACAGCCCAAGACTGACGGGAGTGGCTGTGATGACTGCACATCCGACCAAGTCAGCGACGGCACCAAGTCCTGTGCTCAGTGCAAGATCGGCCAGGAACCCAACCAAGATAAGAGTGGCTGCAACGACTGCTCAGAGGGTCAGGTCAGCAACGGAATCAGTTCCTGCAGCTCCTGCCCGGCAGGCCAGCAAGCAAAGACTGACAAGAGTGGTTGCAATCCCTGCCCGAATGGCCAGTTTAGCGCTGGTAACAATGTCGCTTGTTCCACTTGCCCCGTCGGTCACGAAGCCCTGTCTGACAAGAGCGGTTGCAACAAGTGCGCAGAAGGCCAGTTCAGCATTGCCGGTGCTCCTTGTGCTCCTTGTCCGGCTGGACAAAAACCTACAAGCACCAATGGTGCTTGCACTGCTTGCCCTCCAGGACAGTTCTCGACCGGTGGTGTGGCGACTTGCTCCAGTTGTCCCGCTGGCAAGTTCTCGTCTGGCAGCGGCTCAACGTCTTGCACTGACTGTCCCGCGGGTCAGTTCTCGTCTGGCGGCAAGTCTTCTTGCAGTCCTTGCGCGGCTGGCCAGTTTTCCCCTCCCGGTGCTGAACAGTGTGCCCCCTGTCCTGCTGGATGGGCGCCCAACGAGGGTAAAACCGGTTGCGAGCTTTGCGGCGATGGCAAAGTTGCAGCGAGCGGCGCCCCTAACTGTGCTGCCTGTCCAGCTGGACAACGACCCAACGGAGACAAGAGTGACTGCGTTGCTTGTCCCGCAGGCCAATTCTCAGCTGGCGGCGAAGAGACCTGCACGCCTTGCGATGATGGCAAGTATGCACAGGCCGGCGCAACCACCTGCAGTTCCTGCGATGCCGGCAAAGTGCCCACCGGCAATAAGGACGGTTGTCAATCCTGTGACGCAGGCCAAATCGCAGCCCCTGGTGATGCCATCTGCACCAATTGCGGGGAGGGCAAAGCTCCCAACGGCGACAAGAACTCGTGTGAGGCTTGTACCGATGGATCTATATCGGCTGGCGGTGCTGCAACTTGCAGTAAATGCCCAGCAGGATCAAGCCCAGACAGCAAGAAGAGCAGTTGTGTTGACTGCGCGGGAGGTTCAGTATCGCTCGAGGGAGACGCCACTTGCACACCTTGCGAAGCGGGCCAGGCACCTAATAGCGACAAGAGTGCTTGCGTGGCATGTCAAGATGGTCAGTTTTCTGCTGGTGGTAAAGCAACATGTACTACTTGCCCAGACGGATATGTTCCTAATCATGATAAGACCGACTGCGACGAGTGCGTTGCGGGCAAGGTAGCAGTCAGTGGTAGCACAATCTGTACTACATGCGATGCTGGCAAAATTCCCGCTTCAGACAAGAAGTCTTGCCAGCCTTGCGGTGCAGGTTCTGCAGCGACTCCTGGCTCAGCTACGTGCAAAATCTGCGATCCAGGCCACGCACCCAACGCCCAGAAGAGTGCTTGCGAGCCATGCAAAGCCGGAACTTCGTCTGAAGGTGGCGATGACACCTGCGCTCCTTGCTCAGCAGGTCAGTACGCAGCTGAAGGGGCGACAACTTGCAGCTCCTGCGACAAAGGCTCGGTGGTGAACGCGGATAAGAACGGTTGTGATACTTGCGGCGTGGGCGAAGTCGCAGCTCAAGGCGAGGCCAGCTGCACAAAGTGCGACGCAGGTAAAGCCCCCAACAGCGATAAGAGCGCTTGTAGTCCTTGTGAGCCCGGTAAGTATTCGGCTGGAGGTGCTGATGCTTGTCTGGCTTGTCCGGACAACCAGTTCGCTTCTGCAGGTGCCACTTCATGCTCTGTCTGCCCAACAGGCCAAGCAGCCAAGTCGGACAAGAGCGGTTGCGATGTCTGTCCACCGGGCCAGTTCAGCGACGGGACAAAGCTTTGTGCTTCATGCCCTGATGGTCAGTATTCTGGCATCCGCTCAACCACCTGTACCAAGTGCCCAGCAGGCTCTATCCCCAATGCCAACAAGGACGGCTGCGACAAGTGTACAGACAACCAAGTCGCAATCGCCGGCTCGGCCAGCTGTTCCGCGTGCCCAGCTGGAAAAGCACCAAACTCGGACGGCAGCGACTGCGACGGATGTGAGTCGGGCAAGTGGAGCGACGGAAAGACAGCCTGTAATTTCTGCCCCGCTGGCTCAGCAGCCAAGCCTGATGGTACTGGCTGTGTCGATTGCGAGGCTGGACAGGCTAGCGACGGAACCAAGCCTTGTGCTGCTTGCCCCAAGGGACAACAACCCAGCGACAACAAGACTGGCTGCGACCGTTGCGAGCCTGGGACCGTCAGCGATGGCACGGGTGCTTGTTTCGCTTGCAAGGCCGACGAGCAGCCCATGGCCGACGGAAGCGGCTGTGACAAATGCGAAGACGGAGAAGTCAGCGACGGGAAGAAGGCTTGCGCTGCTTGCGAGGAGGGCAATGAGCCAAATGCAGACAAGAGCGGCTGCAACCCTTGCGCAGATGGCAAAGTGAGCAACGGTATCAGCGCCTGCGCAGCCTGTGCAGCAGGACATCAACCCAACGACAAGAAGAGCAGCTGCGAGCCCTGCGCAACAGGACTTGTCAGTGACGGCAAGGGTGCTTGTAAAGCCTGCGATCCCGGGCACCAAGCCGTGACTGGCCAGGGCTCCTGTGATGCCTGCCCACCAAACCAGTTCAGCGATGGAACCAAGCCTTGTGCCGCCTGCCCAGCCGGAAAGCAACCCAGCGAAAACAACAGTGAATGCGCCGTGTGCCCGGCAGGCCAGTGGAGCGACGGAGAACACCCCTGCTCCTCTTGTCCGGCCGGAAAGTTCTCTGCGGCCGGCGCAACCGAATGTACTAGCTGCCAGCCCGGAGAAGTTGCGGCCGCGGGCTCCGAGTCTTGCACCGCCTGCGGAGACGGAAAGATTCCCAGTGAACACACGGACACCTGTGAGGCGTGCCCAGCAGGATCGGTTGCCGCCCCTGGAGCGGCCAGCTGCACTCGCTGTACCGCGGGCAACACGCCCAACAAGGACAACAACGCTTGCGAAGCCTGTCCGGATGGTCAGGTCTCGACCGCCGGCGGTGCCTGCAAATCCTGCGGCCCAGGCTCAGTGCCAACCAGCGAGAAGAGCGACTGCAGCAAGTGCCCAACGGGCCAGATCAGCGACGGCAAGGCCGCGTGTGCACCCTGTTCCAAAGGCCAGGCCGCCAAGGATGACCAGAGCGTGTGTGTGAAGTGTGCCGACGGCCTCGTTAGCGACGGTGCTGTTCCTTGCTCCGGCTGCAACCCAGGTACACAGCCCAACTCTGACCAGAGTGCCTGCGTGGCCTGTCCAGCGGGCGAGGTCAGTGATGGTAAAACAGCCTGCGCCGCGTGTCCTGCCGGCCAAGTCGCCAGCTCTGGCCAGGGCGGCTGCGAGAAGTGCCCGGCTGGCCAGTACGGCGCCGGCAAATCTGGCTGCAAGGGTTGCCCAGTAGGCGAGTTTTCTGCCGAAGGCGCAGAGACTTGCTCCAAGTGCGACGCAGGCGAAATTTCGGGTCCCGGTGCCACATCTTGCACGAACTGCTCTCCTGGAGAGCAGGCCAACGAGGGCCAAAGTGAGTGTGAGAAGTGCCCCACGGGCTCCTATGGCGATGGCATCACGGCCTGCAAGCCCTGTGGAGATGGCAAGGCCCCCAACAAGAGTGGAAATGGCTGTGATAATTGCTCACCAGGCACGATTGCTCTCTCGGGCGCGGCGACTTGCTCGCCTTGCACCGCCGGTACTCAGGCCAACGATGACCGCACCGCCTGTGGCTCCTGTCCCGCAGGCACATATGGCGATGGATCATCCGACTGTAAGCCCTGTCCGACGGGCAAGATTTCCGAAGAGGGTGCTACTACTTGCTCCAGCTGTCCAGACGGCCAAGTCCCAATCAATGGCGCAACTGAGTGCCATGCCTGCCTGGCAGGCCAAGCCGCCAAATCCGACGGTAGTGGCTGTCAGACATGCGCTACCGGGTCGTTCAGCGATGGAACCAAGCCTTGTGCTGCTTGTCCACTCAGAAATGAGCCCAACGAGGACAAGACTGCCTGTGTAGAGTGCCCGCCTGGACAGGTCAGCGACGGAACGGCTTGCAAGTCTTGTGACCCAGGCCAGGCTCCCAAGGCCAACGGTAGCGGCTGCAACGATTGTCCTGAGGGCCAGGTCGGCGATGGAAAGGGCAATTGTAAGTCTTGTTCCGTGGGTGAGACGCCCAAGAAGGACAAGACCGACTGCGAAAAGTGCCCAGCTGGTCAGGTCGGCACTGGAACCGGTGACTGCACGAGCTGCCAGCCTGGATTCGCGGCCAACGAGCACAATAGCGAGTGTGCCCGTTGCCCCGATGGCCAGTTCAGTGACGGGACCAAATCTTGTGCCTTCTGCCCAGTCGGAAAGTCACCCAACGAGAACCAGACCGGCTGTGATGACTGCCAGGATGGAAAGGTAAGTGATGGCAAGGGCGGAGCTTGCATTGCTTGCTTGTCTGGTCAAACACCCAACGATGAGGGCACTGGCTGCAAAGACTGTCCAGCTGGACAGATCAGCGACGGAAAGGGCGCCTGTATTGTTTGTAGCGGCGGCAAGGAAGCCAACGAGGACAAGGACGCTTGTGTTGCTTGTGGACCAGGCAAGTTCAGCAAAGGAGCCCTTTCTTGTGGCACCTGTCCGTTTGGATACAAGCCCAACGATGACCAGAGTGACTGCGTGGCCTGTCCAGATGGACAGGTTAGCGATGGCGTAACCTGTAAATCCTGCTCATCCCGCGAACAGCCCAAGGCTAACAAGAGCGATTGTGATGCCTGCGGTGACGGGGAGGTCAGTGACGGATCCAGCTGCGCCAAATGCGACCCCGGAAAGGAGCCCAAGGCAGACAACACCGGCTGTACGAAGTGCACAGATGGCAAGGTCAGCAACGGAATCAGTTCTTGCGACTTCTGCCAGGGCGGATTCGAAGCCAAGCCGGATCAGAGCAGTTGTCAAGCTTGCCCAGACGGCCAGTTCAGCGACGGAACCAAGCCTTGTGCTGCTTGTCCAGTTGGCAAGACACCCACGCATAACAAGGACGCCTGTGAGGCCTGCCCAGCGGGCTCTGTTAGCTTGGGTGGCGCGTGTACAGAATGCAAGGCCGGCGAAGCGCCCAATACCGAAAACGGCGCCTGTGTTCCCTGCGCAGCTGGTCACATCAGCGATGGCAAGTCTTGCTCTTCTTGTGACCCAGGCCAGCTTCCCAACAGCAACCATGACGGCTGCGACACTTGTTCCGCCGGCCAAGTCAGCAACGGAATCGACTGTGTCAACTGCGACGTGGGCCACCAAGCCAACGCTCAAAAGACAGGTTGCGAGGCCTGTCCCGATGGCAAGTGGAGTGACGGAACCAAGGCTTGCGCTTCATGCCCGCCCGGATCCGTAATCGGCTCCGACAAGTCCTTTTGCGACGAATGCCAGCCAAACGAGTTTAGTGACGGGGTTACTCCTTGTGCCACTTGCCCAGCTGGCTCCACACTCAAGGCGGACAGGAGCGGCTGCACACTTTGCGATGCTGGCCAGATCACCGACGAAGCTGGAGTTTGCGTCACTTGCGACGCGGGCAAAGCCGCCAACGCCGAAAAGAATACTTGCGTATCTTGCACTGATGGCAAGTGGAGCGACGGAACCAGGCCTTGCGCTGCCTGCCCAGCTGGATCAGGAGTCACAGACACCAAGGACAGCTGCTCGACTTGCCCAGAATTCAAGTACAGCGACGGCTCTGGAGTTTGTCGAAGCTGCCCGGCCGGTTCCACAGCCAACAAGGACCAGAACGGCTGCGATGATTGCCCGGCTGGCAGGATAAGCAACGGATCCGGAACCTGCCTTCTCTGCCCTGGAGGCAGCGTTCCCAACGAAGAAAAGAATGCTTGCACAAATTGTCCAGCCGGCCAGTGGAGCAAGAATGGCAGCCCCTGTGCTTACTGCGAACCCGGCCAAGAGCTCAACGAGGACAAGGACGCTTGCGTGACCTGCTCACCAGGCAAATTCAGTGATGGAAGAACTGGGTGCACTGCCTGTTCTCCCGGAAAATACCCCAAGGCCGACCAAAGTGGCTGTCTCGTTTGTGACCAGGGCCAAATCAGCGACGGAAAGGAGTGCAGTTCCTGCTCACCAGGCAAAATCCCCAACGCTGAAAAGGACGGATGCTCCAGTTGTCCCGCACACCAAGTGCCCAAGTCAAATGGCTTGGGTTGTGAAGGCTGCCCGACAGGAAAGATTCCCGACGAGAACGGAGTTGCATGTGTGTCCTGCCCGTCGGGACACATTGGTGACGGAACCAGCTGTGCCGCTTGTCCAGGAGGTCAAGTACCCGGAGATGATGGTAACTCCTGCACGAAATGTCCAGCAGGAAAAATTGCAATCAACGGTGCTTGTAAGCCCTGCCCATCGGGTCAGTCTGGAGATGGAACTTTCTGTGCCGCGTGTCCAGCAGGCAAGGTACTCAAAGATAACGGAGCCTCTTGCGGTGACTGTCCTGCCAACCAGGTGCCCAAGAAGACTGGAGATGGTTGTGAAGCATGCCCGGAGGATCATGTCCCCAATGGCACTGGTACAGGCTGTGTTCCGGACTGTGGCGCCAACGCTCACTATGATGCCACTCTCCAGGCTTGCAAGTGCATTGCCCCTGGTGCCAACTTCAACGATGATAAGACCTGCACTTGCCCTGGCGCAAACTGGAGCAAGAATGACAATTTGTGCACTTGCTCGACTCCTACTGGCGCCGAGTGGCTTTCTGACAAGGACGGCGTCTACTCTTGTGGCTGCACTCCTGGCAAAAAGAACCGCAATGGTGTCTGCACAGGTGATCCCGACTGCGGTACCAATGCCAAGGTTGATGACAACGGCGCCTGCCAGTGTAATGCTGCTGGCGCAACCTTCCAGAACGACAAGTCTTGCTCCTGTGGCCCCAACGCCTCACTGAGTGATGACGGCTCCGAATGTGTCTGCAACACTCCCACAAGCTCCCACTGGGGTGCGGACAACAACAAGGTCTACTCTTGTAGTTGCCCGCCCGAAAAGCCGCTCAAGGACGGATCCTGCGTGGCGCCTCTGGACTGCGGTGCCAATGGCAAGGACGACGGCACAGGAAAGTGTAAGTGTAAGGCTCCCGGCGCAAAGTTCAATGATCAGGACAAGAGCTGCGGCTGCGGAGTCGGTGCCTCACTGAGCGAAGACGGCAATTCATGCCAATGCAGCGCTCCTACGGATTCAAAGTGGTCCATCGGCAAAGACGATGCGTACTCGTGCGTCTGCCCAGCTGATAAGCCACTCAAGGGCGGCGCCTGCGTGGCACCTCTGGACTGCGGTGCCAATGGCGAGGACGACGGCACTGGAAAGTGCAAGTGCAAGGCCCCCGGCGCTATATTCAACGGCCAGGACAAGAGCTGCAGCTGTGGCACCGGCGCCAAGCTCAGCCAAGATGGCAAGTCATGCGAATGCAGCACTCCCACAAGTTCGAAGTGGACTGCAGACAGCAACGACGTCTACTCTTGCGCATGCCCGGCTGATAAGCCACTTAAGAAGGATGTTTGCACGCCCATTGTCGATTGTGGCACCAATGCCAGCCTCGACGATGACAGCAACATCTGCAAGTGTAAGGCTCCAGGGGCTACCTTTAACGATGACAAGTCTTGCACTTGTGGACCCGGTGCAAGCCTGAGTTCCGATGGCAAGTCGTGTGTCTGCAGCGCTCCCTTGGCCTCCACGTGGAAGAAGGGTGATGAGGATAAATACTCTTGCGCCTGCTCCAGCGATAGGCAACTCAAAGACGGTGCCTGTGTTCCTATCTTGGATTGTGGAACTAATGCTAGCATTGATGAGGATAACAAAAACGCCTGCAAGTGCAAGGCCCCAGGAGCCACCTTTAACCAAGACAAGTCTTGTACTTGTGGACCTGGCGCAGCGCTCAGTGCCGATGGCAAGTCATGCGTATGCAGCACTCCCACTAGCTCAGCCTGGACAAAGGGCGACGAGGGTAAATACTCTTGCGCATGCCCAGCCGATAAGCCGCTCAAGAAGGGCGTATGCACACCCGTCGTTGATTGCGGCCCCAAGGCCACCTTTGACGATGACAGCAATTCTTGCAAGTGTACTGCCCCCGGAGCTGTGTTCCAGGACGACAAGTCTTGCACTTGTGGAACTGGCGCAAAACTGAGCGCCGACGGCAAGACATGCGAGTGTTCTACCCCATCCAACTCGGGCTGGACCAAGGACTCGACTGGCAAGTACTCTTGCAGTTGCCCACCTGGTCAGACACTTAGGAACGGTGCTTGCGTGGGTACACCCGACTGCGGAGCCGTGGCAACCTTCAGCGACGACAGCAGCTCTTGTGTCTGCAAGGCCCCTGGTGCCACCTTCAAGCCAGATAAGTCGTGCAGTTGTGGCGAGAACGCATCGCTCGCCACTGACGGCAAGTCCTGCAAATGCTCTGTGACCGGTGCCACTTGGGACAAGGATACCAACACTGGTAAATACGCATGTGCTTGCCCGGCTGGTCAGGTTATCAAAAACGGTGCTTGTACACCTACTTTGGACTGCGGATCCGTGGCCACCCTCAGCGAAGACAGCAGCTCCTGTGTTTGCAAGGCTCCTGGTGCCACCTTCAAGTCGGACAAGTCATGTAGCTGTGGCGATAACGCGACACTGAACACTGACGGCAAGTCCTGCAAGTGTTCTGTCACAGGCGCAACTTGGACTAAAGGCAATGATAGCAAATACTCTTGTATCTGCCCGGCTGGTCAAACCATTAAGAACGGCGCCTGTACAGCCACTGTTGACTGCGGCAGCAATGCCACGAACGAAAATGGTGTTTGCACTTGCAAGGCTCCCGGAGCTACCTTTAAGTCGGATAAATCCTGTAGCTGCGGCGACAACGCAACCCTCAACACTGACGGTAAATCCTGCAAGTGCTCTGCTACAGGTGCCACTTGGGCCAAGGGCAGCGATAATAAATACTCGTGTACTTGCCCGACTGGCCAGGTCATCAAGAACGGTGCCTGCACAGCCCCTACTGACTGCGGCAGCAATGCTACAAACGAAAACGGCGTTTGTACATGCAAGGCCCCTGGCGCTACTTTCAAGTCGGACAAGTCTTGCAGCTGCGGTGATAATGCAGCCCTTAGTACTGATGGCAAGTCTTGCAAGTGTTCTGTTTCTGGTGCCTCGTGGGCCAAGGACAGCACTGGCAAATATTCGTGTGCCTGCCCCTCTGGACAGATTGCTAAGAATGGTGCTTGCACGAGTGTGATTGACTGCGGTAGCAATGCTGCCCTGGATACTAGTGGCACCTGTGCCTGCAATGCTCCTGGGGCAACCTTCAAGGATAAGACTTGCAGCTGCGGTGATGGCGCATCGCTTAGCACCGACGGCAAATCTTGCAAGTGTTCCGCCACGGGTGCAACTTGGACCAAGGGCAGTTCTGGAAAATACTCTTGCGCCTGTCCATCCGGTCAGACAATCAAGAACGGTGCTTGCTCGGGCACTGTTGACTGTGGCAGCAACGCTTCCCTAGCCAGCGACGGCAAGACTTGTGTATGCAAGGCCCCGGGTGCCACTTTCAGTACGTCTGATAAGAGCTGCGGCTGCGGCACTGGCGCATCCCTGACCTCGGATGGAAAGGCATGCACATGTACCGCAAAGGGCTCCGCCTGGACCAAGGATAGCTCTGGCAAGTACTCGTGTGCTTGCCCATCCGGCCAGACCGTCCAGAACGGCGTTTGCGCGCCACCTCCGTCCAACTGCGGAAGCACTGCTACAGCAAAGAATGGCGTGTGCGAGTGCAAGGCTCCTGGAGCAATCTGGAGTAGCACCATGAAGAGCTGTGTCTGTGGTACTGAGGCCTCGTTGAGCTCTGATAGCACCAAATGTCAGTGCTCTGCAAAGGGCGCAACCTGGACAAAGGACAGCACTGGTAAATACTCTTGTGCTTGCCCATCCGGTCAGGTGGTCCAAAAGGGTGTTTGCGCACCCCCTCCCCTTAACTGCGGCAGCACTGCTACAGCAAAGAATGGTGTATGCGAGTGCAAAGCTCCCGGCGCAATCTTCAGCAAGAGCAGCAATAGCTGCAGCTGTGGCGCCGATGCCTCCCTGAGCTCCGACAATTCCAAATGCCAGTGTACCGCAAAGGGTGCAACTTGGACCAAGGATGGCTCTGGCAAATACTCCTGTGCTTGCCCGTCCGGCCAGACGGTCCAAAAGGGCGTTTGCGCACCCCCTCCCCTTAACTGCGGCACCAATGCCACTGCTAAGAATGGTGTGTGCCAGTGCAAGGCTCCCGGTGCACTCTTCAATTCATCTGATAAATCCTGCAACTGCGGTCTCAGTGCAAAGTTGAATGGCGACCTCTGCAAATGTAATGTTGCTGGCGCAACCTGGGCCGCCGACAGCGCAGGCAAATACTCTTGCCAATGCCCGACGGGACAGGTAGCGAGCGGCAATAGCTGCGTACCTGATTGCGGTTCTCAAGCTACCTATAACGCCAAAAACAAGTCCTGCGAGTGCAACAACCCGAAGCTAGTCTTTACGGCCAAGACCAAGTCATGCGGTTGTCCAGCTGGACAAAAGCTTAGCGGTACAACTTGTGTCTCCATCTGCGGTACTCAGGCCACCTATAACACAAACACCAAGGCCTGCGACTGCAAGAACACCAATCTTGTATTCGACAGCAAGACGACAACTTGTGCCTGTCCCACTGGAAAGGTGCTCAGCGGCACGACATGTGTCCCTGACTGCGGTTCTCAAGCTACCTACAACACAAACACCAAAGCTTGCGTCTGCAAGAACACCAACCTAGCCTACAACAGTGCATCGCGCATCTGCGACTGCACTACTGATGCTACTCTAGATGCTAATAAGGCCAACTGTCTTTGCAAAAAGAATGGCATGCTCTGGGGAATTGTCAGTCACACATGCGCCTGCCCCAAGGGCATGGTGTTCAAGACGAACAAGTGTGAAAAGGCCTAGATTGACGGTACTCCATAAGATTACGTACGGCCTATAATATGATTTGAACACTTTGGTGGATCTTACAACAGAAGATGAATAAAAAAAAAGATTCATGACGACGGAATGGATGAGGAACTTGTTTTATGTTACAATGTGTTAACCCTTCGGGGAACATTATTATTCATGTATTATATTTTGATGTATTAGCTGTTGATATCCTTATTTATCATATTTTACACTTTGAATCTGTTAAACGTTCTTGGCTCGTCTTTCTTGTCGTATTCGGCATTGTTTTTCTTCATATCCAAGTAATCTTGAACCGCTTGTTCGCGGGGGTTGTCCACTACTAGGACAACGGCGGGAAGGGCTTTGTCAACATACGTTCCTTTCTTCAAGACGCAAGCCGTTTTTCAAAATCCCACTAGTCAGATAGCTTATGATTTAAGGTCGTGTGGGTGATCAAGAGGTGCACCTTTCAACTCTCTTCCCATTGCAATCCCGACGATACATGTCACTTTTGCAGGTTGACTTGTTGTCTCAACTAGGCGCCATCGCCAGCCTAGTTAATTAGCCTCAAAGTTCACACAACTACAAGAGCATACCGAAATCGAAGAAACTGCCAAAATAAAATGAGGTTGAAATCAACATGTTCTTTCAGCGACGCTCTCTTGATTTCTTGACAAAGTTTCGTATTCATGCAGGAAGGCATACGATTGGCTGTTTCCACCTGGTAATACTAACAGAATGAGGAAATGGCCAAGCCAAGAAGCGCCAATTCAGGCAGCGACCTTTTTTTCAATGGTCCCGTTTCCAGTTCCCCAGTTTCTGTCTAAAAATGCTAGCATTCTTGCAGGAATCCCAATAGGTAAATTCTGGAAGGCCTTTTCTAATTCAACCGACCTGGAGGAGCAGTGTATCTTGGCACTCCAACGCACATTTCGGTTGTCTTGGTAAGCTAGCTGGGTGGCTGCAACCCCATCACCTGTCATAATATAGCCAATGAAGGAACGCTATTGGGTTATAACACTAGGGGTTTAGTATTATATACTATTACCTAATAGTTTGAGGTTTTCCTCTGAGTAAATTCACAACTTCAATATATGGGTCCATTCTGTTTCTGCCTTTCCAGACAGCCTGGTCTTATTTAGGGCCTGGCATGGGTCGTGATACGAAGGTGCTAGTTACTCCTAGGTGTATGCTGGATTAAACAGGCCCTATTCTATTGAAACTAAAAACTAAAGAAGCCAAACGAGTAAAGTCTTGCTAATTACCTACCTGCGCAGATTATTATCGCTGACTATACGGTCGTTCGCAAGGGGAACATCCACGTTCCAGCATTATATAAATGAGCCCGGATGAACTGTATTGGTTCACGTCTGGTGTCAACCTTTCTGACGTATTAGCATGGTGTGCTGGTGATGTTATGGGTATCCCTGGGCTTGTAGGCTCATATGAGCCGAATGCGGTCGGCAAAGTGGCTAGTCCCCCGATGAGATTCAGCCGCAACCGGGGTTGGCGGTTATGGAGCCCGCGCTAATGATAGACTATCGATCCGTGTGGCCCACACATGGCCTTATTTTCCCAATAAAACCTTTCGTCCGTGTGGTTATAATCTCCAAATCCACTGTCAATATCCATAGCCTGAGCCGACATCCCAGTACATTACGTATAACATCAAAATGAAAGCTGTTTTTACGTAGCATTATAAATGCTTGCTCCTTTTTGTAGTAGATGTTGAGCTGCCCGAATATTTCATCCAGTGTCGCTCTTCTGCTCTTCAGCATTTACATTCGTTTGACCCAAGCCACTCTCTTTACTGTTCCTTTCTCCATCGTAGGTAGCGACGAACTTCAAGGTTGCACCATGCATACCCGGACTCTCCTTAACAGCGTCATCGCTGCCACTGTGCTGTTTGTTAGCACCTCTGCTGGACCTTGTGCAGTACGGCCAGTCTCGTCCGTATTAGGTACCGGCACAACTACTTCCCAAACTGCCCCGGCACTGTCCAGCACTATTGTTTCCTCTTCAAACACCGAAGATTATTCAATTCCCGGCACCTCAACAACTTCAGACATCGCTTCCACTACCAATGTCTTGTCGAGCACTGCCTCAAAAACCGTTACTTACACCAATGTTCAATCCACTACTGATGTTGCTTCAACCACTACCATCTTGTCAACCGAGGTTCCATCGAGGACAGATATTGCGAGTACCACAGTACCAGACTCTACCACCAGCTTGCCTCCCGTCCTAGAAACATTTAGCCTCCAGGGTGGCAACTCAGACAACACGAACGCCAACGGCCAAACTTTACAGTGGAGATCCGGCGGAGGTTGGATTTTGTACTTGCAAGTACCATCGGCCTCGGCAGCCAACTGGAACCCTGCTCAGTTCTTTCTCGAAGAGTCTACCAACCGACTAATGGCGGGAGCCGGTGTATATGTCTTTACCACTCCTACACGTGCTCTTTATACCGGTACGACTGGTTATATTGCTAGAGGAAACTCCTACGTTACATGCGACTCGCTTATTAGAGAAGGGGTACCGTTGAGCTGCGTAGTTGAAGGGACAACGCGTACTCAATTTTCGGTTGGAAGTACCAGTACCACTACTATGGCTTTGTACCTCCAGGAGCCAGGCTTAACTGGTTATACCGCTGTTGATATTGTTCCATCTTAATGTCACCTTGTGATAAATATCTAGCACTTATAATAGTTACATGGCTTCTAGTCTCTTGGGAAAATGAGCTTACAACTACACTCAATGGGATGTATTCATAACCCTTCTCTTGAGGTAATTCGACTGAATCTCTTATTGATAAATGCTTAATTACCGAGCCTAATAATTTAATAATTTTCAAGGTGCTGGATTGATTCATAGTGTATTCAGGGCCTCTGCGCCGACTGAACAAGATCAATATCAATCTAACAGATTGACGAAAACCTCGTCATCGTTCTCCATGCATGTAGAGGTCTAGCTTTGCTACCTCATGATCTCCTACATGTTGCCACCATCTCTATATTAATCTTGGGCGCGATCCATGGCTCTGTCCATCACTCTTCGGTTTTAGTCCAAAAGGATCTGCCAGCTCAACCATGATGTTCCAGAGACGAGCTTCCTCTTGATTTTCAAAGTTGCAGTCACCTTTGTGGTCAGCATCTTTATTTGTGCATCCGACCCATCGTCTCGTCACTGGCACGCATACTTTTCCTTCTGGCGGCAGATCGCCTGTCTGGAAATAGTGCCGCACGACCTTTGCAGTACACACTGATGGGTTCGAGTGTGAGCAATGGCCCTGTGAATCCTGTTGTAATACAACACTCCCCTGGAACAATGTGGAAATCCGGTGCGCGTTCCGCAGTGGTGTTACGGTGTCGTGGGTGTTGCTAATGATGAGCAATGGATGGGAAGTGTTTCCCCACTCTTGTTTCTCAAACTTCATGGGCTTCCACGCTGGCTTGGCCGTATGTCCCAGGTAAGACAACTTGTTACGCGCCCAGCTAGGACTTATCCACCGTCCTTGCCCTTCAATTATCTTGAGATATTCATTAAAGTCCTCCCGTGTTAAATCCTCCGGGCCTCCGCCATCCATACATGAGATGGCCTGGAAGGTTCCAAAGCCCGAGACGTAAGGAGCAGAGCCACCTATTTTACTACCCCCAGCCTTTCCAAAAGCCGCTTGCTTATTCGCAAGCAACCTGGAAAGTGGTAGGCTTGATGTGCTTCTGATCTCTATTGCGCAAAGTACATCAAAAAAGTCCTCGGCCATTGCGAATGGGAAGTACATCGTTGACAGTAGCGATAGATGGGCGTCGCCATAGGTAACAAAAGTCGGGCTTGAACCCCCCTCCGCGAATGCCGGGGCCGTAGGAATTGGATTCTCTTTGAGGGAGAGCAGGATTGAAGTAAAGCGCGCCTCTATATCAGCTGGTGATGAACCAGTATACAAAGCGCATTTTTCTGAGCCACTCTGGAAGCAATATTTACAAAATTTGGAAATTATCATGTCGGAATCTTGCAGTTGCGTGAGCCAAGTCCCTTTATAGTGGTCTGCCGGATCAACCACGCCGTCAAGGACCATCCATCCCACTCTGTCAGGGTGCATGGCTGCGAAAGTTGCTCCAAGAAGTGTTCCATAGCTCATTCCCCAATACTGGATTTTGTCTTGCCACGGGGGATTCGTTGTCTTTGTCATATCATGTGCATTCTTCACAGGCAGACTTTGAGGACCCGGCAATACCTTTTGGGTTTCTTCTGTTGTCCATTCCGCATGCTTCTCGACGATCGGCAACATGTCCTCAACAGTTTGAGCAGTATTCAGATATTTAAGGATCCCTTTGTCACCTTGGCCGTATGAGCAGCTAGCACCGAGTGCTGCTGCTCTGGCCCTTTCGAGACCGTTAATGCTCTCGCTGTGCCACAGCAAACCGTAATCAGGCAGGCCCAGAAGCCAAGCCTTTTGATCGAATGCATTTGCAAAGCATTCTAGTGCGGGAGTAGTATTGTTCACACCCCTCGGGTCAAATGAGATGATGTCGAAATATTTTCCACCCTGGAGACTTGTTTGGTCAGAATCGAGAGCTGCAGGGTCATCAAGAATATCTTGGATATGTTACCCGTCCGTTATAGCCTGGTAGACGCCTGACTCGCCTGGCCCGCCGGGGTTCAGCACAACAGGGCCGCCATATCGTGGGTCGGTTACGGGGACTTTGGCCGGCAGCCTGATCACAGCTATGGCTGCATACAGACCACTTTGTTGCTCGGCTGCCGAGTTGTTCCAGTCGAGGGGAACCAAGAGCCACGCGCATTGGAACGAACCGTAGCAGGGGATGTAATAAAGTGAAGCTTAGGGTGTGATATCTTCCCAACGGAACTCATCCCGTACCGGACCTTGACTAATATTTTTGGGTCCCCAGGGGGAGAGGTTTTGTCGGGATTGAGCGGAAATCAGGATGAGGCAATTATCCATAGTGAGATACAAAGAAATAGGAGTATGGGCCGAGTAATCTGGCTCCAGAGTCTCGCAGAAGGGGAGCTCAATGCATCGACTATGGAGTCATGACTAGGACCTAAGGACGAATGCCAGCGCTTTGACATGATGCAAGGTTTACGCGAGAGATGCTAACGGCAACATGACGGATTACCGAGCTTTCTCCAGGGCATGTTCACAATATTCTCTCGGTTGGAATTTGAGCCACGCGAGGAATATTATCAACTCGTGTGGGTGTGGATGACCCATCTACTCCCCGTCTCCATGATTAGTCAAAGTTGACCTCGTGAGCATTACATATCTTATCTGATCCTTCAATTATCAGCTAAAACTGACCAGGAAGCTGATTGGATGAGAGAGAACAGAGGAGGTCCCTTTAAATGGTTGCGACAGTAATAAAGAAATGGACAGGTCATTTGTTGGTCGGGAAAAGAGGATGCATTCCCTCACGTATACCCAATACATGTCTTACCTCTTGAATTAGTCCACTCAGAAGGGGCACACGTTACAGGAGCACACAACTGAGTGACGGAAGTTTTTGTATTTAAGTCTGTACATTTTTATCGAATTGCAAACTAGTATTTGGTCGCTAGAAAACTGGTAAGTGAATCCATCAACTATTAGGAAATAAATAGTTTCATCGTGACGCCGGAGCAAACAGAAAACAGGCAAATGCACGGTAAAGACAAATATAAAGTTGCCCAGAGAAGTTGAATGCCGATTTCGGGCGTGCAAATCGTGGAAAACTTGAAAACGTTGCATTGGGATTTTCGCGCCAATGTCTTTCTGCAAGGCAGGCTACAGGAAAGTATCAACCAATTACTACTAGTGAAATTGACTATGTACAAGTGCCTAATCAAGCAACAGTTTCACCGAAGTAATATCAACAGTTAGCATTGCCCTATCAAGTACAGTCAACTCTGTTCTCTAAAGGAGTTGCTGGAAATATATCATAATGCTAATTTCTAATTTGAATAGTTTTATTTTATTTGATTTTAATTTCTCTTTTGCTATAACTATACATACATGAATTTATGACAACTTTCCCTGTCCATCTCTAAATATCTCATCCCACCAAGGCTCGTTGGGAACCCCGCAAATTTCGTCAAACTCGGCGTCTCTGAGACGTTTAGTTGCCGATTTGTTCATCATTCGCGGCTTCCTGCCCCGCCTCTCGGCGTCCAGGGGTCGGTATGTAATGGTCCCATCCTCAGTCTCCACTGTTGCCAGTACAGCTGGTTCCGATGGGACGAGATGCCGTGTAACCAACTGCCGTAGGTATTTGAAGAACCAAGGGAGATGCCACCAATCCTGGCGCCGTTCTTTTTGCCCCACACCTATACCATTGTGGTGCAGTATGATTGGAACAGATTCGGTGTAAAAGTCTGCATATAGAGGCATTTCACCCCAATCTGGGTTTTCGACCAGACCTGACAGGGGGTTTTGCGCAAACCTGACATCGTCAGGAACACCCTGAAGTCGGACAGGTGAAATACCCTGTCCTGCCGAGTACATGTCGATTTTGGTTTGGTTGTTCAACTTGATAATTCTTCCATCATCATCTCCGTTTTGGGTTTGTATAGTTATGACTTGGAAGTAGTCAAGGCCAATGTGATATTCGAAATCCCGCTGGATTAGAGCCATGGCCTCGCTTGGGGGCCCATCATTTTCTCTTAGCCACTGCCGCCAAACCTCCTGCTCACCAAATACTTGGCCAGTGACGCCCTGTTCACTTCTCATCTTCGTCCCCTTATTGATCCCTTCTACCATTTGACTCATGCTACGTCGAAACCAGCGTCTAATATCAGCTGCCTGGCCAATGTAAACACCACCGTTGATGTATCGAGGCCGCAAGTTATGTCGAGCAGAATCTTGAGTCTTATCAGTCTCCGGGCCGTAAAGGTCTTCCCGAATTGGACTGTCGGGCAGAATGGGGCACTGGATGTTAGATCCAATCCATGGCTTGGGCCAGCAGTTTTTTTCGCTACCTGCAATTATGGTTTGCTGCATTGGCATAGGTCCTTTGCCATGCCATTGCTCGCGTAATCTAGCATTGGCCTTTTCGTTGATATCGTGGTACCGTTTTAATAGAATCTCTGGGGGCAGCTGGAACCAGACATCGTAACCGTCGGCAACAATGACAACATCATCATGCTCTAGCTTCTCGCTGGGGTGCGCATCCTCATGCAATGCCGAATCAAGATATTCCAGCACAGCAGGAATCTTTATAAGGTTTGGCCCGCTCTCCCATTTTGATATGGCACGATAGTTCATTCCCCATCCGACAATAATAGGCGCTGGATATCCAAGAGCCAGAGCACTGAATATGGTCTTACACAGGTCTGGGCCTGGAGATGTTGCGGGCAAGATGACAACAAAGCGCCTGTCATGACGCAACGATAGTGGCGGGACTTCAGGGACAGGCCATCCTTCAAGTTTCCACTGCTTGCGTGGTGGAGTAGCCTGTGTGGGCTCGCTTGCATGGACGTCCAAGTTCTCAGTAGTGTATGAGCCCGAATCGGTGGTCGTGGGTTCTCGAGTTAGATGAGTTTCCGAGACAGCAGAGCTCTTTTGAACATCGGAGCTTGTTGAGGACTCTGGGTTACCAGACGCATTAGAGATATCAGCAGTGGTGGCGGCATTAGACGCATTGGTGCTCTCAGAGGCACTAGAGCCGCTGGGAATGACGGGAAAATACTGGCTCGCCTGTCATATTAGATACTAGCCCATAACCTTAACACGATGACTGACTTCGGTAAAAGAAAACAATACGGCGACAGAGACAGAAAGGGCGACAAGGAACACGAGAACTGTCGATGTCTTGCGAAGGCCAGGAAATTTTACAAGTTGGCCCAAGGCCTGGCGATATGTGTCCCAGTGGCCAGACATCCTAACCGTGATGTAGAGGTGCTTTGAGCTTTGCGTTTTGAGGAAGAGGACCTGGATTAAAAGGCGGATGGCATGGAACAAATATCAATACTGCAGGGGCTGTAGCCACTAGTTCAGGGGCCGAAACAACTAGTTCACCAGTCGTTGGGTACAGGTCACCATAACCCTGGTCTGGTGGTCCCGCATCATTGGTCCACTTCGTGATGGTGTCTTGCTTTGTTTTCGTCTCGCGATGTGGAAGAAGATGTGAAAATATTTTAGGATAATCAGCTGGAATACAGTAGTTTCTTGAGGCACTCATTCTTTTTCCAATGGCCAGTCTGTAATCTTTCTATTTTCTTGTCTCGAAAGGCTGCATCGACCTCTACATAGCACACTGACGGGGTTGATGTGGATACAATTGATTGACTATCGAAAGCCACATCAGTAGCTGGCCCCACGCAGCGGATGGAAAAGCAAAAAAAGAGCCAAGAAGGTAGTGTGGCTCTACAGTCCAGTAGGATCCATCATGAAATTTGCAGTGACATTCGATCTGAGGCTTTCAGCTCAGGGGTAAAATAATCGGAAACTCTGGTACATAAGGCCAGTGTGAGACAAGCAGGTACATCTTTGTAGACTATCTCTCACTGGTTTCGGCCTGACAACGACCAAATAGTGGTCGAAAAAGTCACCAGCATATTTGACTCAAAGGCCCCGAGCCCGCGTAATGTGGTCGACTGTGCAGTCATTGCGATGGCGTTTCTGATCCTCATTTTAAACCTTCATAATGTCCTAAGTGGCCCTCACAACCAGGCAGTGTCCACATTGAGACTTCATACATGACACGCTTGTTTAGGGCTCGCTGGGTTTGCCAAGTCTTTCACCATCAAATGGTAATCATGTCAAGGCCTCTCGCATCTACTGTCTGATCCCATCTACTATTGCAAACCCTCCAGTCTGTGCAAGCATCGCCTTTGCACTTGTCAACTGCTATCCAATCCCTGTAATCGTGGGTTACAGGGGTCCAGATGAATTCTACTCCGAGAAGGCACACATTGCCAAGATTCCTGCGAATCGGCGTTACCTTGATAGCCTTACCTATCATGAAGATGATGATTTAATCATTATTATGGATAGTTTTGATGTTTTGGCCCAGGTCCCAATTGAAGTCAAGATTCACCGCTACTTTGAGATAACAACGAGAGCAGACCAAATATTGACTGATCAACGCGGACGCACTGTAGATGAGCTACATGAAAGCGGCCTGCGCCAGACCATTTTATTCGGCGCTGCTAAGATTTGTTCTCCTGAAGACGCACGATGCCGTCTTGTTCCCTATTCATGTTTACCGCGATATGCCTTTGGTCCACAAACGGATGCCAGCAATGCTGTTTACGTCAACCCGCGACATTTGAACTCTGGAACACTCATTGCGCCGCTGGGCGATTTTCGAAAGCTGATGGATGCTACCCAGCAGCGTATCGACGATACCTACGACATGACAAATCCTAGCCGCAACAAGGACCAATTCTATCCCAGCCCGCTATACGCCCGACAGGAACACCAGCGAACTCTTGATCTAAATGGTGGTGAATATCCCAAGGAACCTCCGTCTTCCTCAGAAGAAGGAAGGAGCAAATGACACAGCAGAGCATCATATCTTTGTCGATTTTGACTCGTTCATTAAGAAATACCAAGACTTATGGTTTTGCCCATTTGCTCAACCTCTACTCCGGGTAACAAGGCAAGCTAATCAGGACAAGGATCCTCTCTACCTCGAGATTGTGAATGGCCGTATATGGATGGCTCCGAGTCAATACCCTGCCAATGGAAATGTAGATCTGCATGAGGAATTTGGTGGAGTTTTTACAGGTTTTGAGGATGAACCATTCATACCTTTCCAGGAATTGTGCCAGGGAAATATTTCTGAAATTCTCAGTACACCTCAACATAAAGATTAATAAATTCGAAGGAGGTAATTAAACAACAACTACATGTAATATATCCAAAAAGAAAAGAAATGAAAAAACCCCTTCACAGTTGGATCTGGTATCATGCCGCCGTCGGTCATCTTTTATGTGTCTAAGCCTCTGAACTTGGTTAATTCCGCATCGAGTTGAGATGGCCAAGCGTGACCCGACTTCCTATGCCTTCTTAATGTTGTCCAACATCGTTTTAACAGACAGGCCGGATTTGAATTTTGATGATGGAAGCAGACCTCCAATAAATTTATCGTGTTTAATATTGGGTCGTGGTGGCATTCCCCGACCCAGACAATTCTCGTCATTCTAGACTTGCTGTGAACACTGATGTGCACCGGATTCCGGGTCAATATGGTGTGTGTAGTGTGGGTCCGCATTGCAGTCCGTCCTTCAAAGGATGGTGACTATTGTAGTTTGGTCGTTGCGCAATGTAAGTGGTAAAAGACGATTGATCGACGAAGTGGTGGGACTCATGTAACAAATGTTTCGCTGCGTCTAGATTCACAAGAGTCATCATCGTTTATTTGCGGCGTCTAAGAAAACATTGCATAGTACAATGAGCGTTTGCATACAAACATAGCTCTAGTGCTATCGGACTAGGCAAGGATTTGTCTGTTGAGGCGCGGCAGCGGCTGCACCAACATCCACATTCAAATCTGCCAGAACTTGCAATTGAAATCATGTCTAAACATTGGTATACCGCAGCTAGCGGCCATATCAACCAAACCTGGACAAATGGCACACATTCGCTGAACTGACCTTGCAATTCTTTCGTTGGTACCTTTGCGCGAAGCAGTGGTTTCCTACAATAGTCTAGTGTTGATGCCGTCCATCCGAACTACTGCATGTGGGAACTCCACTGCGCTTCGCAAATACGAGTACCACGGTTGCATTTTCCGGGGAAGTAAGCACGTTGGCTCACGTGTAACCTAGTGATCCAGACAGAGATCTGTTCCAGTGTCGACTTGGGCTAAGGCCTTCTTCCTCTTATCTATAGTTTTGAAAACCGAAACCATGATACGAACATCCCTGCGTTTATCCCCCTGGCTTTCAGAATGCTAAATTGGCGAATTTCGAGGCCCCCAAGTTCAGATAAACCCATTTCAACTGGGGCGGGATAAATACGAAGTCCCATCAACCATCAAGCTGCCTGCAGGGGTGCTAACCACCTAAGGTAAGCGAAATGAATCCATCCAATCCTGCAAGCCCGGCTTACCCTTAGCTTACCCGGTAGCAGCAATCACCTTTTCCGAGAACAGTTGAGCAACGGCAGCTGGTGAAGCCTTCTGCAAGCCGGGACTCCAGAGGGGCTATAACATTTTGTTCGGCTGGTACGTGGCCGATGATTGTTGTAGTGCAACTCTGTAAGTCATGTGCGGTTGATCATTAATCCATTTCTTCCTTGTTGTCTTGCGATGAGTTATTCCACCTCAGAGGGAGGGAGGGTCGCAGTCATTTTCCAAGCTTAAGCATATGTATGATTGTCAGCACTTATGCCGTCGTAATGTCACGATGGATACCTCTTAGTTCTCCGCAACTCCGATTGCCAATCGGCAGATCAATGTTGCAGTTGCCAAGACCTAGAATACCCGACTGCCAATGCGTGTATAAAATAGTTGGTCATCTGATCAATACTTTTCATCCCTCATTCATTTATTCTTTCTCAGTAGCTTCATTACAAGACCATGCTCAAGTCCATGTGGGTAGTGGCCCTGCTTGGCAGCACTGCAGATGCGTCTGTGGTTGCGCATAAACAGTGCACGAAGCCTTCAGTCCGGCGGGAATGGTATGTTAGCAACTCACAGGCTAGATTTTGCAGGAAATACTGAATTATTAATTTTGTAGGCGCACACTCAAGTCCCATGAGAAGGATCAATATATCAAGGCACACAAATGCCTGATGAAGAAACCTCCTCAGACTTCAATTGAGGATGTGCCAGGTGTTCGGAGTCGCTATGACGACTTTGTGGCCACGCACATTGTTAACTCCGAAACGGTGCACTTTGTGGTGCGTCTCGCCAGCTATTTGATACATTATTCTGACCAAAAATAGGGCATTTTCTACCCCTACCACCGTCTTCTTCTGCATGTGTACGAGCAGGCGCTCCACCAGTGCGGATGGAAGGGTACTATCCCGTACTGGGACTGGACACTTGACGCGGTAGGTCCTGACAACGACACGTCTGTCTTCTTCAACTCGCCCATCTTTGATGAAGACCATGGCTTTGGCGGCAACGGCGCCTATATCCCCGGTAACTTTACTCACCCTGAGCCTGGTCTCTCTGTGAATTCGCCTGTGGACATTCCTGACCGCACTGGCGGTGGCTGTATTGAGACGGGACCCTTTGCTGGACTTATGACAAACTTGGGCCCTGGTAACAGTACAGCATACCACCCTCAATGTGTTCGTCGTGACTTTGCACCATTCACGTTCAGTAATCAGTCAGGGCTAGCCTCTGTGCAAGAAGGCATGAATCAGAGGGATTTTGGCTTTTTTGACCGGGTGACGGAGTACTCGATTCATGGGGGCGGCCACTGGGGAGTTGGTGGTCTATACGGCAGCATGACCAATATGTGGTCGAGTCGTGAGTACCCTGGACTTTCAATCTATATTGATGAAGGTATAACGAACCTGACTTTAATCAGCTGCCGACCCTCTCTTTTGGTTGCACCACTCCAACATGGACCGAGCTTGGTGGTCCTGGCAAATGCGCGACATCAAGAAGCGAGAACACGACATTTCCGGCCCTATTGTAACATTTGATTGGAATAACACATTCGCAGGCAATGCAACACTGGATAGCGCCCTCGTTGTTGGCGAGACAGTACAAGTCAAGGCCAAGGCCCGCGACGTAATGCACATCCGAAAGGGACCACTGTGCTATAATTATGACACACTTTATTAGTAGTAATCATGGCATCGTCTGAATGGCTCGTTATGAATTAATTCTGTAAATAAATCTCCAATATCCCTCACTTTCAATCGTCAATCTCGATGCATTCATTCCGCTATTCGGATACAGCACCACAAACCCCACAAAATTAGAATGTCTGGTGAATATTAATCCCCAGTAGAACTGAACAGGCAGCGAAATATCAAATAATCGCATCTTTTGTGAGCTCAATGCTGACATTGTGTATGAATCTAATTTCAGTCACACGAGCGGATTTAGCAGTTGAAATTCGAGACCACTTTGTCAAGTTAGATTGTGATTACGGAAAGAAGAATTGAATCACTGTTAAAGGAATACTATGGCATTTGATGGCATAACTTCAAAATCGGATACACCTAGGGGATTTATTCGGATTCAATACACGTCTGACAAACAAGGATGAGAGCCGGTTTTCAATTATGTTGTGGTGTTCTGTTCACATTTCCCCCGTGTTGTGGCCGATTGGGCAACACTATGGGGCGGAGCTTACTTGTTGCTCTGCCGAGCTATCGCGCCAAGATTGAAAGGATTGGACCATTTCTACCGGGAAACCCACTGTGTTCTCAGCCGCAGCGGAGAGAGCAAATCAAGACCTAGTACCTCTCTTTGCCAAGGTGGTTCACACCACACCAACTGTGCTCAGTAAGAGACTAGACACACATCGGGCCATTGGTGCGCTGGCAGGATTGTGTAGATCCTACGGTATTTGGCTGTGGATGGGTGCTTCGGGACTTTTGTGACCATGGATAAGGGCCAATACTGACGTAAACTCGTAGCAACCCCTCATTGGCCGTGCCCTCTGATCACCACACCAGGGGTTGATTTGCCAAAGGATGGCAAAGCCCATGGGAAGCTGATTTGCGGCATCCTTACTGGCTTAGATCACGATTACAGTTACACAATACAGTTGTCAGTGATGCTGGCAAGCCCTAGCCACCATCCCTATCGTCTGCTTCATCAGTGATGATTGCATCGGCAATTGCACGCTCAGTGAGACAAACCCAAAAACGCAATAAGGGAGGTCCCCAGGGCCATGTTTATTGCACACATCATCGCTTTCTATAACGCATTTCGCATCGTAATCCTTTTCAGTATTGGCTTCATACCATCACTATTTCACAAACCTCGTCAAAGATTGAAGTTGATCCGACAATGCAGGCCGGGAATGGTGAAGAACCCCACCCATGGCGACCTCAGCACACTACTGATGGAGATTCCAACTCTGAGGCGACTTTACTCAGCTCCCATACACACAGTGTTGGATATGAGAGTGACTCAATACCCCGACGTTTGGACACCAAAACAGACTCCATACAGAATCTGAACCCCCACAAATCCGGATCACTTTGGAAGATATCGGCACTAGAAATGGGGTCTATTGAACTTAGCCTCGCAGCATTCATCTGTAGGCCAACTGCACAGCTTCCAGCTCTATTGGCAATTCATGAAATTAACATGGTGCAGCAATTATCGTCGTACTATGCGAATTTGACCAGCGCAGTTTGCCCGATTGGCCTCTGGGAATCAAGCTAAATACATTCCTTGCCTTTTTCACAACGCTAGCCAGAGCGGCCTTTATGGTGCCAGTTTCTAAGGCAATTAGCCAGGCCCAATGGACCTGGTTCCAAAAGGACCAACCCCTATACAACTTGTGTATCCTCGATCAAGCAAGCCGGGGATTCTGGGGCTCCACCTCACGCCGAGCTATTCTGTTGGCAACAATGGATGACACAGGTACATCTCCAAGTCAATGTCATCGACAGGAGCGAGCTGTTCAACTGAAAATTGTACCTTTGATAACTACCAATCACTTGGCGTTTGTATGAAGATTGCAAATATTACTTCACACTTGCAAATCAACGAGAATGAGAATGGGGAGCGTTGGGGTATACCTTATTTGAACGGCTCTGACATTTTTGCCCCCGGCAATAGAACATGGATGGCGACCTTGCCTGGGGGCTACGCTTTGGTTCACCAAAAAGGGTTGGGGGCTATAATTGACATGTTGAACAGAAACCACACGTTTGGCTTCCAAGACGAAGAGGCCCTGGAAGTTCTCTATCACATTTGCGTCCAATCGCACGAGACAAGAGTATCACTGGGAGTGGAAGAGACAGAATTGTTCTACTCATTAGCGAAACCTATCGGTTTGAAAGCTGATTCCTTCCTGGACATGGAGTGCAGTACCCTTGCATGGGACGTCAGTCTAATTTGCGAGTTCAAGGATTCTCAACGAGATGAAATTATCAATCTCCAAAGTCCAATCATGAATAATAGCTCTTTAACCAAAAAGAGCAATTTTAGTGCCGGCTATGGTTCATTGCAAGCCATGGCGGTTTCTATGAAGACTGGTCTTTCGGGCTATGCGATAGTGGACATGTTTTCGGACATTACAGTCGCCGGGACTAACTTTGTCCAATCCGCTTTTTACGACATTCTCTATAAATCCCCAAACATATTGAATCATACCAGTCGTGATCTCGCCCTTAGAAACTTATTTGACAATGTCGCCACACCATGTCGTCGGGTTAAGTCTGACTTGTGTATGCCTGAGATGTAACTCGGCTGCTTTGCGAACCATTGGACAGAGGACTTATGCTAACTCTTGATCTTGGAATTAGGTTGCGCACCAGCTATAGACAGAACCAACTGGAGGGCAGTATCAAAGTTACTGGACAAACCTGGAGAGCGGAGCCATATGTAAACACAACATGGGGCTGGATTACGTTTCTGGCAGCTGAACTTGCATTGGCTGCGGTCTTCTTGCTGCTCACGATATTGACGCAAAAAAAGATGAAACGAACCGAAGGTTCAACTGGGGAGAATCAAGCCTTTTTACCCCATCTGAAAGACTCTAATTTAGCTGCTCTCGTTGCTCTCAACATTGAGACCCGCGATCGAGTGGGCAAGCCTGTGCAGCAGTTGGAAAAGAGTGCCCAAGGGCTACGAGTAAGGATTCGTGGAAATAGGCTTGGGATATCTGACATGTCCAACTAAAGTTGTGATGGTGGAGAGATAAAACACCTACGATGGAAGCAATAATATTAAAAAGAAAAAAAAAGACAATTGGAAGCTAGACTTCTGAGTCAGATTGGCAATACAATTCACTAGTTCGCGTAGGGCCTTGGTAATACGAAATGACCAAGCCCTTCAGTGGGCTTGCGCTCCCCTGAAAAATGGGACTGATCGTCTGGACGCACGACCAACCTGCCAACCCATTCGTTAGTGCATGCAAGTTTTACAAAGGCGGACAATTGATTAGCTCAGCCTGTTAGGTTCAAAACTTTGATGTATGTCGGAGTTTCTTCCACCAACTACCTCTCTGCTCTCTGGCGACCTGCCAGCCTTGCAATTTTGGCCAAACTCCTCAATCACGAGCATTCCGGCACTCAACTCAATCGTGCTTCATCACACTCCTTCCACCTAAGAAGTATCGTGATCATCAAGGATGTTCAAACCAGTTTTATGAGATACATAGGAAGAAGAGAGACTATAGATTAGGTGGTGATAGCTTTCGCCATGCCTCCCGATGCGAGCCATTTTATGATTTGGACTTTCTGACTGCTGGTTGCCTAGATGGATGATGGAGTGTATGGTAAAAGGTCAAATTTTAGATTTTGAATAAAGTCATGAGTCCAAGTGAAAATAATTTGCATGCATGGGGATGTGTGACAGTAAACTTATGTACTTTCGTAATCCGCCGATTGTGTAGCTATTCAGGGACCGGGGCATGCAAAGCGGAGGGCCGGTACCCATGTAGCTGAGTATGAGTTGAAGGAGGTTTTGCGGAGGCTGACCTGCACCGAAACCTAAATCTATTGTCAGTGACACCTGTCTGTCCTTCTTTGGGGATAAATGGAAGCGGGTGTGGAGGAGTCGGGTAAGCGACGACGGCGTGACTTGGCTGACCCGCCTGAGCGACATAGATCTCGTTTATGCTTTGGGCCTACGATCACAGTCCAATTGTTGATAGCGATCGGTCGACGAGAATAAAATTTATATTTTATCGTTTTGGGCCCGGGTTGACCTATTTTGTAAGTTCCAGGTATAATAGCAGTAACCTAATCATGTAAATGCCGTCCAACCACTACAGGTCTTTTATTACACCTCAGCGAAATAAAACAAAGCGCCCACAATCACTGCGGTCAAATAAACAATATAAAAATTATTAAGGCTATTCACTACAACAGGTATTCCAAAAGGAGGCCCCTTAACAGGGCCAAAAATCATAAATTAAGACGAATCTGGTCCTGGTCCCTGGTGTTACGACCAGTGGGCCTTTATCACTGAGTCCGGTGTTGCAGCCGGACTAGGGGCCGGAAATTCTGTGCAATTTTGAATGATTTCCGTTATTCCCTAATTAGCCTTTGCCGGATAACCCATCTCCAGGTGTTTAAATCATCAATTTTGGCGGTATTGATACTGTTGCATCTCATGTTTTTACATGTCAAATAGCGACTTTGGCGCGCGCCAGTCATCCGGGTCAAGGTCTCCACCCTGCCCCCCCCGATCCTCTTTCTGCTCATCGCAATACTCGTCCCACCACTTCTCAAAGGCCCGGCGGCTGTACAGGTGTCTAGGCGCCCTCCCTGCGTCGCCGAACAGGTCCAGGATGTAGTCGCAGAACATCCACACGCCCTCCAGGTGGATGGGCAGCAGCGGCTTCCTGTCTTTGCGCGCAACTATGACGGTGCCGACGTGCGACTGCCAGACCGGAGGCGCAAAGCCAATGTCAGCATCGATGTTGAGGTACGTGGCGATCTGGTTATCAAGGTCGGCGCGGTTGGCCGACTGTGTTCCCACTCTGTGCAGGACCAACGGGACCTCGATGAGGGCCGGCACAGGAGGCACCGTTTGCGAGAAGACGACGTGATCTTCGGGGATGGTGATGGAAGACCAAGGCATATGCTGGATTCTCTCGACTTCGCACCGGACAATGACGGCCTGGATGGACCCGGAAGTGTTCGGCGGTGGGGCCGAAGTAGACGTCGGAGCTACTCTGGGCGCCGGCACCGACTGAGAAGTCGCCTCAGGCTCGGAATCGGTGTCAATATTGTCCCATTTGGAGTAATCTATGGGTGTCATCTTGGCAAGGTTGGCAGAGATGTCAGGGCTGGTAAAGAAAAGTTTTGCGTTGCATCATGCTGCCGCCACGTGTGAGCCGCACCTATTGTTAGTGTTGTGTCTCGGTACTAGCCACAACTATCACAGCCACTTACACCCAAATGGCCTTGGTTTGCCACACGTTGGCAGCGTATTCAACGCGCCAGCTTGCTGCCAGCACGTATCAAGTTGTGGATGCGTTGTGAGTAATAGATATCTCGAATAAAAGTCGATTTCCCTCGACTAAACGTAGCTAAGCCCAGTCATGTATATTCAGCTGCCCTAAATAGGGTCCTCGCTATACATCATGGGATCCTTTTCATTTCGATCCTCCGATGCACTGGCGTACATTCCTCTATCATCAGCAGCGATAGTCTCCCTTGGGCCTTATCCCACACGTCTCAAACTGGAGAATCATTCTGCAGACTGCCGTAGATACGCAATATCGAACGATAATCACAGCAGCGTCGCCAATTCCGATGAACAACATACTGGAAAACAATAATGTCGCGATAACAATATGGGCAACACCCCCAACATATGCCAACCACGCCATAAATATGAACAAGTAAGATTCTTTCTGCGGCTGTATTCTGACCTCGGAGTGTTGGCGACAGGGTTGCAATTCACGAATGAGAAAATTCTCGTCCTTGCTTTTGTTTCCTTGCATCTTCGGCTCCCCTCTTAGAATTCTAAACCGAAGGTTGATGGCGATTGCGCCAACAATATATACAAGCAGAGCCGTCAAAGGCCAAAAGGCTGGCAGGAATTGGGTTGCCGGAGCCACACTGTTGACTGTAGCAATGCAGAGTTGCCAGTTTGCAAGAGCGACATTGACTATGCAGGCGCAAGCAATAATTTATTGGATGGCACTCGCTGTAATAGCCGCTGCGGCTGACATTCTTGGCAGTCGCATCGTCTCTTTTTTCTTTTTCAGTAAATCAGGCAGATTTTTATAGTCAAGTGCGCGTACTTGGCCGACAGCGGGCGTTCCGATCGATAATAGGAAAGCCAGAACAGGTCGTTGTAAAGATAATAGCCCAAGTTCCACTGTGGTAGAACCAAGCAAGGATATCAGGGAGGGTAGAACACCAAGAAGAACAGTGGAACCGGCCACTATAAAAAACCGTTAGGTTCGTCTGAAAAACTATTTTGGCGGTGCTCGGAACTTTTCACGGCACATACTAGAAGCTTTCCATGACTCTGGCATATTGGTCAATAAGCAATCGACAACCACACCTGCGATACAATTCTTCGGCCAATCGACGCCGATGCATTGCGAACTAGAATCATTTAGATAGTCTTGAATTTTGTCCTGGCAATCATTATCCAGCATTCGCCCTGTACCGTTCCGATACGATGGAAACCAGTTTTCAAAGGCGTCTGAGGAGGCCATGGAGGCCAGATGGGACAGAGCAGTGTCCTGTAGAAGCAGGTGTTTGATGCGTTACGAAGATTAGCAGTAGCAGGTTTGACAATCCAGACAGACTCGAGAATCTATTGCCTGCGTCTCACAGCCATTTTATTTTTCCACTGCCCGCAATTTTTGCAAACCTGCGTACAAAATCTACTGCCCGAGGCTCGTGTGTGGTGTGCCAGCAACCTCTGCCCTATCGGTCCGCCAATGTAGCATTGGTCGCTGTCGAGGGCAAGGGTCTGCAGTAGAAAGGTAAGCGCTATAACTGTTTGGGAGGAATACACGCTACAACGTCTCATGTTACGCGCGTTGCGGTAATTTACAGCGTGACCTGGTCCTGGTTTATGACCACAGACCCACCCAATGCGACCATCTATAACAGAGCTGAACGCAGGCACCCATGCAACAGTCATCCGAAGGAATACCCAGCACGCGAGAGCAATTGAGGGCCGTTTTTTGGGTGTGCAAGATGGATAAAGGCATGAGCCATTAAATTTAAATCAGTAAATAGACACATTTCTCCTGGGCCAGTAACAAAAACTGGGATAAGCCGCTTCTCTTCCATCTCAAGTTGCTTGTTCCAAGCACAAAATTTCGTTTACGTTGGTGCCCAGCAACCTATAGAGTAGACTAGCGCGAAAATTCATCCCAATCCCGTATTCATATCCAATGACAACATGTACAGCGCAATGATGATCAAATTAGCCGACTAGCATACCAGACCAAGGCTGCAAGTGGACAAATTTGAATCAATATCTTGATGAAGCGTCTGAACATCAAAGCCAAAGATTTGTTCCTTCGCACATAAATCTTTGGGATATATTCTTCCGTGGAATTTATGTGTGGGTAATCCTCTGATGAAACTGGCTTGCCCAGAAAAGCACAGAGGCTCTCAACGCTGAAAGGGGGCGAGAGTTCCAAGAGTCTCTCCTTTGGCACCAACTGTCGCACTCGTTCATTGTGTTCAAGGAATGCCTTCTCTGCTTCTGCTCCTCCATATCGATTTCCGTTGTGGACGAGAAAAATGAGCTCAACGAGTCTCAGGAAGGAGCCTAAAAATTCTGGCTCAAGATAGCGCAGAATACGATAAGAAGGCAGCTGCATGAATTTCCAAATCGTGTTCTGCATAGAGGCAATCCATTTCTCAACGGGCCTAGTAGTCAAAATGACCTTGGCTTCAGGATAGGCATTGATCAATTGCTCTGCAAAAATAGCGCAGGGCACATCCAGGGCGACATTATATCCGCTCAGGAGAATATCAAAATCGGACCTAGTGTAGTTTTTGGTTTTCTCAAGGATGAAGTTGTTTTCAAGAGCCTCAATCCAGAGCCGTTTTTGGTTTGGATCTTCTAGGATTCGTGTCATGTGGACCGGGTTATACCCAAGTGTTGTCAAAATATTGAGCAAGGAGCTTGTCCCTGTGCGGCACATGCCAAGACAAAGCACCTCCATTGGCTTTGATCCTTGCTTCAATAGCTCCGAGCCAGTCGGAGGAGGCTTTGAAACTTGCATTTTTGGGGGGTGGGAAAGGATAGTAGGATCCCGGTTAAAATGGAATTGTGTAAAGATTTGGTGATGGGCAAGTAAAATCACGGAAGATTGCTTGAATTTAACTATGATTGAGGAGAAAATTTTCGCATACATATCACACCGACATCATCTAACTTAAGCTTTTAAAGATGGTTTTGAGGAGTCAGTGAAATGCAACACATGGAGTTAAGTGATGTTTTCCTGGAGGAATAACTGGTGCACCCAACGATAAGACGAACACTATAATTTTATATAGAGTTCAGATAATGAGCGATTTTATTTCATTCATATCTCTACTATCCCGGCTATCCAGGAAGATATGCTAGTTTTCTTCTTAGTATTACGTTCCAATGGATTACTGAAGAAAGACGCATCATGGTAGACCTTCGAGGTGCACGCATGGTATATGAAAAGCTGTTGCTTCGAACGATCAATTTCAGAAGCCTATCTGTGTACCATTATTTAACCTTTCTCTTACGCAATCTCACGTCAATGGGGTCTTGTGGAAACTTTGCGGAAAACTCTACGGGACGTAGCTCAATGCTCAATGCTCAAGTCACCTTGCAAATCCAAGACGAGCCCCAAGGCGTTGAGTATGGGTATTTTGTGTAAAGTTGAAACCCAATGGTGAGTTCTCGAATATACACATTGATTCATAGAGTCATTATGATGATGGTGGGATTTCCAACCACGATGTCTCCGGATTACATACTCAGATCTATTGACTACATATTTTTCAAATTGAACCCCAATGCACCGATTTTTCGTACGTAAAGATATCATCGGAGACAAAACCTGATGCAGCCTAAATTGTGCTCTGTACACTCCCAAATTTTTTTATGATTGCGGAATAGGGGCGCGTAGTCCTGAAAGGATCAGTGGAACGAATATTTGGACAAGGATTAATCTTGGCACCCGACCACGTTCAATGTGTTCCGCAGCAATTATTGGCAAATACCATCGACCCCTGTGATGGAAGGAATTTCCAAGAAATTTAATGTTTTGGCTAAGCCCGTCGCACACCATCACTATCCCATCGACCCGCTATTGATGCCATGAATATCTCGTTAGCGAGCCCACTTCCTTGCCATCGTGAATCTTGGCATTCGGTCCAGACCGAAGGATCGCAGTTGCCTACTCGGAAATACCCATTCAGGATAGTTAACGGCGGCACAGTGATATTTTGAGCGGCATAGATTCTGCAAATACCCGGCATCATCAGAATAGGTATAGCTCGTGATGTCTATAAAAGGACGACAATTCCTGGAGTAAAAGGAACGACATTATTAACCTCCTCCCAACCAAGGTTCAATCGCCATACCATCGCTTTCGTCATGAAGTTCCTCTCTGTTATCAGTCTGACTCTACCGGCGCTGGTTGTGGCTCAGGTCCGTCCGTTCTTCGTGTCTCTTGCAGCTCGCTAACGATTCCACAGACCGCCTTTCCTGAGCCCATAGTGGATCTCTCCGTTTGTGAGGAACAAGCCGGTAGCTACGCGAGATACTGCGAGCGTTGCGAGCCGGAATGTGCGAACCGACGCGATCAACCAGAGGCCTACAAGCAGTGTCTATACTCTGTCTTCTTCACTGTCAATTGGAACCATAGCCAGTGTAACCAGCGTGGTGGAATTGATTGTGCCAACAAGGCTATTGACATAGTTTGCAACTAACAGTGAGATTCAAGTCTTTGAAGAAAGAAAAAAATAAGAAAAAAAAACATGTATTAACTGTGTATTAGTTTATGCCCGGGAACGAGTGGGTGGAAGGAAACTAAGATATCGGCAACAGTGCCGTCCTCCTGTTTAACGAGAGCATCGGTAATGTGGGGCTTTTTGTTGGGGTTCACATGAGGGATGCATTGGAATTGCGCATAAAGACATGGATAGTAATCTCCTCTATCCGTACTTGTGTGTACGTCAAGTTTTTGTGGGTTTGAGGGCTCATTCATTCATGCTCTAGATAGATATTATCAATTTTCCAAGGATGGATCTTGAGGAGCACCGGAGATCGGTTGGCTAATTGTGATCGAACTTCTTCTCAAAATTAATCACCCGTCTGAAAACTCGGGCGAGAATAGCATGGCACTCTGCACACATTAAGCAGGCTGGCTTATGTCCGTTTGTGCACACATAATTCAACGTCCATTGGCTAATAGCTTCAATAACCGCAATCAATTTCATCGAATGTTCAAATTACTGAATATTCTTTTTAGAAAGATGTTGAGTATTGGCCATCGTTGGGAACTAGTTACAACTTACCTTTAAAGATACAACAATGACTTGTCTGTGTACCACATTCAAGACTCAGGCTTAATATATTGCCCTGTCACAAGATTGGCGTACATTGTCTTTGAAGCTAGAAGCAGCATTAGTTTTAATTCTAACAGACTCGTCGTCTTCTGTGAAGTTTCGCGGGTAAAATTGAATTGCAGGGTAGCTTAACAATTTTGCTGTGAGGCCAACCGAACACTTCCTTATCATAGCCTATAAAGAGATAAGATAAGATAAGACCACACCATTGAAACGAGATATGGCTGGGAATGATATGCCACCACAAATGCATTGAAAAGATTTAGCATAATGAAATGCAGCCATAAATATTCAAATAAAAGATTTGTTATTTTTTTGGTGTAGGATTGGGGGAAAATTTGCCCCAACTGCCACATACCTCCTGACTTCTTTCTGGGCACCAGAGCTTCAACACCAGTCAGCTTTGATGGCGTGGTCTAGAATGCTGGAATATTGCCTTTATCTAAACGTATTAGGGAAAGACTTAAAGCCGGGAATAGAAATGAAACAAAGCAAGACGAGGAAAAAAAAGCCACAGGGATCTCCGAGCAGCGGGTCGCTCTCTCAACGCAGTCCTGTACCAGCTATTAATACGTCATATTGTGATTAATGTTTGCTTCCTAATATTTTAAGTCACGCTACTGCAGAGTTTTAAGTTTCATCTTCGGATCTTTTACTTAAATGCAATATGCCACGTCATCATTATTTTAGACTCTGGGTACAAAATCTCAATCTTCCCATAATCTCAGCTCATTGCACATCCGTGTTGCACACCTCAAAAGTCAGCGCAACTATCATATATCCGATAACACCCTTGCAGCCTCCAATATGAGAGTTTTAGCAGCAATACTAATTATGTTCGTGGGTTCCGCACTGACTGCCGCAGAATGGGACCCAAAATGCCCTACAAGAGGCTTCTCTGATTGCATGTTCGAGGTGTGCACCGAAACGGGATGTCATTCAGACAAAGCCTGCTGCCCCAAGCCCTGCGGAGGTTCCTGGGTACGCTGAAATACTCCAAACAGGACTTGAAATTGGAATCATGCTAACGGAAAAGTGTGTCAAACTTGAGGGCTAAGCCGGAACGCCTGCCCGGTTGCGCCGGATGAAAGGTCATTCGTTGCATTGTAGCTGAGGCAGATATTCTATATCTCTATTTAAGAAAACAGGCTTCGGAATTTTGGGACCAGATAATTATGTTACCAAGAAAAGAATCTATAAAGCCGATTATGGAGTAGTTGCAAAGGTGCATAGGGCCGACAGTGTCAAGTCACCTGCACAACAACCTTTGTTGAATAAGCAAATCGTACGGCCAAAGACTATTCCATCCGCTTCATTGTCTCAGAATAGCATACCTAAGATCTCAAAAATAACAAAACTATTGGTTCAAATACCAAATATGATTCGGACCACTCGATTCAAAATCTGTGAGAAGTTGCGAATGGCTACTCAATCTTCCTCACCATGACAGGGAATTTCAGGCTTCCACCCTTGGCTTTTAGTCACACCGAGCTCCAAAGCAATACAACCTTTGCTGCTATTCCGCACCCAATCATGCAGTTGGAGATGGACTTCGATGACCCGCCACTGACTAGTCTACAGGTGGTACCCGAAAGTCGTGGTGAAATTGAGAAAGCGTTCAAGGATTGGGTCAAGATAAAATGGACCAGACCACATGAATGGAACGCCTTGCGATGGATTAAGGACAACTATCCGGGAGAAGCTATACCTGACCATTCTCTTGGAGCGCTCATAGATGGGGCTATTGAGGAAGCTTTCGAAGCTGCCCAACAAAGGACAAGATTATGAATCTTCAGCAATCTTGGCATCGTTAACGAATCAGCTGACTGGTACATTGTGCTCAAATTATAGTCGTATAGTGCCCTCCAAGTACCTGGGTTTGGTCTTCCATTGGGATATATGCCTCCAGCAAATGAGCGATTTCCTATTATGATTGGCACCGACCCCTGGGACTAGAAGGCAGCAACGCTACTTATTCGCGAAGTTTGTATGTTTAGGGTTATTGAGGAATTGAACAATAAGCCCGAATGGTGGATCAAATTTCACAACCCCGAGATTGCCGAGAAATGGAAGAAAGAGGCATTGAAGATAGACTGGAAGGCTTACCGTCGTCGCGATGATTTTACTCCTAACATGACTGAAGCAACGAGGCACCTACAACATAGAATGGTTTACGGCATTGAACTGATGAATCTTTTAGTGTATAAATGAAGTTCGAAAAAAGGCTGTCTTACATGAGCAAACTGGCTTCATCCCCATTTTTGACTACTCATCCTGCGTAATTAAATCCAACAAGCTTATTGCGGAGGATTTACGCTCTGCGTTGCGCGAAGCGGTCAGAATTTTTGAGAATGTCCCGTATAAAGACAAGGACTGGCACCCGGGTACTACTAAGAAGGTCCTTGACCTTGTTCACCCTTCCATGTGGCCCTTTATCTATGGGCGCACTAGCGTGCTTCTCGATAAACGCATCGGCCTTGCCACCCTTCGCGCCGTCCGATAGAGGATGATGAGCCACCACACTATATTTACGAGGAAAATGAAGAAGATTATAGAGACACAGAACGTGGTCGGCGGGAATGGGAGTGGCTCATATCGACTCACACCATGGACCTTCGGGAACCTGCATGAAAGAGCAAACATCAGTTCAGGCTGTCACCGTCAAATGTCAAGACGTCAGGATTTTTCAACGGTGCTTCACGTATCTAGGTTATTGTTAAACTGGCAAACATCCACCTGAACCCTGAGGACCTAGAGCTTACGTACGAGGTGACTAAGGAGCTTGTTGACTTTTGGCAAGGGTATTTCACTAAGGATAGAGATCAAAGCTCAGACGTATCCTCTTTTCACACCGAGTCCTCCGAAGAATCTCCCTCATTATCTGATGTTTCAACCCCCGGAGGCCGCCCGCTGTCGCTCACTCAGTCAGATTATCATAGTGTCATTGTTGGTAATGATCCTTCAGAATATGAAGGAGGATCCTGGCACACCGAGGGGATGATAAATGAGCGCATTGACGGTCGGAATGCAGGGCAGGACAGATGTATCGAGTTTGGACAAATCGCGAGTTTCATTGCTGTTGGTAGGATATAAAATATTAGCTTCTAGTAGTTTCATGCAAGGTCCATAAAGCCCATAGCCTAATGAACATATTTTGGTCACTCTAGGCATTTCCTAGCCAATAGAAACAAAATATTTCAGGACTCGCAGATCTATATTGTACATAGTTTGAACAGTTGCAAGCCTCACGAAGTCAATCCAGAATTCCACCTATATAATTTGAATGTGAGGTATGTGCTATTTACATATTAAGCCTCTGGCTTCCTTCCATAAATGGAAATTCTATACATAAATTAGCCCAAAGTTGAAAAATCATCTTAACAATACTTACATTGGCCAGTAACCATGAATTCTGCGGTCATTGAGTTCATTTCTGACTTGAACTAGGAACACAGACACCTCCTCGCTTGTCCATCCATGAATCCTTGTAAATGGTGCCATTGTCGCAGCTTCAAGAGCATTGGCCATGTTTTCATTATTCCACGTGCCAAGTTCTTTTAGTTTCTTATCCTTTGGCCAACTATTCATGGGCCATTTGAAACGTGAATCTACAATATCAACAAATCCAGCGTCCTCTAGCAAACCTTTGAAATTTTCAACGTTCTGAAATGCTCGGCCAGCTTTGACTGAAGCGTCGTAGAGGAGATCAAGCCCCCTAGATAACTCATGCTTCTCAGTAAGAGTATTATCGTCAGAGCGAGCGATGATGGTCATTTCTTGAATCTCTACATAGCCGCCAGGCTCCAGATTCCTATTGATTATGAGTGGCAAAATGGACAGAGTTGCGAGGGACATACTCGTAGATCTTTCCAAGGTATTCTGGCCAGTTCTTCACGCTGAAGTTCATCATCCTGCTATGAATGTAATCGAATGGCTCGGAGTAAGTCCATTGCTCGTCTATATCATCAATAACAAAGCGAACGTTTGGGGGAACGCTTTTGTATATTAGCGAATTACGTCAACTTAAGAAGACGCTGGGAAGCGTACAAGCTGGGCTGGATAGGCGAAAGATCCACACCAATAACCTAGAATGAAGTGATTTATTAGCAGCAATTACATCTTTTGGCCATTAAGATCATTACCTCAGCCTCGGGATGCTCGTCGGCATAGTCGATTGCCCAAATTCCTGTACCAGTACCCAAGTCAAGGACTCGTTTTGCCTTGGACTTGGGGCTATTTACAGGTGCAAGACCAAGAGAGTTGTTGAATGTTAGGAGGCACAAATGGTGCTGCAGATCTTGGAATTGTCAATTTTTTCTATAATGATGGCTAGATTATGAATTCTTACCGAGGCGCTCATTTTCTTGTTCATCATTAGGGAGGTTATATTCTGAATATTGTGAGAAAGAGCCATGGGTCAACGCGACATCAATTAATGAGAATCTAGCAGAGCCACATACTGCCATCTTTATAGCGATGGTACGTCCTCCCGTTCTCTCGCCGGTAGTCGATGATTGAGCTTGAAATACTCTGAGTGGAAGATGTAGTGTCCTGGGATGTGGTTTAGCTAACGTGGTGCTGTGGTATACTGATCCATCCATACACTTCCGAGTGCAGAGTCTTGCTCATCGAAACCGGGGTTCTGAAGAAACAATCAGATATATTCCACAGGGATGGGAAACAAACAAACTTCCTCGGCCTCAATAATGGAAACGGGGTCGCCTTGGGCCATTGTGTAAGTAGTAGTCGTAACAACCGTGGGTCATGAGTGTGTACCACAGATTAAATTATTCATGGACTCTGGCCGCACCAGTCGAGTCGACACACTATTTATGTATTCACTTCAGGGTATTAAACGCAATTGCACCTGGTCGTATGATGAACATGGTCGAACCAACTGCATAACAAAGTGCATTTTGGACCGTGGTCTGGATGTGCAGGGTAGTTTTGGCCAATCCAGACGCCAGACCAACCGGCTGAGGTCCCACAGCGGGCATTGCACCGAGATGATCCTTGCGCACACATGTAAATACATGTACGGAGAATCTAATATGGTTGTTGATCCGGGCTTCTTACCACTGAAGAGCCCTGCAGCTGTAGCCGAGCAATCTTCCGTTAGTGTCGCCTAATTGACCTGCTCCCCATGTCTCCCAATCGCGGATGTTCCAAGTGCCCTGTGCTTTTTGTCGCCGCCACCGAAGAGGTTCCTGATTGGTGGGGACATCGAGAGATTCTGCGATGACGTGTTATTTTTGCAACGATCCGTAACACTGGGATACACACCTGAGAATGTTTTGAAGATGGAAACGAGTAGGCGAGTTTCAATTTGACAAGTTGTTTGTCGAGAACTTTCAGAGGGACCCTGCTTCGGTCTGTTCTTCGATCCAAAAACAAGCTTTGAGAGGAAAAGAGACCGGAAAGGCTCGGGACTTTGATCTTTTATCCTAGCTGGCATAGACCCTTGTTCGACCTTGCAACAGATGAGAATACTCTCGAGCTAATGGAAGAGATTTGCATCCAATCGAGCCCGTTACATTAATTTGCCACTGCCCTCTTGTCTTCATGCTCTGGTTGCACAATATCTCCAACTTGTCAACCGTAAACAGGAAGCTTAATTTTATGTAATTGCTGGATCCAAAACCTTAGAGGTACAACCAGTCACTAAAACGTTTCTACCCCAAGATTAGTACGGCTCTTCACTTAGTGGCTGTGCATGGATACCATGACGCGGCAATAATGAGCCATGCACTGGGATCCGGGATCCGGGATCCGAAATGATCATACTAAGCAGATTATGGTGGAAAATCTATATTCAAGAATGGTAAGACCGATTCCGGCCATATCGTGACGAAGTGTACGCTTACCAACCTCCGTTCATGACAGCCTGAAAAGGATGTCAAGTGGGCCGAGATTTCTTTGTCTATTGCTTCCTATTACAATGAGATGCCTTGTTTTGTCTCATCCCACTCGTTTACTAAGTTTATGTAAACTAAAACGTAAGTCTCGCAAAACCCATAGCCCAAAATTACGCATTTGTCTAAAATGAGATTAAGATACAGTGCCGGTGCCACGTTTGAAAATTTCAATTATACGTAACATGTTCAGCGCCCAAAGCAGTATGAGGGTATTTTATACATAGGGATAATCCAATCCACATCCAATTCAGCCCTTGAATTACAGAGATTCAACATGAAGGAATTTATGTCTCAGATGCCCCCTGCATCAACATAGCCAGGAATGCATATTAATGTGGCCAGATTTACCACAAGACACCAATATCCCGTTTACCGCCCACAGCAACTTGTTATCGCTAGAGCTTGTTTTCTTTTCATTACGCTGATCACCTACCGGTATGCGCTGGATTTCTCTTTTCACCGCCCTCAGCATGGTGCTTCTGCCAACTGTTGCAGCTCGCTCATGCATCCCTCATTCTGTCACAACGACAGCGCTTACTACCACAACTGAGACGTCAACCGGAACTCAGACATCGGTTTCTTCGCAGACATCTACCACCTCCACCTCCACTACCGCTAGTCCAACGAACTTGCTCCTTAATGGAAATTTTGATGGCCCAGATCGCACAGTCTGGCTCGTGAGAACCGTACAGCTCTTGAAGAACAGCCAAAAGGCGGCATCGGGAGATTATTTTGCGTAAGTCTAGCTTAATTCTGAATACACTGAATGAATCCTCACTCACTGAATAAGTCAATATACCGTCAACAACGATTACGCAGTTGGCGGTAACGACATGAATCAGACCATCCATGACCTCAACAGAGACGGAATGTTTCGTCTGTCGTTCAAAGGGAATTTATTTACCACTCCTAATTTTGGCGGCAAAGAATGCCATATGGAAGCTTTATTTAACTTTCAAACATTTGCGACGTTGCCCATTGACCCGACTAAAGTGGGTTCCTATCAACCATACACCACTGATTTCAGCGTTCCCTATACCGATCCTTTGTTCACCTTGAGACTCCGTTGCGATCCCCAGGTGCAGGTTACGCTCGACTTCGGTGTGGATGATGTCGTATTCGAGGAACTGACATCACCTTCGACAACTTCAACAACAGCGCCAAGAGACACGACGACATGATAATCGAAGTCTGGGAGGCCAGGCAAGCATGATATTCCTCCATGTATACTTGTCCGCACCCTAGAAAATCTTTTAGGATTGAATCGATGCGAGACCTGAGTACTGTTCCCTTATCTCATTACAAATTGTCTTTCCCACTTTAGTATTTGAGATGTTGTTCGCCACCCTTCATTAGCACTTTACACGCTGCTTTATTTGCAGGAGTTTGTAATCGGGTTAACTAGTTTTGCCCTGGACTGATATATCTACGGTTCGTTTTCATCATTGATATCAGTTGACACAACTACTATTGTTATCGGTTGGTTAGGAAATGAAACCATATGTAGATCACGCATCTCGAAATAATGTCATACTTGATTCTAGGATGCAAGAGTCATAGAAGCTAAAAAATCTTCCCACCTGCTCCATAAGGATCAATAAAAAGCGGCACAGAAAAGAATACCGAAGTGTACCAACATAGACACAACCATTTGAAGTTCGCTTAGGCAGGGTTTTCGATTGCCGTTATCAGGCTCCACCCTCGGTGGAATTAAACTGCATATTATTTCATGTCTCCTGTATCAGAGTGGGGACAACAGTGAACGAGTGAAAGATTGAAATTGAATGGTATAGAACTCTGTTGGGAAGATACCCAATGGACCGTTTCGTCGGTAAGATTCAGGACAAAGTTCAAGCGAAGCTGGCACTGATAACGCAGCCCACGTCATTATTGAAAGAAGGAGTGAGGTCGAATGTGTGAACTCCACCATTTCTCGCGGCGTAGAGAGAACGTTACTATAGTGTCAAAAGTAACGGGTAGGATATCTCCAAGATCTATTCGAGTTGCCTTTGCCGTTGAGAGTCGTCTGTGGGCAGAACGTGGCATCTTCATGAAATTGCTTGGTACCATCGTTGGCATGTAGTAATAGCCCAAAATCATACTGTCTAATATAGCTACCAAGGATATCTATAGACTCGAACGAGAAGCAGGCACTATTCCCAAGGCCGGTGTGAACTGTCCAGCTTGCCTGCTGTTTGAGGGTTGTGGCGCGTAGCGAAATTGAGGAACCGACGGTCAATGCTGGACCGTTGGTCAACGACCCAGCCATGTACTTGGAATCTACAATGTTGGCCTGTACCGAGTTCTCGGTGGCATCAGACGGAGCTCATACGCTGGGCTGACTTTCCAACTCTTGACTCCCATTTGGAAGCCTAGATATGGGATGTGTCACAATCTGTGTGCACGGGAGCTTGCCAAGCCGTTGGTCGCGTTAGTGGCTTCAACGGCGACGAATACTTGTATTACAAGCCACATTGGGCGGACAATTGTTGATGAATTGCCAGAACCAGCCTCTGAAGTGGATCCGATTGCGTGTTGTTGTTCTTCAAGGGGCGACCGATGACGAGCCACCCCCCCACATAGCGTCTTAGTTATGGAGCCAAGATAGCCGAAGTCCGTGGATAATGAAAGGCAGATGACTTTTTTTGGGCTAACACGTTTCCGACGGGTGGCTCTTGCGTCATTCCGCCTGAATTGAGTGCGAAGCAGGCGTTTTTCGTTGTGTAGTTTGTGTCGTCTCCACGCGGTGCCATCGTAACCACTTGCCAGTCCAGCAATCTCGTCGCTTCGTCGACCAGGCATATCCCTTTGAGTGCGCCAGACCTCCACCTCTGTACCCCGTCCCACATGACCCCGGCAAAAGCAAGGTGACCTCGAGTGACATCAATGACTTCCGGAATCAACTATCGTTGTCAACAGTGTAAGGTATCGTTATGTAAATCCGATAGTTGTTGGTACTTTTAGCACCGCCCAATTAGCTAGGGAAATGATGTACCTTTAATTTAACGTATTTTGATTGATTATACCCCCTGTCAGTGACCCAAGTGGAGGTCTGGCGCACTCAAAGGGATATGTAATAGAATCCTCTGGGCCGGGATCCGGGCAAGGCTAGAAGGTCAGCATTTCTATCGCCTGTCGCTCATCATACAGCCAGAATTTTACCGTGCTGGAGATTACCGCTCTTGTAGCTTGCCTGGCAGGCCTCTCGCATCAAGCCGCCACCCCTTGCGTCGACAATTCGAAGCTTGCACCCTTGAAATTCGATTCCAATGGCACTTTTCAAATCTCAGTGTTTGAAGACCTTCACTTTGGACAACGTATGCCTGCCTTGTCGCTACTTTTTTCACATTCCTTCTCATCTTACTAGATTTGGTCAAGACTAGTCGAGCACAGGCCCCGCGCAAGATCACAAGTCTGTCCAGGTTCTTGAGGATGTCCTCGACGATGATACACCAGAATTGGTCGTCTTGAATGGTGATCTAATCAACGGCTATGACATGTTTTACGAAAAAAAGCACCATCTACCAGGATCAGATCGTCGTCCTAACTTCGACATATGGAAACCACGACCACAACTATAACCTAAGCAACGACGGCATTTTCAAGCGTGAACATACCTTTAACGGAGCCCGAACACAAAGAATGTTCTAGATTAAAGGATCAAATAGGTGACTTCCGCCACACTTTGACAGAATCTAGGAATACCAGCTCATCTGCAAGCGAGGAAGAGAGAAGAGCAACAAAAACATCTCACGACGCCGTCTCGGCAGCATACATCATCGTCCTGTCAGGTGCTAGGCACAAGACATGACCCACTGTGGTGACGCGTCTCCCACTTCTCGGAACATCATCCGTCGGTCTCTGCCGAAATCGAGCAGACTCAGGGCTCCCTTTGCTTAAGCATACCGAGTAGATTACAGGGCAAAGAATATTCATGGGCGTAAATTATGGCACTCGGCTCGAGCGACCCGCTCACTGCGGGTTACGTTGGCTACGGAGATTGGATCCGTGAAGCACGCCAAATTGTGATAACGCAAGAGAAACTCAAGGACTTTGCCATTGACACACACATACGCTTGGAATCCGATGTTATGGGGGCTGTTTCACTGAACTCGACGTATAATGAAGATTATTACAACGCCACACCAAACACGAAGACCTACCTCAATGCCGAAGATAGCTTTTCTACCGCCTCCGGGTCATCAGCAGTTAGTTTGTTCAGCAACAAATTTGACCCTATTTCCATGTCGACTAGATTGATTAGGGCAGCTACCATTGTGTTGGTGTCCTCAGTTCTGCCATTGAAGGTGCCTATTTAAATAATAGGCACTGGGATATCAGAGACGACCCTTGGCCACAAGTTTGGTCAGAACACACGCTTATCACAGCGAGCAGAAAATTCTGATAGCAAAGATGCAGACTCGATAGTGGATCTGAATCTGGGAACTCATGGCAATCGACAGCGAAGTTGTCTGCTAGCGGTGCAAGCCAACAAGAGCACCTATGGAGCTCAATTTCCATCCATTTATGTTTGGGGTGCCGGGTCACCTCATCGTGATACCGTCATGAACGAGATGAGAGGAAAATCAAGTCAAATTTGGAGTAAATGGAGTTAACAATGGGCTGGGATGAATTAAATGCAGATACCAAACAAAAAAATATGCGATAAAAAGAACACTAGATAGGACCACGAAGAGATGAATGAAATAATACTTTAATTAGACTCAATTCTGTATCTCTTTGTATGGTTAGCGATCCAAACCTTATACTGGGTCCCTATATGCTGTCGACCGTAGACAATAGAGTAGCTTGATGGCTGCAAAATAATGGCATATGAAGAGAGGCTTGACATCAATTCCACATATCAGTCGTAGCAGAATCGACATCCCTATCCTAAGCAACATAGATATAAATAAAATATTTAAAGTAAACCCAAATTATGATATTTTATGTTATTAATTAAACGTTTATTTTCCTCACAATAATTCCCTGCTATTCATTTCTTAACTAAACTATGATATTGATACATGGTGGCGTTCTTCCATAACAAAAGTATGCAAGCACCTCTGTTTACCCTCTACCGTGTAGTAGGTTGATTTTGAGCTGGGCGATTTCCCACAAAGGCAATGTGTCTTTTAAGTTTATATGTATGATACTAATCCCAAGTGTTCTGGGTATATCTTCATACGGGAAACATTCCTAGGGGTGCTAAGTGGCTACGTAGACTACGGCTAGATTCCCCAAAAACGCTAATGGGTTGCCGTTACGCGAAGTATTGACTCGCAGTTGATTTACTATACAGATGAACAGATGACGTTGTCGAACTGTGAGTACTTCACCGCTAGAAGCCCGACAGGGTTGTAAAATTACGCCTACTACCATAAACCCACTGAATTCAAAACAAGCTTCGGTTCAAACTCACACCCACTTGATATCCGCACTCGAACCGCGAATCTGAATAAAGAATGGGATTTACTATGAGTCTATGTCCTTAATTTTGTACGGAAAGCCCCAACCTAACAGGTTGTCGCATCCCCGAGCCCGAGCTCGACAGCAGCCAATAGCAACTCCATAAAACCAGCACTGGTTGCCTTTAGATTGGAGTTGTACTGAGACACGCTCGGATAGAATGGGCAAGATGCAGCGTTATTACCGAATCCAAACTCCACCGTGTAGCCATGGATAAGATTCTTGCTAGTGTCCGCAAAGTGTCGCGAGTAGGCATAATCATCACTAGCACCCGATGTAGGATACAAAGCAGCGGCCTGCATAGCGGTGTAAGACCTACCACCGCCTGCGGTCATCGCAGAGGTCATGCGCTGAGCTGCGGCGAGGTTGACATCAGCTTCTGCCTTTGGCGTGTACTCGCCGTACCCTCTGCCGGAGCCTGGTGTGTCGGAAAGGATGCCACGGACACCGTTATAGGAGCTGTTGAGAAAGTTCATGTAAGGGTACTGAGACTGGTTCTCATCGCTGCCCCAGCTATAGAGTACATCACCCGCGTAGGAGTGGAGGTCAACAAACCAGCGGACCTTGGAGTACGTGTCAAATATCCACTTGATGTTCTTGGTCTCCGGCTCCGAGAAGGCGTTAATTCCATGGTATGTCTCGGAGCTCGGTGAAGTTGAACCGACGCTTGACTGAACACTGGACGCAAACAGGTTGCGAAAGTCCCACAGGAAGTCAAAATTGCGGTTCAGATCTACACCGACGGATTGACCTGAGTTGGGGTTGCGGTTCTTTCGCCAGCAAGAGTTTGTTGACTGATCATAAGCCACGCCATCTGGGTTGCTCAGTGGAATAAAGACGATTCCGGCTGAAAGAGCAGTCTTGACTTGTGCGTTGGTGTAACTCTTTGAACCGTAGGTCAAGCCGACATTGTTCTTGTTTGCGTACAAAAGATCAGAAATGAAGTAAAGAACGCTATCCATAGATCCTCGCTCTCGGGCATGGATGTTTCCGTTGAAGAAAACGCGATAGGCGTTGGTGCAGTCGCCCCCAGTGCCCCCGACCTTTGCTCCAAGGACAGTAGCTCCCTCGTAGGTCTTGTACGGAGTCTCAAATACTTTGACCCCGTAAGTATTTGCGAGGCCTTGCAGACCGCTCTTGATCTCGTTGACATTCAATAACTTGCTGAAGGTAGTAGACTGCGTCCCTAGTCCTCGGGGCGCTGTCGAACCACCACTGAATCTGTCGCCGGTGCCAACTGGTGTTCCAGTGCTTGACTGACGACGGACAACCGTCCTCAATCCGTCATTCTCCCTTTCGCCAGGAAGAAGGCATCCCGAAGTCACGGAGCTGAGTCCGATAAGTGCCCAGAGAAGAAACGTGTTCATTGCTAGAGCCAAGCTCGAGGAGGAAGAGGATCGGTTTGAGTTACAAATTTACGTGCAGGCCATGAGTTTAGTTCATTATGCTTAAATACTCCCTCGTGCCGGTAATCGTTGCCTCGTATCGCCGACCAATAATCACCTGGTTTTGGCGTTTTAAAGTCCTTTTGTCCATCCAAAATGCCATACTCCGCATAAAATGGCCCAAATTAGGAAGCTGGGAAGAGCTGCATTTGCACTCGGCCGTGAATTGCTAAATGTGGCTTATCATGGACAAAGGGACTTCCAAATACATTATGGCTCGGGCTTTCCCTTAATCCGGAAGGTAACATCATGTAAAAAGTTGTACACAGTGGAGTGAGGGGCTTAATACCAATATGTGCACTGTGTATAGCCGAGACGATGCAGTTGCTGCTATTTTGCAAATCTTCGACTATGATGAGTCGGGAAAAGTATTAACCCTCTATATTGCTCTATATTGCTCATTATACGCAGGGAAAAGTGGCGTTTGGTTGTAGCACAAGGTATTGGCGCATGTAAAGCGCCATCTGACTATTTGATGGCATAAAATGCCTACATCAGTTCAACTCCGAGCCATGCGTGGCAACTACACGCACATTCAACACCGGCTTAGTAAATATTATTGTATTTGCATTGGTGATAAGATTATACAATGAAGTCAGTTGCTCAGTAAGTAACAGATGCAGCCCGGCCACAGAGAAGCGCCATGGTCTCAGTTGTGCCATTTCAAGAACCTTTCCCAGAGATTGTTAACCATCATACTACTAAAACACCCTGGGAAATGATTCCTTTTCTTCATCGTCTAAGCGCTTACCGTGTGAGAAGTTACAGCTGTGAAGTATCTATTCAATTTACGTTGGTGTATTTCCTTCTGGTGTCGTTTGCTTTTCCCTCTTCATATAGTGATACGACGCCCCGGGATCTGACGTACAGGCTTGAGCCCATATCCTTTTAGGATGATGTTTCCTTGATGTTTGGGCTAATATTTGTTTATTTTAAATGTACCTCTCTTTATGTATTTGATCTCAACAATAGGAATGATTTGAGACATCATGGAAGTTTCGAATCCGCCGATAAGATTGGGAAAGGGGGAGTGGTGATGGACAAATAGTCGCTGGACGTAATGTGATTATGAGGTGGTCAACCAAACATATAGGAATAAATATTTCCATACCGTAGGAGCTGAGAGACCTTCATCACTGATTCGACTACTCACGCAGGGTTAGGGGAGAAAAGAGGAATTGAATCGATAAACCAGCCGATCTTGAGAACCTCACATAATTAAGAGTCAACAGTACCGCTAACAGCATGAAACCACTCATGTATCTAAAAATGGCAACCAAATTCAGTAACACAGGTCCTTGTTCCTATTGTAGGGTCTTCATTGGCTGGGTGTACATATGTTTCCACTCGATCGCGATTTTTAGCATGGGCTATACCAAATCTGACATGACATGGTATAATGGATTCCAGAAATGGAGCTGTTGTAGGTTGGGGTAATTTGAGACGCCAAGGGACTTTGCTTGTGTCGTATCCTATTACTGCACCCTCTTGAATTCCCAATAGGCTTCATCGATATGTTGCCAATGTGAGTATCCTTAAGGTCGGGGCTGGACTTTTCCTTGTTCGTGATGATGCCAACTTGTGCGGCCTGAATATCTCGATTCGTACGGCGAGACATCCTGGCTACCTAGATGAAGTTTGCTCTTTCATTAGATACCTGGGTATTTAACCCAGCGATATAATTCATTTCATCCATGAATTCCTGACAAGTGACATCTTAGATTTCATTCACACGAAAATAAAGCCCATTCTAGCAATACTTTGGTTATATTCAGACCACAGCCATGGCCCTGTTTTGTCAGACATACGAAGGCCGGTGCATGCGTCACCGCCCCTACATCAACCCCCACCGCCTGGCATTCACCGCGATATTTCTTCCCACCTTCGTGGTTGCTCAAGATGATGATGTACCAACTTTTTCTTCCCCTCAATTGTGTGAGCCATTTGTAGACTAAATCACCGGTGTTCCAATGGAGCGTTTCTTTGGCGGCCGCCTCATTTCCCTTTGCATTTGCTCTCCCTAACGTTCAGACCGCACCTAAAGGCTCATTCAACGGCCAGTTTTCTTCCCCTCTCATCAATGGGGAAGGTTGGGGCGTTTTCGGTATGACAGGAGACAATACAGGGCAATTTTATTCTCACCGTCTGGACAAATGGTAATGGCGGTGTCATGAGATCGTTTCGTCAAGCGACTGATGAAGATAATTCACTATCTACAGGGGACTTCCGCGTCAGGCCAATCGAAGATGGTGTCTAAATAAATACAACCTCTCTCACATGAACTTGCTCTGCGAGAATTGAATAGACGGTAATTTCATGAACGTGAATTCGGGCCATTTACTGCAAGACTTCGGGGCACGGGTATTGCGGAAGTAAAGATGTTAAATAGTAAAAGAAATAATTTCATGAATTCGGCCCACAAGTTGCGCTGCCTCAGACGATGTCATAATGACACACTCAAATATGATCATCCCACCTTTCGACGACGTCACTATGCCTGGATTACTCTATATTTACGCAAAATTCATTTGTATAGCACATAAAGAGAGGCTTTCAAGGCCGTCAAATCACCATGTTCCAATTTCTGACTCGGCGAACCATTAAGCATGCCTATTATCACTGATAGCGGTCTTTAATTCCTCCAGATCTGGTCAAAATCAACCCAACCACAACAGGTCCCGGGTAGCGATGGTGGGGAACCCTAAATTGGCGGCGGGAGATAATCAGATCATGCACAAGAGACTAGCAGCAACATGGATAAGAACCCTAGACATCGCCACGAAATGAAGAGATAAAGGTTTCGGCGTCGCCCATGGCCATCACAACCAGCAATAGTTACCTAGAATAAGTTCCAAGCGCCATAGCCACAAGAAATACAATACAACATTCACGTACGAGAGTGGCTGGTCGGCTTGGTTGTGGGGCGACTGCGCCAGATCAAACCAGGGGTTGATCGGGTCTCGCCAACAGTGACAACAAGCCCGTGCAGCCTGATGCGTGACTTAAAAATAACAGGCGAATGAAAGCACAGGGGACGCAAGTAGCTCCCTGGGAAAGAATGGCAAAGAAGACGCAAAAGACGGTGACATGAAAGCAGGCCCGAACTAGATTTCAGCAATTAGATTCGGACTTGCACCATAATGACGCATCGAGCGCCGCGAGTGCGGAGCCGACACTGCAGAACAGTGGGACAGAAGAGGAAGAATCATTGTTCGCCGAAACCGAGTTCAAATCACGCATCAGAATAAAGCCACTTGGGGTGGCGAGCTTCAAACATGAGGCTCAAAATCACATGGACCACGACCTTATCGGTCCTTCCAGCCCCTTGAAGTTGCGTGTTCCGTCCTCTAAGGGCAAGGATTGATATCTCTGGGATCCACCCTCGGCCTCCGCCGGAGTGGAATTATGGGCCTAATGGGCCGAATACATCACCAGGTGAGTGACGTGAGCGTGGAGAGACACACCGAGCAAGGAGAGTATATAAGTTTGTACGGGTCCGGGAAACATCACCATCCGTTCTCAGCATCAAGCATCGTTTAATTACAACGAATACAACCGCACACAACCATTACCATGCCCGAATTCGAAATCCCCACTGAGCAATGGGCTCAAGTCATTGAGGAGACTGGTGGTAAGTGTCACAATACTGCGCACGCTCGGCCAACTTGCTAACAATTGCTCCAGTTGTGAAATACAAAAAGATTCCCGTCAAAACACCAGGCCCGGACGAAGTCCTCATCAACGTCAAATACACTGGTGTCTGCCATACCGATCTGCACGCTCTCAATGGTGATTGGCCTCTTGATCGAAAGACGCCCGTTATTGGCGGCCACGAGGGTGCAGGTGTTGTGGTTGCCAAGGGAGAATACGTGAATGATATTGAAATTGGTGACCACGCTGGCATCAAGTGGCTCAACTCGTCTTGTCTCGAGTGTTCCTTCTGTATCCAGTCTCTGGAGCCGCTCTGCAATCGCGCCCAACTGTCCGGATATACCGTGGATGGTTCCTTTCAGCAGTATGCCGTGGCCAAGGCTGCGCATGTTGCCCGCATTCCCAAGGAGTGTGATTTGGCCGCCGTCGCGCCCATTCTGTGCGCCGGTCTGACTGTCTACAAGGGTCTCAAGGCTTCAGGTGCATTTGCTGGCCAGTCAGTTGCCATTGTCGGCGCCGGCGGTGGTTTGGGCAACCTTGCCATCCAGTATGCCAAGGCAATGGGACTGCAACCTATTGCAATTGATGGCGGCGATGCCAAGCGGGAGGCCTGCATAGAACTCGGAGCAAAGACATACATTGACTTTACCACCTCCCGAAACATCATCGCAGACGTCAAGGCCGCGACATCCGAGGGCTTGGGACCTCACGCCGTTCTTCTACTCGCCGCATCCGACAGGCCATTCCAGCAAGCAATCCAATACGTCCGATCCAACGGCACGATTGTGTGTATTGGCATGCCTGCTGGTGGAAACTACCAAGTACCTGTATTTGACGCCGTGGTGAGATGCATCAACATCAAGGGCTCCTACGTGGGTAACAGACAGGATGCTCAAGAAGCGATCCAATTCTTTAGTGAGGGCACGGTCAAGGCTCCTTTCAAGTTGGCTAATTTGGAAGATCTTCCTGAGGTTTTTGATATGATGAAGGAGAACAAGATTGTGGGACGCTATGTCCTCAAAGTCAGCGACTAAAAATTAAGTAATTGCAGATTTTTGGAAAGTTAACGGTTTTTGATAGACAAGTAATTAGACTGGGGGTGTTTATTTCTGCGGGACTAGAATATCTGGAGATTTGAATATGATCTGATTTATCACGATACTAAAGCCATGACCCAGATACCCCTGTGCCTTGAAGAACCAGATCTTTAAGGATCATATCATATTCGTAACTGGGGTGGGGTATCTGAGAAGCAAGTACCAATATTACTTGATGCCTCAGAGTTATGGCCACAACTGGACCACGGTAATCACATCAAGGACCTGGCCCACTGGCTGGAAGTGGAACCAATTAGGGCTTCAGGATTAAAACCGCCGGGAATAATCATCACTCGGAAGGAAGAAAGAGCAATGAAGCAATAGCCTGGCATTCAAATGCACGTTCTCGAAATGTATTGTAATGGCTAATTATCTACCGGGACTACCGTTATAGAAGAAGTCTTATCGAGTAAGGCCCGAAAGACCCTGTGAATATATGTCAAATTAACTGCATATTATGTTAGGGATAATAAGTGTGAATGTTAGTACAGGGGAAGCAGGGATCATTTTCGGCGAATAGTTAGTCCGGCGGCAACACCGGACTAGGGCCCTGCTCAGCTCGCAACATAACAAAACTTTCCATACAAAAGGTATATAGATTAGAAGCTAAAAAGACAAGCCTTCCTATATTTTACTAAGATCTTTAGTATTAATAAGGGGGTTCCTTATCTAGCAGCTTAGCTATAAGTACTTAAGGTATTCTTTTCTTTTCTATCTAAGAAGGGAATAATTACTAAGCCTTTTTAAATAAAAGTTATATTTTTAATTAAAAATTATATTATATTTTATTCTAGGTTAGAGGTATTTTTTTAAGGTAAATAAAATATAAGCTTTTATACTTCTAAGGCTATTTAAACTACTTATAATACTATAATTAGCTTTAAACTAGAAAAATAAATATAATAATTAATATAAATAATATTAAGGATTATTTTAATAATATTAAGAATATTTTTATATTTAATTTTATCTTTAAATATTATTTATTTAATTATAATAAAAATAAATATAAAAATATATAATTTATAATACTAATCCTATAAATAATTAGAAACCTAGGTAGATTAATAGTTACCTTTAAAAAATCTAAATAATTACTTTTTAGTCTTAATATCTTATTTAAGGAGCTATTTTAAGTATTAAAGTTAATTTTTTATATATTAGTTTTATAGTTAATTAAAAAAAAGTTAATAAAGAGTACTAGATACTAATCTCTTTATATAAAACTTATAATATTTTTATATATTCTAAATTAAGGCTATACTTAAAGGGTAATTATATATTTCTTTGGAATATCCTTAAGTATAATTTTATTAGTTTTCTAAGCCTATTATAAGGCATTTTTTTTATTATATAATATATTTATTAAGCTACCTAAGAATAATTTTATTAATTCTAAGACTATAATATAATTAGAGTTATAATTATATTATAAATATATTAAAGTGGTTAATAGTATTTATATTAATATCTTTATTTCTTTAGAAAAATAGTAAAAATAATATAATTAAAAATTAATAATTATATAAAATATACTATATACTATATAGCTAGATAGAACCTTCTTATATATATTAGCAGGAGTAGAGGGTTCTATTAATAATTTAATATTAATAAAATATATTTATTTTAAAAGCTTTATTATTCCTAAGTATTAGTTTTATTTTAGTAATACTAGGTTTAATAGTTAAGTAGGCCTTTTTACTTTATATTTAAGAGTTTAATATTATCTTTAAGAATAGAATTTAAGGCTAATAAGCCTAAGAATAAAAGAGGAATTATATAATTTATAATATTCTTACCTTTAAATTATTATAAAATTAATATTTAATTAATTAAAAAGAAAGTTTAGAATCCTAAGAATATTAGCCCCTAAATATAAAATTAAGTATTAGGTAATAATTATTTATATTTATACTAAGATTTAGAACTTTATTAAAGCCTATTAAATATCTATAGATATAATACTTATTTTTGCTAATATTGCCTTCTTAGAAAGTATAAGAAATTGGATAAATAATAATATTAATACCTTAAATTTATAATAATTAAGGGAGTATATTATAAAGGACCAATAGAAGCAATATTAATTATATATAAATAATATAAATATTATCCAAGAGTAATTAAATAAGTTATTAAAAATAAAAGAAGAAAATCTAGGTTAAAAGGTAGGATATATATTATATGTATATATTATAGTTATATTAGGTTGAAAATATAATGCTAGCTTGAAGGCTAGCAAGGTATATATAGTGTAGTTTTTTCCCTAAAATATAATAAGCTAGTACTTTATATAGGCTATAATCTTATTTAATAGAATTAGGAATTAGAGGAATAATATTCTATAATTTAAATATTTTTTAGATTTATAATAAAGAAAAAAAAAATATATATATATATATTAATATTCTAAAATTAATATTTTAAAATTAAAATATAAATTAAATAAAAATTAAAAATATTATAATTATTTAAATTTACTATAATTCTTATATCTATCTAAATTAGGAGATAGTATAGTAAATTACTCCTTATTTACAAGGCATTTTTAGTTATAAGCTAAACCTAAGCTATATTTTTAATCTATTATATTTTTAACTATAATATTAATATATTACCTTTTTAACTATAAATAACTTAATATTTTATATTTCTATAGCTTTTTATTTTTATTCTAATAATTTAAAAATATTATCAAGTATAAGCAATAAACTTCTAGCTACTATTTAAACCTTTAATAATCTTAATAACTTCTAAACTACTCTTTAAAATATCTATTCCTTTAGGCTATCTATTAATATATTATATTAAATAATAATAATAGGTTTTTCCTTAATAAATATTATAAACTTAATTAATTTATTATCTATTACTTTATTTTTAAACTATAATTATATATTACTAATAATAACTTCTAGATTATATATTCTTATAATTTAAGGACTTTAATAAGCTATAATAAAAGAACTTAGTATCTTTACTAATAAACCCTACCTCTTAATAATATAATAAGACCACTTAATAGGCTATAAAGATAATCTAATTAAGGAAAAAGATAAGGCTACCTATTTTCTTAATAAGCTTAGTACCCTAATATATTATAATAATAATAATTATACTAAGGTAAGTTCTTAAGAATTACTTAAAGCTTTTTACTAATTATTATTATTATTAAAATTTATAAAAAGATTATCCTTACTTTAAAAAGGAATATACTAAAGAAAAATAATTCTAATAATATTACTAGCCTTAATAGTAATAAGCTTAACTTCCTTAGTTCCTTTAAAAGCTAGCTTATATAGATTATACTAAAGTAGATTATTATTTTATAATATAATAGCTAGATTATTATATTTATTAAAAATAAACTCTTACTATTTATTACTATAATAAATATTCCCTATTTTATAATTATAAGAGGTTCCTAACTTTATTATAGCTAGAAATATCTTCCAAATTCTTAATAATCTAGCTAGTTTTTAGTATATTTTATTAATAGGAAATAGAACCTTAGGCTACTACTAAGTAATATTATTCTTAATCTTATTATATATTGCCTTTTAGGCTAGGGGCTTTTTAAATATACTTTTATTCTTAGCTTAAATATTTACTATAATCTCTAATATATAGAAAATCTATTTATTAATCTATTATAGCTTTATAGCCTTTAGTTTCTTTTTAGCTTAATTAAATATATAAGACTTTCTTTTTAGTACTTTTATTATTAATAAAGATAAAGTAAATAACTAATTTAAATTAATAGCTTTAATTAGGCTATTTATTTTAATTAAATTATTACCTTTAATTAAATTATTAACTTTAACTAAGCTAATAAATTTAGCTAGGCTAATAAATTTAAATAGGCTTTTAGCTAAGTTATTAGCTTTAGTAAAATTAATAGCTATAATAAGATTAATATATAAAGATAAATTAATAGCCTTATTAATAGCCTTATTAGTAGCTTAAATATCCTTATTATTATTATTATTTATAATTAGTAATAACAAGGTTTAAAGGCAATAGCTATAGTAATAAATACCTTTACTATTATTAGTAACTAAGGGTAATATCTTTAGATTAATTCCAAAGGGGACTATAGTATATAAGGCTTATAGTAATAGTCTATCTTAAATAAACCTTTGCAAAGAAAGTAAATTATAGTTATATTATAGGCTAAGATGCAAGGTAATAGGGTTTATCCTAAAGAAGGTTAGTTCTAGGAAATATAGAACAAAAGCTACTTATGGTATATGGGGCATGCTAACTAAAATAGATGTATTGCTTGTTCCTGGTTATCTTTTGTTATGTCGTGAGCTGAGCAGGGCCTAGGTAATAAAGGCTTGCTGGTTGCAACACCAAGGACCAATCCAGATTTGTCTCAATTCATGATTTAAGGTCCAGTTAAGAGGCTTCCTTTTTAAGTGACTATATTAGTTTAAATATGTGGAAGGCAACGTCCGCTGGGGTATTGAGCTCCCTTTTGCGCAGATAAGCCTTGAGTCACTTCTAAGTAATAATTTTAAGATCTGATGGTCTCTTTTCGCCCTGACCAACAGAACAATCAACTTTGTAGATGAGAATAATTAAAATACAAAAGAATAATTATATATATATATATATAATTTTTTTTCGTTATGTTTTGTTTGAATTATACTTGGTATAATATTATAGGAAGTTTACTATAAATTATTTTACAATTTCTTTCTTACATAATTAAAAACAACAAAGTCTTACGGTTCCACCTCCACCCTAATCCTAATAAACAGTACTTTAATCTATGTTAATTATATATCCCACCATTAAATCCGCAGTGTGTAGTATACATAATATAACAAGCCCTCGTGCTTTTATTTCAACACCTTTCCTAGTGGCTACTTTCTCCTTTGCCTTCTTTTTCACCCTTTTTTCCTTTGTCATCCATTTCGTTCTTGTTATCCTTGTCTTTGCCATCTTTATCTTCCTTGCTGTCTTCTTGAATAGTGATAGTGATATTCTTCAGCGGCTTGAAAAAAGACTCCATGCCAGGCATCCAAGTACCATTCAGGGAGTGACCCAGTATTTTTGTTTGATTATCGATCTTGTCATAAAATCCATTCGTGACTTCCTGATTTTCATACGGAAGACGATGGCCACAGCGATACGTCAATACCTCTCTCAATGTTGGATTGCTACGGCAGCAATCGCCCCAGCAATCGCTAATATGTTCCATAATTGGTACATGTGGGTTAACGCGACGACTGTCGTCGATGATTCGCATCATGGTCGGAATAGCCACTTCGTGCCAAACACCGAAATGGATAAAAATATCAGCCAGGAAGATGTAATCAGCAAAATAGCGTCGGGGGATGTAGTATATGTCGGACCAGCCAACACACCATTCGTCTGTCTTAACATCGTAACCAACCTCCAGGCTGTCCAGCTGCTCCTCTGCAGCCATAGCTTGGAGATGAATTTTATCATTGCCCCATCCCCACCACTCGTAGTCTTTGGGATCATTCATGCATCGAAAATCGGGGCCTGTCTGCGTATCTCCAGCAGGAGTTGGGACCAAAGGGAAGTGGATGTGGTCGTGGTTCATATCATTCCAAGCCAGAGGATCGATCCAGGCGTCAAAGTGAAAGTATAAAAGGCCGTCAATGTCGGGGTATTCGTTCAAGAGGACCCTCATCGTCCTTGATACCTGGTTGTATATATGAAACGTGTCTGTATTCTGATCATGAGTCAGATTGTGGAATTCCGTGTCCAGACCCTCAGCTGTCAATGATTCTGGCATTGAGATGTGCAGTTCCTTGAAGAAGGGCTTGTATTTCATAACCAAGGGAAGTCTTTCTGGATGGGGTGAGTTCCATCTCACCAGGCCCAAAGTGTCCTTGAAGGGCGAGGTTACAATAGTCTTATTAGCTTGGACGTTTGAAGTCGAGGGAGTCTTGGACTCGGTTTTCGCGAAGTCTGGCATGGTGGTTTGCAACATGCTTAAAGTAGCAACAATGGTAATGGTCAAAACCGCGGTGGTACCAAAAAATATCCCGCTGAACCTTTTGGATAGGACAGAAAGTCCGGCTATGAGCCCTCGCTTCTTGCTATTGGATTCCAATTTAGTCGTGTTTTTCGGAGCCGGGTTCTCCATGTAAAGCCAGGTAGCTACAAAGACAGTGACTGTTCCTGGAAGCACGATGGCACTCAATGGCGTATGGAAAAGCATTGGGGTGACGTATAACAGAATCCCAGTCGCAAAAGCGGTCGCGAAACATTTCACGACGGCGTCGGCATCTGAAGAGTATTAGTAATAACACCAGAGCTGGGAGGAAGGTTCTAACACTTGTACACGGCAGTAATAGCTAAGCCAATGAACACATTGCTGACAATTACCAGTATCGCGCTGAGACTATTGTACCCCACGAAGAATCCCGGCTCATCGTCTTTCAGAAGTTTGATAACGAAGTGGCAAATCAGGCTGATGCTAGATCCTGCAGCATACAAAATCATGTTTCCCGCATGTAGACTAGCGTTGTCGGCCTCAATTAGTGCCTGGTTATAGACCCCAGATGTGGCACCCAGGAAAACCTGGAAAATGAGAATTAAGTAGGTGGTGATCGGATATGTAGACCCGGTATCTGGTTGATATTGAGTGACAACCAAGCCACTGATCTGCAAAATGTCAGCTCCATCCACTGTTCAATCATTTATTATACCTAATCATACCTGCATAATAATTGCCATCCATTGAATTTTAGAAATACGGGCATCAAGGGTAGCAATCATCACCAATGCCGTGATCAATGTAACGCCAGACTTGGTCAGCTGAATCGTGCCCGGGTCCGCCAGTTTGTAGCTTATAAAAATCTATATGGAGTAAGTATACCTATTTTCATATCAGATTTCGAAGCTACGTACTGATGTGTTTATCAGAACATAGAATAGTGCCAGGTTGCAAAAGCCATATCGCACATCTCTTGTGACCTCACCACGAATATAACTCCAGAACAATTTAGGGCCGAACGGAATGTGTAAGGGATCAGCCTCGTCAAGATCGATACTGATACTAGATCTATCATCGCTTTTCCGCAACTCCTCTCCCGAAGTTTCGTCGTCGGTCATTGTTCTTTGTAGAAATGGCTCTTCTGCTACAGGAAGCGACCTGTACTCGGTGTTGGTGACACCGCTCACAGGCTTTACACCCTGTGAGGCACGGAGCTTGCATTCTCTGTAGAATAGCCCGGTGGAGAGGAGCATTTTGAAGAATTCGGAGATTGCAACGGAACCCGATGTTGAGAAGGAGTATGTGCCTTCTGTTTGTGCTGCCTTCATGATGATACCGATGCTAACCTGAATTGCCACAAGACTCAAAGCCGCAATGTACGCAGCTCGATGAGCTAGGCTTCGATTGGCGGCCAATATCCAAGGTCGCCGTAGAATACCTGGTGAACCGGCCTCATCTCTATGGGCCGATTGGGCGTCGTCCGTTCGGGTTGGAATCATATTGGCACCGAGTATTGACAATTGATGGTGATAATGCCTCGGAAAACCGGGGGATAGATGATTTCTAGCCTTCTGTATTCTGTGGGGGTATTGCACCTTTCCTATAATTCTTTTGCTTTGAAACGCAGAACGAGTGACTTGGCCATCCAAGGTGCCCTTTTCGTTAGCAGACTAGTTGGTGGGGCGCGTGGTGTAAGAGATGGTAAAGATGAGGAATTCCTGGTATTCACAACAGGCGTAAACAGCTTATATCACAGTTATTTTAACAATAATTTACTGGGAGGGTCGCCCTGAAACTTGTCAAGTGTCGGGGCCATACCTAAGTATCAATAATTCACTTTACCTGGTCGGTGAAGGAATGTGCAACCTCGCTAGACTAGCGATAGTCTTCCCTACTGTATCCACCTTGATGACACCCATATTCAGGGGCATGCTGTTTCTCTACGGAAAGATACAGATAGAACCCAGAGTACCTACCTAGCTTTAACCCTGACATCGATCGAAAACACAATTCGACAGGAGTTTCCTGTGATACAATATACACAATTCGTTCCCGAACATCGTTAATTCTGTTCTTGTCATAAATCGGCAGGGTAGCGATTTGTGGCCCCTTAAGGGATGCCACTTCGTCAATTACAAGGAGCATCCCTTGGTTTATTTTGCATTCGCCCCTTGTGCAGCCTCCTCACACCACGTAAATTTAATTCAAATCGGAGTTATGTCGGCTTATTTCATCCCTGGTGCGCCTTACTACGTTTAACCTAACGAATGTTGTAATTGAGACATATCTCACACAGTATTCACAAATGTTTCAGGGGCAAATTGACAAACGCTCTCAACTGCTCCCCCCCCCATTCCTAATATGAGATAGCATATCTGACTCTTATCCAATTAATCGTACATGTGGTCCTGCTGAACTTCTCGCTAGGCGTTTAAGGGGCTGACACGCGCAAAATTCCAGGCCAGTGGTGGCCAGATAAGTGCAGGATTTAAATTGATAGGGTTTCAGAATTTAGTGCAGAGGGTACAATCTAGACATTCCATCATGAAATTATCTCCATATGTAGGGATGGATCGTTCACAGGGCAATATTGCTCTCCTATCACCAACACGAACTTAGAGAAACAAGGGGTATCTCCTTCAATCGTTAAGATGTTGGCCTCAGAGGTTTTACTTATCTAAAGCCCCTTTGTGGTATCCATTATCGCTTTTAACTGACAGCATAGCCCTAGTTTCTATCGACTTCATCTTGGAATATCGCAGCAATACATCAGTTCATTCTTTCACTTCAAAGTTGTAGATGTCATTTCGAGGACCATGCCCACAAGAATTATCATCCCCGTGAACGGCACAGCCGAAATTACCGTTGGGAGCGCTGCTCACGTTGATAGCGAGCCTATCAATGTCATTATCCCAATCGGTGGCATTGGATCACGCTTTGCAAAGCAAGGTTATCGATTCCCGAAGCCATTGATTAACATTGTGGGGCGACCCATGCTTCTTTGGCTCATCGATAACCTTAGCCTACGACCCCAAGACACGCTATGGATTGCCATCAACGAAGATGTCGACAAAGAGTTTCGAATCGGTCAATTGGTTAGCAAATCTTTTCCAAAAATCGACTTAAGGCTTCTGCAACTGCGACACCAGACCAAAGGCGCTAGTGAGACCGTAAGTTAAAGTTATTCGATACGCTGCCACAAGCAAATCCGTTTTTCTTACATGCGCTTTTCCCAGCTATATATCGTTACGCAAAGTATGAACAAGCAGCAGCTTCGGCGAAGAACTGTATCTCTCGATTGCGATACTATTTACTGGGCAGATGTCCTAGGCCAAATCCGAAGCATGCCCAAGGGCCATGGAGGCTGCTTTTACTTCATAGATGAAGGCAACAAGCCCATCTTTTCATATATAAAGACTGAAGAAAAGTGATTGATTCCACTAGCAACATCTACAAAGTTGATCTAACTTGGGAATAGAGACGGCCTCCAACGAATCGTAGACATTCAAGAAAAGAAGGCAATTGACACCAAAGCCAACACCGGGGCCTATGTCTTTCCTTCGGCCGCTCAACTAAAGGCTTTGACCGCTGAAAATCTCGATGTCAAGCACCCGGATGGCGCTGAGGTGGGAGAATATTATACATCACAGGTCATTGGACTGATGATTCGTCATGATATCCCCTGCATCGGCATGCACATCAAGAACAAGGACTTTAGTGTCGTGGGAACTCCCGAGCAGCTGCGAGATCTCTTGAAGATACTAAAAAATGACAATTCATACATGTCTGCCAAATTGAAGACCCGTCGCTTTTGTTTCGACCTCGACATGACCTTGGTTGGAGTTCCTGCGATCACTGGCGATTATTCAACCTGCCCTCCGATTGACAAGAATATCCGACTGGTGCAGCAACTTCACAAGGCCGGTCATTACATTATAATTGTAAGCCCAGGCTTAATCACTTGCAATGTTGACTTTCTCACTTATTAATAGCAAACGGCGAGACGAATGAAAACTCACAATGGCGACACCGGAAAGGTGCTGGCCGATATTGGCATGGTTACGTTTAACCAGCTGGCTCAGTACTCCATTCCATATCATGAGGTTCACTTTGGAAAGCCTTATGCCGATGTGTACGTTGACGACCTGGCTGTCAATGCCAACATGGATACGATGCGGGAGCTTGGCTGGATGTTGGATGAACCTGACGGCGCATTCTTGCTTGGCGGCGAGGAGGCTGGCATCCCCGAGGATACCAAGAAGGCTGGCATGATGGCTGCTCGCCATTTCAACACAGTTCAGGTCATTGGCGACAAAGTCATCAAATCCAGCAAGTCGGAAAACATCCTCGGTGAACTCTTCTTCTATTCTCACATGCCACCCAAAATCGCCTCCATTTTTCCCATGGTGTACAACGTCGATTACATCCCAGCTACCTCTACGTACAGCATCACAATGGAAAATCGTCGAGGACGTACATTTTCCCATCTCCTTGTTGGTCGCTCCATTACCCAAGGCCGTCTGACTACCTTCTTGGAAGGTCTCCACAGCATTCATACCAGCCAAAGCATGGACGAACCTACACTGGAGATTCCCTCTCCTCTTGCTGAGAAGTTCGACCAACATTCGCCTAAATCCAATCACACCAATATTTATGCCAACTACGGTGCCAAGCTGCGCAGTCGTTATTACAGTAAGCGGGATCGATACGATGCGCTAGGCCCGCTTGCGGGGTCTTTATTTGCCCGCATCAACGAGTTCCTTGACACGTACGAGGCTGAAGAAAGGGCAATGCACGCCAGCGTCATCCATGGTGATCCTGTATTCAGCAACGCCATTCTCTCCAACGACGATAGAACCGTCAGCTTCATCGACGTGCGCTGTCAGCTTCGCAACACACTTACATCCGAGGGCGATATTCATTACGATCTTGCCAAGGTCCTGCAGTCTCTATGTGGTTATGATCATATCCTCTTCATGAGTGCCAACCATCATGACCTTACCGGAGCTCTCGAGGACGAACAACCACTGTTGGACGAATCGGATAGAGATCTCCTCAACGATTTGCAAGAGCACTTTTTCTCATTTCTGGAGAAGACTTATTCCTTCCGCTTGCACCGCAAGACTCTCTTCCGCATCACTGCATCGCTTTTCTTCAGTTTGATACCACTACATGGTGAGGAGTTGGGCGCGGTATTCCTTCGCCTCTGTCAAGAGACACTGGACAAAGCAGGTGGTATTAACGCCAGGGCTTACCAATCAAGATCGCAATACTGATGTCTGTTTGGTATAATATTTTATGGTGTAGTTGTTTGTAGTAGAATTTCCTTGGTTACGAGATTTCTCACAAATATGTATTAATTGCAAGGGTAGATCCAGTTCTTAGCTATAAGGTTAAACTTGGAATTGAAACTGTGTATTATAGTGCGAAAACTAGATAAATAGAAATATAAGGCTTTTTTAATTGGTGTTACTACCTTGATAAGCTGTTCCTCTCAGCGGAATAAAAAAGCTTATAAGTCCACTTAAAATTATAAGGTTATTTTCGCTAAACTAAATTGGATTACTAAGTAATAATATTAACCTAATACTATTTATCTTATTTCTTTCCTACTTTATTAGAAAAAGAACAGTATTTTGTTCCTCTTTGCAAGGACACCTCTCCTCCAAGCTTTAACTCATATACATCTGTTAATATACAGTCTTCCTTAGTCGCACCCTCTCCAATCCAGCCAGGTAATTCATCTAGATCCTTTATCTTACTAGGGTTATGGGCTAGCCATAAAGGAAACCGGCTTGCCTTTGACGCGCCGATACGCATCATAGCAAAAGAATCCAGTTGATTTGTCCAACGTGGTGTCCAAGAGCTATAGATAGATAAAGCGATCAAGCACCCTAGGTGGAGAAATAGCAATGCAGAAACCAGAATAATGCCACCCAGAGGTATTGCCGGAATTCGTAAGTCAACTCCCATGTCCCAGCTTAGACTGGAGGATCGACCTGAGAATCCTACCGAGTTTAAAACCCATTCTTCGATGGCTATATAGGCAGCTGTGTTGAAAGTGTTCTCAAGTTTTTGTTTTGTTGGAGACTGGCCTTGCGTATGTGCGACAAAAAGCCAAAGATAATCGGAAACGATATACGAAAGGCTCCTTGCGTCAAAGCCGTCGACGCATTCATATGTCACAGATAAGAGGTTGGCAAATGGAATAATGTCTATACATCCTTTCCATCTATCATCACTTTGGTTAGTAAAGACTTTTGCAACAGTATGGTCAATATCCAGATATGATCCCAGACCGAACAATGCTAGGACAGTGGTCAGTAGAGGACCTTTGCTCGGCTGAGATTTTAAGATTTCCGACGCATTTCTGAGTGAATTAAGAGGCAAATTGGTGTTTTCAATATCGCTAAGACGATTACCATAGTGTGTTCCGTAGAGGTTGGAAAATTGCTCGGGGCAATCTTTAGCGCAGCTCCCAATGGGATCATCATCAAGTAGATCGCCAGGTTTTCCATCGCGCATATAGTTTGGCAGCTCAAAATAGCCAAGTGTGGTGCTTAGAGTAACCCTTAGGGTATATGTGCCAGGTATATATGGAATGCTGGGATAGTCTCCAAGGTGAATTTTGAGGAATAGCTCCTCACTGAAGTCCTGCCTTGATCGTGTAATTTTCCACGGTGCTTTTAATACGTTGCCCGGCATGCAAATATCCACCTTATATTGATGGTACTGCGAGTTGTTTTCGTAACGTAAAAATAATGCCCCGGGTGTATTCGCGCAATCAGCTGGAAAGTTGTCCGATGTCATATTTTCAACTTTGGTTGTGACATTGAAGCGGGGCGCAAACTGGCGATAGATTCCAGTTTTGAAACTGGTTGGTAGTTGAGTCCAGAAAGGGTCTAATACACTTCCCAAACTACCAAATGTTACTTGGCCGGAGGTATTGCAGTTTAGAAGTGATTCGTCAGTGGACGAGATGTTGCATCCCAGGTGTCTCGACCACAGTCTAAACTGAGGGTCCTCGTTGCGTAATGAGGCTAACCTTGATCTCACCTGCACGGTGTTATCCAAGTAACTCCCGAAGACCTTCTCCTGGCTGACAGAGTGTGATATATCAACCAGATTTTTAATATGATGGGACTGAAATGGTATCTTTACCGTCTTGTACGATATAAAGAACCCTTGCAGCGGTGCTATGGAGGCACCTAGCAGATGCAGTAGTATTGCACCTAGTAGGAGTATGGACCCATACTGCCTCCACCCTCCACAAAAGAGCTTTGCTATGAGCACAGGGTCAATCCAGGCCTTGTCGGCTAAGACCATGCTTTGTCTCAAGGTAAGATTACCCCCATTTCTGCTTCCCTGAAGAAACACAACAGCTGCCCAAGAACAAACAGCCGATGTTAAAGGAATGGTGAGAACGGAAGTTATTGACTGCATTATTTGGGCTGCTTTCATGAACTGTTCATTTGTGCGTATTAGTTGGTGAATTTGATCATTCCGGCGAAAGTCGCTAAAGCTTGGATATTTTTGGATGCTGCTGCCAACGGGTTTGTAGACCAAGACGCACATGACAATCCAAGAAAATAACGCAATTCCCACATAAAAAAGGGTGAGAAGTACAAGGTAAGGTACCCGGTGGAGAGTTGCTGATGATGGTTTTAGTTGTCCGCTCGTACTCGGTTCAAGGGGCGCATTTTCTGTTTCTTCATTAAGGCTTAAGAATGCCTCATTTTGTGCCCGAGAGTTTTCCATTGCCGGCGGGGATTTATGCGCCTGTAAGCACCTTTGTCGTTATCAAGGTTATATTGAATTATAATGGATTTCAGTAATATATAAGGTAAGTCGCAATAAGGTGATTTGTTTGGGTATAAAAGAATACTATTGAGCATAGGTGAACATTGCCCAGGCGCCAACGCAGCGCTTAGCTAAGACTTGTGCCTGAAATAAAACGGAGATGGCAGTGCTAATCCTGCATACTATTAACCAGGCGAAATGGGTTGCTCACCTGAGACAATAGAGCTTGGCCACGGTTGCATGATGTAGAATCCGTGGGTAAGAATGCTGATCTGATTTGTCAAGCTAATACTGGGCTGTTAAATGATGTTCTTGGCAGCTGAAATTGTAAAACATGGGGCTGCCCAGGCGTAACTACCCGTAGTTATAAGGTGGGGTTTTATTAAGGAGCATGCAGATAACCTGACCCCCCCCCATGGCTAACAGTGGGGGGACAAAATTATCGCGTGATTTCCACGTAGTTGTATCTCTCAACCAACCTCCTAATTATATACTTTTTTAATATCTTTAATAATATAAAAACTATAGCTCTAATAGTAAAAAAAAATAAAAAATTTCTTATCAAGTAGTATTTTTTTATCCAGTGTTTTTTAATAGTAAATATTAATATAAAAGCATTATATCACAAATAAAGGCGGCTGGCAGCCCTAGCTACTGCAATAAAAGGTCTACCGTGCCTTGGTTGCCTAAAACACAGCTAACTAAGCCCTATAACCCTGGTGCTAACAGGGCTCACAGGGGCAATTTATAGTATATTAATTAAATTAATAGATAAGATAATCCCTTATACCTTAGTATATTATTAGATAATAAAGCGGATAGAATAAGTAGTATTACTAATAGCTACTAGCTATAGCTTTAGCTATATAATTTGCCTATTTAATAAAGGTTATTATATAGATAACTCTAGTTAGCCTTATATTTATATTTAGTTAAAATATAAGTAGAAGGCTTAACTAGGTAATTCTAGGAGTAGATATAATTAGTATTTAAATAATTATAGTATTAGTCTCTTTTTATCCTAATTAATAAAATAATTAACTTTATTTAATATTATAATCTTAATATCCTTTTAATATTAAAGAAAATAAACTCTATTAAGCCTATTTTAATATTTAAGATAGTTTCTTATATTAAAAACAATATATTTTAATTTACTTTTAATATTATTAAAAATAGCTAAATTTAAATTATATTTTAAATATTAAATTTGTTTACCTTAAAATATACTAATAATAAACCTTATGGTGGTATAGTGCAGTGGTTAGCGCGCTGTGTTTTTCACAGAGACCGGGGTTCGATTCCCCGCACCAGCCCCCGGCCCAGGGAAATAGGTAAAAAAAAGAACAAAGGGTTATTATAACTAGTTATTTTTCCCCACTGGGGTTTTTATAGGCGATAATTGTAACTAAAATAATTGTGATATAAAGCTCTTATTGCTCCTTGTAAAAAATCTAACTAAATGCTAAATAAGAAAGCATCCTATTTATATATAT
>JAHVYB010000216.1:0-79494 GCA_020623695.1 Calonectria henricotiae
AGAATGGACCAGGACCAGGGAAATGGGTGAATAGAAAAAAAGGTTTTTGGTAATAGTTATTTTTCCCTATTTGGGTTTTTATAAGAGATAATATAAAAAAAAAAAAATTTTAAAAAAAAGGTTTTATTTCTTATTTAAAAATCTAACTAAATACTAAATAAAAAAGTATTCTATTTATATATATAGGTTAAGTTAAATAATTAAATAAGGGTTTTTTTTTTAAAAAAAAAAAAAAAAAAAAAAAAAAAGAGCTATAAGAATATATTATCTAAGTCCTCCCTAAACTCCTTATAACCTAACTAGGATTAGTTTCTAAGGCTATAATATACTAGGACATAGGTATAGGAAATAATAAAAAGAGAAAAACTTACCTAAGCTCTAACTAGCTGCCTTAAAAGAGATAAAAGGGTAACCAAAATAATACTCTATTTAACTATTAAAGGAAAACTTGGATAAGGGCTAAATCTAACCCTTAAAGAGCTCCATAGGAGCTCTAATCCTTTTTATACTAAAATCTAATAGATCCCTTAGGTTATATATTAACTATAGAGGACTTAATATAATAATAAAAAAGAATTAGTACCCTTTATTCTTAATTTTAGAAATTATAGACTAAATAGAAAGAGCTAAGTATTTCTCTAAAATTAATATTAAGAATATATATTATTATATTTATATAAAGAAAGGAAATAAATAAAAGATAGTATTTTAGATATATTATAAGCATTTTAAGTACTTAGTAATACTATTTAGATTAATTAATATACTTATAACCTTCTAAGACTATATCTATAAAGCTCTTAGTAAACTAATAAATATAATATATATAGCTTATCTAGATAATATCCTTATTTTCTTAAGAAACTAAGAAACCTATATAAAATACCTCTAAGCTATACTTAAATACTTAAGGAATACTAAACTTTATATAAAACTCTCTAAGTATATATTTTATTAATTTTTAATTAAATTCTTAGGATTTATTCTTTTTATAAAAGGGATTACTATAAACCCAAAAAAAGTTAAAATAATTACTTAATAAAAAGAGCTAAAAACCTATTAAAAGATCTAGGTCTTTATAGGCTTTTATAATTTCTATAGGTAATTTATTTTTAACTTTTTAGTATTAGTAAAGCTATTAATAAATTTATTAAAGGGAAGCTAAAAGGATAAAAAGCCTAATAAAGTGGAATTAAATAATATAAAAAGAGGGGCATTTATATCCCTAAAGTAGGCTTTTTAAAAGGCCCCCTTACTATACTACTTTAACCCTATAAAACCTATTTAGCTTAAAATAGATATCTTATTATTTATAATAATAAGAATTTTATTATAATTAGATAATAATAGCTATTTCCACCCTATAGCCTTTTAATTATAAAAATATACTAACTATAAGTTTAAATATAGGATCCTAGACTAAGAACTAATAGTTATTATAAAATTATTTAAATATTAATAATATTACCTTAAAAGGGCAATAAACTAAATAAAAGTCCTTAGTAATTATTTTAACCTTTAGTTATTTATAAAAATACTAAAGCTAAATAAGAGGTAGGCTAAATAGTATATATACCTAATACCTTATAATTTTATTATAAAATATTAATTAAGCAAATAAAACCCTATTAATAGCCTATTAAGGCAATTAAATTATAAGAAGAATATTCTATATAATCTAAATCTATTAATATTACTTAAAGAGAAATTAATTAAAATATAAATAACCTAATTTTTATAAGAATTAAAAAATAAATTAAACCTAAGATCTTTTAAAAAGAAAAATACCCTAATTTATAAATAGGCTAAGGCCCTAGAAAAGGAGATATAGGAAAATAAGTCTCCTATTACCTAAAATAGCTATAAGTATAATACTAAGGTATTAGGAAGTATAGCTCCTAATATAATTAAATCTAAATTAATAGTAAATCTATAAGCTTTTACCTAAATATAAGTAAGCTAGGTTTAAGAGAAGATAGATTATAATCTATCTATCTTAATATCTATAGTTAAGAAGGCCTTAGTTAAAAAGAAGATCTTTAAAGAAAACCCTTTAAAGCCCTTAGAAAAGGTAATATACTTTCTCTAGAAAAAGGATCCTAAGATATAGCAAAGGATTAATAGGATAAAGTAAAAAATAATAAATAGAAGCTCTAATAATTAATCTATAAATAAATATAATTTTCTTTACTTTAAATATTAATTATTTATATTTAATAAAAAAGCTATAAAATAGTAGCTATTATAATTATATTATAATAATCTATTAATAAGGTATTTTAGGTAAAATAGAACCCTAGAAATAATCTAAAGAAAGTTCTACTAGTCTAATATAGGTAAAAATATTTTAAAGTAGGTTTAGACTTATATAATATACTAAGAAGCTAATTATAAAAGATATTATTTTTATAGTAAACTTAAGTTCCTATTAATACCCTTCTAATTATAAAAAGAAATATTAATAGATTTTATTATAAAATTACTATCCTTACTATAAAAGGGAATAAAGATAAATATAATACTTATAATTATAAATTACTTTATAAAATATATATATATAATTCTAATCTTTATCTAAATTAATATTATAGACTTAATAAAGCTCTTTTATAATAAAATTAAACTTAAATTTAGTTTCCTAAGTAGGATTATCTCTAATAGGGAACTAATCTTTATAAGTAAGTTTTAGTTAGAATTATACTATTAAATAAAAATAAAATAAAAGCTCTTAATAGCTTTTTATCCCTAAACTAATAACTAAATAAAAAAAGAAATTAAATATTTAAATATTATTTAAAATACTTTAGTAATAAGCAATAAAATAATTAAATAGCTCTTCTAATAACTATTTAATTTATTTATAATAATATAAAAAACTTAATTATAGGATATAGTACCTTTTAGATATTATATAACTATTACCTAAAGTTTTATATTTATATTAAGAATAATACTATCCAAAGAAGAGTATTAAAAGTAGATATATAAGTATACTACCTTATAAAACTAAGAGAATAATTATAGAACTAATACTAAAAGGCACTAAATAAGTAATAGAAATACTATAACTAAAAGTATTAACCCCTAATCCTTAAAAAAGGCAATTTAATTACTTTATCTATAAAAAACCTTTCCCTAAAGAAATATAAAAGAAAGCTAGCTCTAAGATAAATAAGGCCCTTTTAAGTACTAGATACTATAAGAATATAGGTATATTAATTAGTACTCCTAGAAAAATATAATTATATTTATAATATATTTTATATAAACTTACTAGAGCTATAGAAAAGGCATAAAACTAGTAAGAATAAATTACTTCTAATGCCTAATCTAGAAAATATTAACCTAAAATAAGAAATAGAATAAATTAAGGATAAAATAAAATATAAAGGAGAGATATATTATCTAATTAAGTAGATAGATTAGTCTATAGAATATAATTAATAGTTATAAAAAGATAAATTAATAAATATATAAGGAGTAATTTAAGATTATTTTAAATAATAAGTAAAGATAATCTAAAAATAAGAAAAACTATAAAAGAAAATTAATTCTTAAAAATAATTATATAAGTATAATAATTATTATAAAACTAAGTACCCTAAAAAAACTATAATAAAAATATAATTAAATTATACCTAAAAGAAATCTTACTTTTTTAGGATTAAAATAGAGTTTCTATAACTATAAGCTAGAATCTTACTATAGCTAGAGTTACTACTAGTTTAGGTAAAAATCTAGGGAAAAGTAGCTCTAGTATTAGACCTAGACTTAGAGGACTTATTTATCTTAAGAGGTTACTAAAAAAAAGTATATCCTAGCTTAATAATATAAGGATAGATATTAAGAAAAATTACCTTATTAGTATTTCTATCTTAATATTAGCCTAAGTTAAAAAGCTTCTAGATCCTATTTATAATCTATTTCTTAGTAATCTCCTAGGTACTATAGCTAGTATTATTATATAAAAGGTAAAGGTTTAAAGTATAAATATACTCTTATAATTCCTTTTTCTAAGAATAATAAATTAATAAATTAAATAATATATAAAAGAAATAATAAAAACTTACTAAGTAAGTAATAATAGCCTAATAAGCTTATACCTAATAATAAATTGCCTTAAAGTTAGTAAAGATAATATAAGCCTCCTAAGAAAGAAATAAATAAATAATAAGAATATAATAAAAATATACCTAAAGAATATCTATATAAATATATTTCTTAGTACTAATTAAATTATAGGCCTAAAACAAATAATTTTTAATAATAAAGAATATATCTAATAATTAAAAGCCTATTTAATAAAATAAGCAATAAATATCCTTAGAAAAGATATAGAAAGGCCTAGTAATTATAATAGGAGCCTTTATCTATAGATTAATAAACTTAATCTCCTTTAGAAAGATTATATATAGTAGATAAGTTAAGTAAGCCTATATATTATATAAGTTATAAGTATTCCCCTTTATAAGGAAAATAGGCCTAAATAGTTAGTAAATAAATAATAATTATATACTAATAAATAATAAAAATATATAAATAATAATTAGTACTAAAGGTCTAATAATATATATAGCAAATAATATTAAAAGTATAGTAAATATACTTAATAGAGATTATTATAATTAGAATATTTTTAGGCTTATTCTTAATATATTTAGCCTTCTCTTATAGAATACTCTAAGTATACCTTATATACTAAATAAGAGTATTACTAATACCTATAATATAGGCAGAAGGAATAGGTATAATAATATTTAAAAGATAAGAGAAAAGGCTTAGAATATAATAGTATAATAAGTAAAGGTAAATAGTCCTAAAATTTAAGAAGGGATAAAAAAAGAAAAAATAAGAAACTATTATTATAAAAAAATAATAGTTTAAATAATAAATAATTAGATAATTAAAAAATAAATAATCTTTTAATTTTCTATTATTTTATACTTAAAGGTAATAGTAATTTACTATTAATCTAATATATAAATATCTAATATATTAAGACTAGCCTTACTAAAGATAAATAGGAACTTATAAGTCCTTTTTATAAGGGCTTATTAGCTATAAATTATAAGGCTATATTATTAGAATAAGTAATTACTACTAAGGATAGTAAACTTAAGAGGAGGGATAATTATAACCTAGCTCCTATAAGGGAATATAGGCTTAGTTAAGTAAGGGATTTATAAGTAACCACTCTTTATAAGAGCTTGGCATAGTCTTAGCTAGAGAAAGAGAGGTAAGCTTTAGTCTTATACCTTAAGTTAATATACTATTCTACCTAGCTAATTACTATTATCTCTATTATAACCGTTTGGCTAGGTATAGCTATTATACTAGGTCTAAAAGATTTAGAAACTTATATTAAATTTAAGGTAGAATTTATATAATTTACTAGGGCAATTAGGGCTATTAATAGGACTTATATACTAATATTTATTCCTACTAAAAGGTAATAATAATTTTAGTTAAGGAAAAATATAATATCTTAAAATATTTTTATAGCTATTAATTTTAAGGGTTATTTTTTATATATACTTATTAGCATAAAAAGATTAATTTATAACTTAAAACTAATCTAGTTAGTATTAGTAGGTAGGAAATTTATAATACCTAAGGATTACTTTTATCTTACTAACTTAGGCTTTAGTTCTTAAAAAGGAATATTAATTCCCTATAATTAAATAATATATTATATCCTAGACTAGAAAGATATTAATAGTAAGCTAATATTAAGAAGGGAACTATATAATTTATAGTATACCTAGCTTTATATAATTATAGAATATACCTTTAGTAATTATAAATATAAATAGAAAATTATTTGCTATAGCTTAATATAATCTCCTTTATAAAATCTATTAATATTTTAATTATAATTTATCTAATACTTATTAATAAGCTTATTACTAAAATAATACCCTTAGTTATTATAAACTTAATATTAATATAATAATCTTTAGTATTATTATTATTTTTCTTATTATTCTCCTTTTAGATACTTAAAATCCTTTGCTCTATAGAAATAAAAGAGCTTTTTTAGTAGTTTATAATACTAGAAATCTTAGTATTACTTAGTACCTATATTATATTATTACTAAATAAGATATTCCTACTATCTTTCTTTTTATTATAATTAATATTATTATTTTTACTTTTATCCTTCTTACCTTTAGATAATATCCTATTATTACTATAGCTATTATAATTATTATTATTATTATTATTATTATTAGCTATATTATATATTTTATTTTTAAATCTTATTAGCTTTTATATTATTATTATAAATTCTAATAATCCTAAGATAATTTAATTCTTACTAATAATTATATAAAAGATATTAATTAAATAACTAATCTAGCTAATTTTATTTTCTTTAAAAGTATTCTTAATATCTTCTTTATTAATATTATTTTAGCTAATCTAATTATTTCTATCTATTCCCTATCTATCTCTATTAATAATATTAATATTCTTTAATATTAAAGCCCACTACCTTATATCTCTTTTAATATCCTTTACTAACTTTCTAAGTAACTATATATTATTAATTATAAAGGATATTTTTTTAGGTATTTTCTTTCTTTTTAATTCCTAGATTAAAGTAATATCTTCTAATAATTAATATATAAAATTATCCTAAAGTATAAAAAGTCTAAGATATTAAACTACTATCCTATATAAATTAAATATTTAATAATTAATACTAAAAAAAGAAATAAAAAAAGATATATTTATACTTAGGATAAATCTTAATAAGAATACTTACTATTTATAATAGTAATTATTTTCCTTTATTTCTTTTTAATCCTTATAATTAAGGTATAAAGAAAGATAATTATTAATATATAATATAATTTAATTCTTTTACTATCTTAGGACCTAAATCTAATTCTTAGAAAAAGGGTAATTATCTATAAATAAAATACTAATATTAATTAACTTATATTTAATAATCTTTTACTAAATTTAAATAAGTATAAGATAATTATATAAATAGATATTCCTAAGAGTATAGCTATAATATAAATATATATTAAGAGCTATAATCTTTCTTTCCTTCCCTTTAATATATATATCTTAGTTATATATAATATTATCCTTCTCTTACTATATAAGATCTTATAAATAGGGCTATTATTTTAATATATATTAATATAATTAATTAATATTAATAAAAGCCTATTATTTATTAGATAAGAAATTAAAAGAATATCTAAGAAGATATAATATTACTTTAATCTCTAATAAAGCTTACTCTATAAATATTTAATTAGTAAGTCTTATTATAAATTATTAAGTCTTATTTAATTTTACTATAAGGCACTTATTTATTATTATCCTAGCTATATTATCTTATTACTAGCTAAGTATAAGAAGGTAATCTACTATATTTAATATCTATTTTTATAGATAATCTTTTACTTTTATTATATAATTTATTAAATAATATATTAAAACTAAGCTTTTTAATTATATAGTAATAAAAGAAAGATTATAATTATACTATAAACCTATTACTATTAACCTATTCTAATAATTAACCTATAAATAGGACCTTTTAATATAAATAACTTTTTACTAATTAAAGTAATTATACTTTATAAGTTTCTATAGAAATTTAAATTAGTATAAATCTTACTAATTTTATATTTTATTCCTTTTTATCTTAATAATATACTTAAAATAGATTAGCTTATACTTATATTTCTATAAAGCTTTTATATAAAGATTTACTTTATTATTAAAGATAATAGCTAGCTAATCTTAATCTAATATTAGATCTAATATATTAGAGGTATTAGATCTTTTCTTTATAATTATATAGTATCCTAGCTTATTAAGATCTTATAATAGAAAAGATATAATATAGTAGTTAGTAATATTAATTATTTAATAAATATATCTACTATATATATAGGTAGATATAGAGGGGAAAAAGAAGAAAGAGAGGAAAAGAAAAAGGAAGAGAAAGAGGAAAAATAAAAATATAATTATAAAAATGCTTATTACTACTTACCTTATAAAATATACTATTTAAATAGCAAATAATCTTTTTATAATCTTCCTATTAATCCTTTAATATTAGGTCAAGTTAAGCAATTAGATAAGGGTTTTTTTTTAAAAAAAAAAAAAAAAAAAAATCCTTTAATATATCCTCTTTTTTTATTTTAAATAAAGAACTTAGCTTAATATTATTATATAGCTAAAGTAAACTATAGATATATAGTAAGCTATACTAATTAGTCTTAATAGCTATAAAGTATTAACTAATATAACTAAAGATAGATTTCTTACTAATATTAATATAATACTTAAAGAAAAGAGAAAGCTTATAGTAAAAGAAAATTACTAAATTTATTAGATCTAAGATAAATAGCCTCTTATACTTTCAAGTATTATTAAGTAATCTTAAGAATTATTCTATTATTTCTTTATTTTACTTATAATAAACTATAATCTATAGTTTAATAAAATTAGTAATATTATTAAAGTTTATAGTAAACTAAATTATAAATAGATTATATCTAATAATAAGTAATTTAATTTTTTATTATAAACTAAGATAAGATTCTTAAGATATAAGCTATTAAAACCTATATATTAAAATATAGTAAATTAGCTCCTATATACCTTTATTTCTAGTTCTTCTAATTTCCTTAAGCTTATTTATTACTACCTTTAACCTTTCTAGTATTATTATATATAATAGATATTTAACTTTAGTAAATAACTAAGACCTTATACTTATTATACTAGCTTCTTAATTATATAAATATACCTATATATTAAAGACTAGAAAAGCAAAAAAATAATAATAAGTAAAGTAATCTTTATAATACTTAAGAATTATCTTAGTTTATATATTAAGACTTATATTCTATAATAAGATAATAAATAATATATTTTAATTATTATCTATAAATAATAAGTAATTATTAAAATTACTAAGAAATTAATTTTAATATTAATAATTACTATAGTAATAATAATAATAATAATAATAATAATTATTTTTATTAGAATATATTCTTATTTCTACCCTTCTCCTTAAGTATAAATTAAATAATTATATTTTATATTATCTCTTTATTCCTAAGATACCTATAATCTCTTAGTACTATTAATAATCTCTTTTATTATTATAAATCCTTTTATTAGTAAGCTATAGCCCCCCTAAACTATATAAAAATAATATAGGAAAGGTTTTTAGAAATACTTATAATTTAAACTAATTAGTAAATTTATTATCCTAGCTAATATAAATATAGATTTTCCTGCCTAAATTACCAAAGTTATTATCCTACTAAATATTTACTATTAGTTTATAATTAATATTAGGCCTATTAAGCTATACCTAATTATAATATAGCTCTATACTATTTCTTATAGTACTATATATAAAGTTTAGCTTCTTAGTATTACTAAGATCTAATATTATATTAACTAAGAAGATTCTAGATATAATAATAATATTTAAGCTACTAATATTATCTAACTTAAGATTATTATCCTTTTTTTTATTTTTATTTTCTTTATCTTTTCCTTTATCTTCTCCTTCTTTACCTTTTCTATTATCTTTACCTTTACCTCTACCTTTACCTTTGCCTCCCTCTTCCTAATATTACTTATTATTATTATTATTATTAGTATTATTATAACTATCTATATTAGTATAATAGTTACCTATTAATCTAAGTTTAGCCTATTTTATTATATTATTCTTTATAGTATCTAAGTCCTTTATATTAATTATATTATTTATACCCTATACTCTATTATTAATACTTTATCCTTAGGCCCTATAAAGTATATCTAAGACCTTATATATATTAATAAGATCTTCTTTATTTTTATTAAGCCCTTAATTACCTAAGAATACTATATATCTAGTATATACTATCTTTTTAATAATAAGCTCCTTATAATTTAAAAGATTATAAATAATATTTAATATATTATTAGTATAAAAGTCTTATTATTTTATTTTTATTATATTAATCTTAATATATTTATATAGATAGTTATTTTATTTTAATTAAATAAGAGCCCTCTTAATCTTTTAGTATTATACTATAAATAGCCTTAATAAATCCTTTTATACTAGCTTTTTCTCTTTATACTATAAAATATAAATATCCTTAAGAACCTTAATAAGTAAATAAGGAAGAATATAAATTATAATATCTTAAATATTATTAGGGAAAATTATAATATAGCTATCTTTATACTCTAAATACTTTACCTATTATTCCCTATTTTCCTTTGCAAAGGAGCTCTTATTATATATATTATACTATATAATCTAGCTATAGTATATATTTAATCTAATTAATTTCTTCTTTATTAAAATTAGGCCTTAAAGCTCTTTTAGGTATAAATATTTATAGCTTAGCCTTTAGTATAGCTAAGCTATTAATATAAGTTTACTTACTTTAATACTTCTTAAGTAATCTTTATAAATTATTATAAGCTAATTAGATAGAAAGTACTTATTATATAAGAATAGTAAACCTAATTTATAGAATAAATATAGTAAACTCTTATCTATAGTTATTCTCTAGTACTTTTATATTATCTAAGGTATCTTATAAAGATCCTTTTCTAATAGCTTTTTATAGTATATTTTATAGATATATAGTAGTATTATTACCTAATTATAGAAAGTATAATAAAATCTTTATACTATTAATAGCTCTATCTCCTAAGAAATAGGATTATACTAATCTAAATTATTAAATTATTACTCTTCCTTCTTATACTCCTAGTCTAACTATATAAGCTTATTAATTATATAATTAACTAGCTTATTAATATCTATTTACTTAAATAGCCTTTCTTAATTTTAAGTCTAATTTTTATACTAATCTTACTTTTATTAATTTATTTGCCTAGATTATATTTAATTATAATTATCTTAGTATTAGCTTAGCTAAGATTATAATAATTAAATATAATTTAAATAATATTACTTTAGTCTTTATTACTTTCTTTTCTTCCTAGATAATATCTTAATATTTTATTATTTTATTAGTATAATTTAATATATTTTTAGTAATAAATTAGCTATATTATTATTATTATATATTAAAATATTAATTAATAATTCTTAGTTTATTAATTTTAATATTTTTTATAATTAGAATATAATTTTAGCTTTATTAATATTACTATATATACTAATTAACTTTTATATTATAATAATTAATTTAATAGAAAATTCCTTTATAATAATACTAGGTATTATACCTTAGTTACTAATACTTTTATTCTAAGTAATAATTATCTTATACTTATAATTAAATATATTATTATTAATATTATTTACTAATCCTTTAGCCTATTATTTATTAGCTTAAGATATATTTAGGCTTAAAGGTAATATTAATTTTATTATTATTAATAAATTCTTTATATATTAATTTTTACTAGTAAAGGATAATATTCCTATAATATAAGATTTTCTTTCTCTTTTAATTAAATAATTAAGTAATAGGTATTTACTTTTTTATTATTATTACTTATAAATTAAATAAGAAGGTATATTATTAGATTCCCTAGCTTAATTACTTAATTACTAAAGATATTACTTAGAGTAATTAAATAATTAATTCTATATACCTTAAAGCTATAATTCTAAATAATTAAATAATAAATACTTACTTTCTTATTATTAATATTTATAAATTAAGTAAAAAGGTATATTATTAGATTTCTTAGTTTAATTACTTAATTACTAGAGATATTATTTAAAATAATTAAATAACTAATTTTATATACCTTAAAACTATAATCCTAAGTATATAAAGAGTATATTACTTAATTTATAAACTTACTAATTTATATAAAAAAATAAAAAACTATCTAATATTTAAATTTATTAGTTTAATTAACCTAAAGAAGTAAATATATTTAGTAAAAAAAAGCTCTTAATCTTAGCCCCTAGATATTATATAGAACTATAGTAAGTATAATAATTCTATAAGTATTAAAATAATTCCTATATATTTCTAGGAGATAATTTAAAGCTTATACTTTACTTATTAAATAAATTTTAATTTATAATCTTTATAGTATTCTTATATTTAATAAATATTAGAAAAAGATAATCTTATTAAAATAAGAAATATTAATCTATCCTAATAGAGATATTTTAGTTATTTAAATATCTTTCCTTTATAGTAAGAGTATTAAAGTTAATTATTACTAAAGTATATTTATAGTAAATTATCTATTACCTTTATATTATAAGGCTAAGAAGAAAGTATATTTAAAGCTATATATAATATTCTATTTACTTATTTTTATTAACTTATACTTTATTTATAGCTATATTTATATTTATAATAAATTAGAACTAAGATATAATCTATATATATATCTATTACTATTAATACTTATTAGCTTAGCTATTAAATAACTAAATTAATACCTAATCTAAAATATCTTAATATTATTATAATATTAATAAATTAATAGTTAATTATTATATCTAAAGTATAAGTAAATTATACCCTAACTTAAAGCTATTAATTTAAAGTTAATATAAAATCTTAAGAAATCCCTTAGGTATAATATACTAAAGATTATAAGTAGTTTAATATCCCTTTCTTCTTATTTATAGATATTTTCCTATATAATTCCTATTTATTAAGAAATTTATAGATATCTTAATAATATTTTTAAATATATAAATATCTTAATTTATCCTCTAATTTATTTAATATATATATATATATATATATATACTTTTATATATACTTTAAATATAATATAGCTACTAAATATAAATATATATTATCTTATAATACTTACCTTCTTTCTTACCTTTCTTTTATTATATTTAGATATTCTTACTCTTAAGAATTAAGCCTAGCTATCTCCTCTTAAGAGACTAATTAATTTCCTAAATTAAATTAGGCTATTTAAATTTATAAGCTATTTACCTTATAAACTAAATATAAAATAGAATTATATATCTTATGCCTACTTTATACTAAGTTAATTATAAAACTTCCTAGAGAGGAGTAATATATCTATAGTATAAACTTTATTAGAATTAGATAAATATATTTTCTAGTCCTAATATAAATATTAAAAGATAATACTAAGTATATAAATCTTCTTTAGGATAAAAATAATCCTATACTAATTATTAATCTTAGTATATAATTTATTATATATCTTAAGAATATTTATACTAATAAATAAACTAAGGCTTAGTTTTATATATTTAGTATTTTCTATCCCTTTATATTTACCTAGGAGCTTAGCTAAGTAAATAGAATAAAGCTAAGTAAGAGAGAGATTTATAATTTTATATATTAAATTTTATTAGTATATAATCTAATAATTAAAGTATAAATTCTAATCTTATAACTTAAGAAATATATATTAATTATCTTTATAAATTTTACTTTATAAATCCTTAGATCTAGTAATAATTTTCCTATTATTCTCTTAATAGGAAATTATATAAGAATTATAAAAAGATCTAGAAAAGATATACTTAAGCTATTTTATATATTTAAGCTTAATATAAAAGATTTATAATTTTATAGAGTATTTAATCTTTTTTCTTATTTTACCCTTAATAATAAATTAAAGCCCTTTTATAAAGGTATATATATTTTTTATATTTTTATTATATTTCCTATTAAAAAAATATATTAAATCTTTTATAAAAAGAAAATACTTAATTAAGCTAATTAAACTCCCTTTTAATTATAAATAAAATTAAATTATATTAAGATAATTATTAATACTTTAAATTATATAATCTTAAAAAAGCTATTATCTTATAAGTAAGATTTAGTTTTAATTATAATCCTAGATATTTAATATTAATATTTAAGCCTAATATCCTTATCTATTATATCTATATAGCCTAGGTCTTTACTAAAACTATCTCCTAAGAGAAAAAGACCTCTAACTTAAAATAATCCTATATTAAATTATATAGCTTTTATTAAGATATATTAATCTATATATATATAGAATACTTTATAATTAGTATTTATTACTAATTAACCTATAATATTATACTTACTATTAACCCTAACTTAGTATACTTTTGTAATTCTAAGCCTATTATTTATATTTATTATCCTACTTATAAAGTATAAAAGGTTATAAATATTAATCTAAAGACCTAAAATACTAATATTATTAATAGTAAATAGCTAAGCTATTCTAATTAATATTAACTTAGTTAATTCTAACTTAAATAGAGAATCTACTCTAGCTAAAAAGTTATAACTAACTATACTTACTAAATTAAGTACCTTAAACTAGGGAAAAGCAGCGACTGCCCACAGTTAAGCTATAAGCAGTCACCGCTTTAAAGGCCCTTGAGAAATGAAAAAATTTGGTTATAAAAAGAAGAGGAAAAGGTATTAATTATACTATATATATATTGATTTTTATATAATATATAATAAATGGTTTTTTTTAATTAAAAAAAGAACATTTAATACTAAGTAATTAATCTAATAATTATATAGATAATAAATAAAATATCTAAGAAGCTAAGCAATATAAAATACTAATTATATAATATAAAATACTAATAGTACCTAGTTTATATTAGCTTTTTAGTTAGGTATTTAGATTACAAAGGTTAACCTTAGTTAGGCAAAGGGACTAATATAACTTTAAAACTATTCTTATTATCTATTTCCATGAAATTATCTATTAATTCTCTTTTATTTGTTAATTTAGTAATTCTAATCTACTTAACTTTATTATCTTTATTATTATTTTTATTTTTATTCTTATTATTATTATTTTTATTATTATTATTCTTATTATCTACTAATACTTTTTCTATTATTAATAATTACCCTTTACCTAGTATAAAGTGGTTTTTATTATTTTTAGGAAATATATATATTAAGTTAGGGATATTTAAGGTACTTAATTTAATAGGTATAGTTAATTATAACTTTTTAGCTAGAGTAGACCCTTTATTTAAATTAGAATTAACTAAGTTAATACTAATTAGGATAATTTAGCTATTTACTATTAATAGTATTAGTATTTTAGGTCTTTAGATTAATATTTATAATCTCTTATGCTTTATAAGTAAAATAATAAATATAGATAATAAGCTTAGAATTATAGAAATATACTAAGTTAGGATTAGCAATAAGTATAGTATTATAGGTTAGCTAGTAATAGATACTAATTATAGAGTACTTTATATATATATAGGTTAATATATTTTAATAAAAGCTATATAATTTAATATAGGGTTATTTTAAGTTAAAGGTCTCTTTCTCTTGGGAGATAGTTTTAGTAAAGACCTAGGCTATGTAAATATAGTAAATAAGGATATTAGACTTAAATATTAATACTAAATATCTAGGATTATAATTAAAATTAAATCTTACTTATAAGATAATAGCTTTTTTAAGATTATATAATTTAAAGTATTAATAATTATTTTAATATAATTTAATTTTATTTATAGTTAAAAGAAAGTTTAATTAGCTTAATTAAGTATTTCCTTTTTACAAAAGATCTAAGGTATTTTTTTAATAGGAAATATAATAAGAATATAAAAGATATATATATCTTTATAAGAGGGCTTTAATTTATTATTAAAAGTAAAATAAAAAAAAAGATTAAATACTTTATAAAATTATAAATCTTTTATATTAAGCTTAGGTATATAAAATAGCTTAAGTATATCTTCTTTAGATCTTTTTATAACTTTTATATAATTTCCTATTAAGAGAATAATAAGAAAATTATTACTAGATTTAAAGGTTTATAAAGTAAAATTTATAAAGATAATTAGTATATATTTCTTAAATTATAAGATTAGAACTTATACTTTAATTATTAGATTATATACTAATAAAATTTAATATATAAAATTATAAATCTTTCCCTTACTTAGCTTTATTTTATTTACTTAGCTAAGCTCCTAGGTAAATATAAAGGAATAGAAAATACTAGATATATAGAACTAAGCCTTGGTTTATTTATTAGTATAAATATTCTTAAGGTATATAGTAAATTATATACTAAGGTTAATAATTAGCATAGGATTATTTTTATCCTAAAGAAAATCTATATACCTAGTATTATCTTTTGATATTTATACTAAAACTAGAAAATATATCTATCTAATTCTAATAAAATTTATACTATAGATATATTATTTCTTTTTAGGAAGTTTTATAATTAACTTAGTATAAAGTAAGCATAAGATATATAATTCTATTCTATATCTAGTCTATAAGGTAAATAGCTTATAAATTTAAATAGCCTAATTTAATTTAGGAAACTAATTAGTCTCTTAGGAGAAGGTAGCTAGGCTTAATTCTTAAGAATAAGAATATCTAGATATAATAAAAAAAAGGTAAGGAAGAAGGTAAGTATTATAAGATAATATATATTTATACTTAATAGCTATATTATATTTAAAGTATATATAGAAGTATATATATATATATATATATATATATATTAAATAAATTAGGGGATAAATTAAGATATTTATATATTTAAAAATATTATTAAGATATCTATAAATTTCTTAATAAATAGGAGTTATATAGGAAAATATCTAAGAATAAGAAGAGGGGGGTATTAGACTACTTATAATCTTTGGTATATTATACCTAAGGGATTTCTTAAGATTTTATGCTAATTTTAAATTAGTAGCTTTAAGTTAGGGTATAATCTACTTATACTTTAGATATAATAATTAACTATTAATTTATTAATATTATAATAATATTAAGGTATTTTAGATTAAATATTAATTTAGCTATTTAGTAGCTAAGCTAATAAGTACTAATAATAATAAATATATATATAGACTATATCTTAATTCTAATTTATTATAAATATAAGTATAGCTATAAATAAAGTATAAGTTAATAAAAGTAAGTAAATAGAATATTATATATAGCTTTAAGTATACTTTCTTCTTAGCCTTATAATATAAAGGCAATAGATAATTTATTATAAGTATACTTTAGTAATAATTAACTTTAATACTCTTATTATAGAGGAAAAATATTTAAATAGCTAAAATATCTCTATTAAAATAGATTAATATCTCTTATTTTAATAAGAATACCTTTTTTTAATACTTATTAAATATAAGGATACTATAAAGATTATAGATTAAAATTTATTTAGTAAATAGAGTATAAGCTCTAGACTACCTCCTAGAAATATATAGAAATTATTCTAATACTTATAGAATTATTATACTTACTATAGTTCTATATAATATCTAAGGGCTAAGATTAAAAGCTTTTTTTTACTAAATATATCCACTTCTTTAGGTTAATTAAACTAGTAAATTTAAGTATTAGTTAGTTCTTTATTTTTTTATATAAGTTAATAAATTTATAAATTAAGTAATGTACTTTTTATATACTTAGGATTATAATTTTAAAGTATATAAAATTAGTTATTTAGTTACTCTAAGTAATATCTTTAATAATTAAGTAATTAAGCTAGGGAATTTAGTAATATACCTTCTTACTTAATTTATAAGTATTAGTAATAAAGGAGTAAGTACCTATTACTTAATTATTTAGGATTATAGCTTTAAGGTATATAAAATTAGTTATTTAATTACTCTAAGTAATATCTTTAGTAATTAAATAATTAAGCTAGGGAATCTAATAATATATCTTCTTACTTAATTTATAAGTAATAATAATAAGAAAGTAAATACCTATTATTTAATTATTTAGCTAAAAGAGAAAGAAAATCTTATATTATAGGAATATTATTCTTTACTAATAAAAGTTAATATATAGAGAATTTATTAATAATAATAAAATTAATATTACCTTTAAGCCTAAATATACCTTAGGCTAATAAATAATAGGCTAAAGGATTAGCAAGTAATACTAATAATAATATATTTAGTTATAAGTATAAGATAATTATTACCTAGAATAAAAGTATTAGTAACTAAGGTATAATACCTAGTATTATTATAAAAAAATCTTTTACTAAATTAATTATTATAATATAAAAGTTAATTAGTATATATAGTAATATTAATAAAGCTAAAATTCCATTTTAATTATAAGAAGTATTAGAATTAGTAAACTAAGAATTATTAATTAATATTCTAATATATAATAATAATAATATAACTAATTTATTACTAAAAATATATTAAATTATACTAATAAAGTAATAGGATATTAAGATATTATCTAGGAAAAGAAGAAAGTAATAAAAATTAAAATAATATTATTTAGATTATATTTAATTATTATAATCTTAATTAAGCTAATACTAAGATAGTTATAATTAAATATAATCTAGGTAAATAAATTAGCAAAGGTAGGATTAGTATAAGAATTAGACTTAGAATTAAGAAAGGCTATTTAAGTAGATAGATATTAATAAGCTAATTAATTATATAATTAATAAGCTTATATAATTAGACTAGGAGTATAAGGAGGAGGAGTAGTAATCTAATAATCTAGATTAGTATAATCTTATTTCTTGGAAAATAGAGCTATTAATAATATAAAGATTTTATTATGCTCTTTATAATTAGGTAATAATACTATTATATACCTATAAAATATACTATAAAAAGCTATTAAAAAAGGATCTTTATAAAATACCTTAGATAATATAGGAGTACTAGAGAATAACTATAGACAAAAGTTTACTATATCTATTCTATAGACTAGGTTTACTATTCTTATATAATAAGTACTTTCTATCTAATTAGCCTATAATAGCTTATAAAGATTACTTAAGGAATACTAAAGTAAGTAAACTTATATTAGTAGCCTAGCTATATTAGAGGCTAAGCTATAAGTATCTATACCTAGAAGAGCTTTAAGGCTTAATTTTAATAAAGAAGAAATTAATTAGATTAAATATATATTATAGCTAGGTTATATAATATAATATATATAATAAGAGCTCTTTTATAGAGAGAAATAGGGAATAATAAGTAAGGTATTTAGAGTATAAAGGTAATTATATTATAATTTTCCCTAATAATATTTAAGATATTATAATTTATATTCTTCCTTATTTACTTATTAAGGTTCTTAAGAATATTTATATTTTATAATATAAAGGGAAAAAGCTAATATAAAAGGATTTATTAAAGCTATTTATAATATAATATTAAAAGGTTAAGAGGGCTCTTATCTAATTAAAATAAAATAATTATTTATATAAATATATTAAGATTAATATAATAAAAATAGAATAATAAGGCTTTTATACTAATAATATATTAAATATTATTTATAATCTTTTAAGTTATAAGGAGCTTATTATTAAAGAGATAATATATACTAAATATATAATATCCCTAAGTAATTAAGAGCTTAATAAAAATAAAGAAGATCTTACTAATATATATAAGGTCTTAGATATATTTTATAAGGCCTAAGAATAAAGTATTAATAATAGAATATAGGGTATAAATAATATAATTAATATAAGGGATCTAGATACTATAGAGAATAATATAATAAAATAGGCTAAACCTAGAAAATAGATAATTATTATATTAATATAAATAATTATAATAATACTAATAATAATAATAATAATAAGTAATATTAAAAAGAGGGAAATAAAGGTAAAGGTAGAGGTAGAGGTAGTAAAGAAAGTAAAGAAGGAGAAGATAAAGGAGAAGATAAAGAAGATAAAGATAAAGAAGAGGATAATAATTTTAAGCTAGATAATATTAGTAGCTTAGATATTATTATTATATTTAGAATCTTTTTAGTTAATATAATATTAGATCTTAGTAATACTAAGAAACTAAATTTTATATATAGTATTATAGAAAGTAGTATAGAGTTATATTATAATTAGGTATAGCTTAATAGGCTTAATATTAATTATAGATTAATAATAGATATTTAGTAGGATAGTAACTTTAGTAGTTTAAGTAAAAAAACCTATATCTATATTAGCTAGGGTAGTAAGTTTACTAATTAGTTTAAACTATAGATATTTTTAAAAATCTTTTTTATATTATTTTTATATAATTTAGGAGGGCTATAACTTACTAATAAGAGGATTTATAATAATAAAAAAGATTATTAATAGTATTAAAAGACTATAGGTATCCTAGGGATAGGAAGATAGTATAGAATATAATTATCTAACTTATACTTAAGGGGAAAAGTAGGAATAAGAATATATTTTGGCGGAAGTAATTATTATTATTATTATTATTATTATTACTATAGTAATTATTAATATTAAAATTAATCTTTTAGTAATTCTAGTAATTACTTATTATTTATAGATAGTAATTAAGATATATTATCTATTATCTTATTATAGAATATAAGTTTTAATATATAGACTAAGGTAGTTCTTAAGTACTATAGAGATTATTTTACTTATTATTATTTTTTTGCTTTTTTAGTCTTTAATATATAGATATGCTTATATAACTAAGAAGCTAGTATAGTAAGTATAGGGTCCTAGTTATTTACTAAAGTTAAATATCTATTATATATAATAATACTAGAAAGATTAAAGATAGTAATAGATAAGCTTAAGGAAACTAGGAGAACTAGAGATAAAGGTATATAGGAGCTAATTTACTATATCTTAATATATAGGTTTTAATAGCTTATATCTTAAGAATCTTATCTTAGTTTATAATAGAAGATTAAATTGCTTATTATTAGATATAATTTATCTATAATTTAGTTTACTATAAACCCTAATAATATTATTAATTTTACTAAACTATAGATTATACCTTATTATAAATAAAATAAAGAGGTAGTAGAGTAGTTCTTAAGATTACTTAATAATACCTAAAAGCATAAGAGGCTATTTATCTTAGATCTAATAAGTTTAGTAATTTTCTTTTATTATAAGCTTTCTTTCTTCTTTTAGTATTATATTAATATTAATAAGAAATCTATTTTTAGTTATATTAATTAATACTTTATAGCTATTAAGACTAATTAGTATAGCTTGCTATATATCTATAGTTTACTTTGGCTATATAATAATATCAAGCTAAATTCCCTATTTAGAATAAAGAAAGAGGATATATTAGAGGATTAGTAAGAAGATTATAAAAAGATTATTTACTATCTAAATAGTATATTTTATAAGGTAAGTAATAATAAGTATTTTTATAATTATATTTTTATCTTTCCTCTTTCTCTTTCTCTTTCTTTTCCTCTCTTTCTTCTTTTTTCTTTTTATATTTACCTATATATATAGTAGATATATTTATTAAATAATTAGTATTATTAATTATTATATTATATCTTTTTTATTATAGGATCTTAATAAGCTAGAATACTATATAATTACAAAGAAGAGATCCAGCGCCTCTAATATATTAGATCTAATATTAGATTAAGATTAGCTAGCTACTATCTTTAATAATAAAGCGAATTTCTATATAAGAGCTTTGTAAAGGTATAAGTATAAGCTGACCTATTTTAAGTATATTATTAAGGCAAAAAGGAATAAAATATAAGATTAATAAGATTTATATTAGTTTAAATTTCCATGGAAACTTATAGAGTATAATTACTTTAATTAGTAGGGAATTATTTATATTAAAAGGTCTTATCTATAGGTTAATTACTAGAATAGGTTAATAGTAATAGGTCTATAATATAATTATAATCTTTCTTTTATTACTATATAATTAAAGAGCCTAGCTTTAATATATTATTTAATAAACTATATAATAAAAGTAGAAGATTATCTATAGAAATAGATATTAAATGTAGTAAATTATCTTCCTATATTTAACTAGTAATAAGATAGTATAGCTAGGATAATAATAAATAAGTACCTTATAATAAAACTAAATAAGACTTAATAATTTATAATAAAGCTTATTAATTAGATATTTATAGAGTAAGCTTTATTAGAGGTTAAAGTAATATTATATTTCCTTAGATATTCTTCTAATTTCTTATTTAATAAGTAATAGGCTTTTATTAATATTAATTAATTATATTAATATATACTAAAATAATAGCCCTATTTATAGGATCTTATATAGCAAGGGGAGAATAATACTATATATAACTAAGATATATATATTAAAGGGAAGGGAAGAAAGATTATAGCCCTTAATATATATCTATATTATAGCTATACTCTTAGGGATATCTATTTATATAACTATCTTATACTTATTTAGGTTTAGTAAAAGGCTACTAAATATAAATTAATTAATATTAGTATTTTATTTATAGATAATTACTCTTTTTCCAAGGATTAGGTTTAGGTCTTAAGATAGCAAGAGAATTAAGCTATATTATATATTAATAATTATCTTTCTTTATACCTTAATTATAAGGATTAAGAAGAGATAGAGGAGAATAATTATTATTATAAATAGTAAATATCCCTATTAAGACTTATTCTAGATATAAGTATATCTTTTTTTATTTCTTTTTTTAGTACTAATTATTAAATATTTAATTTATATAGGATAATAGTTTAGTATCTTAGACTTTTTATACCTTAGGATAATTTTATATATTAATTATTAAGAGATATTACTTTAATCTAGGAACTAGAGAGAAGGTAAATACCCAAAAGAATATTTTTTATAATTAATAATATATAGCTATTTAAAAAGTTAGTAAAAAATACTAAAAAAGATATAAGATAATAAGCTTTAATATTAAGAAATATTAATATTATTAATAAAGATAGGTAAAGAATAGATAAAAATAATTAGATTAGCTAAAATAATACTAATAAAGAAAATATTAAGGGTACTTTTAGAGAAAATAAGGTTAATTAGGTTAATTACTTAATTAATATTTTTTATATAATTATTAGTAAAAATTAAATTATCTTAGGATTATTAGAACTTATAATAATAGTATAAAAGCTAATAAGGTTTAAAAGTAGAATATATAATATAGCTAATAATAATAATAATAATAATAATAATTATAATAGCTATAGTAATAATAAAATATTATCTAAAGATAAGAAGGATAAAGGTAAGAATAATAATATTAATTATAATAAGAAGGAAGATAGTAGGAATATCTTATTTGGTAGTAATATAATATAAGTACTAAATAGTATTAAGATTTCTAGTATTATAAATTACTAAAAAAGCTTTTTTACTTTTATAGAGCAAAGGATTTTAAGTATTTAAAAGAAGAATAATAAGGAAGATAATAATAATACTAAAGATTACTATATTAATATTAGGTTTATAATAACTAAAAGTATTATTTTAATAATAAGCCTATTAATAAATATTAAATAAATTATAATTAAAATATTAATAGATTCTATAAAGGAGATTATATTAAGCTATACCCTTAATAAATAATAAATAATTATATTTTTCTTAATTTATTATTATCTATAGAAAGTGGAGTAAATGCAAAAAAGGGATAATAGGGAAGGTATAATAAAAGGAAAAGTAAAGAAGGAGGAGGAGAAGGAGAAGGAGAAGAAGGGTAATAATAAAGTAGAAATTTTAAATAATAATTATAAAAGTATTAATAATAATAGGCTATAAGGGAATAGTAGCTATAAGTAGTAATAATATTAATATTAATATTAATAGTAATACTTACTATAATTACTTTAGTTCCTTAGTAATAAAGGGGGTACTAGAAAATCATAGGTAATTAAGGCTTTATTAAAGCTATTCTAAGTTAGGACTATTACTTAGTAATTACTTATTATAATTATATTAAGAACTATAATAATAAATATTAATAAAATAATTATTTATTTAGTATATAATCTAAATATCTTTAAAAGGTTATTTAGTTTATAATAATAAAACTAATTACTAAAGAGGGTTCTAAAGGGGCTAATCTAAGTACTATAGAAAGTATACTAATTATTTATTATAAATAAGATTAATATACTTAGAGCTTATACTCTACTTAATATTAATAATATACTTTATTATCTATATAATTATTATAGTAAAAGATTTAATAGGATATCTATAGTCCTTTTCTATAATAATTTTTATTAGTTTAGGCTAATAATAAAGAAAATATTCTTACTTAGTTTTAATAAACTTTTATAAAATAGAAATTAAAGCCTAAATATAAAAGATTATAATAAGATATATTACTTATAAAGTAAATTTACTATTATTATTATTCTTAATAAGTAGATTTAGGTAATAAAGGACCTAGAGCTATAGGAATTACTTTATTATATCTACTATAGATCCTAAACTAAGGTAAATATTAACTTATTAAATAGCTATTACTATTATCTATATTAAAGGATAGCTTAAAAAATAAGAGTAATAGTAATTATACCTTTAAACTAGAATTACTAGAACCTTAATATAAAGGTATTTTTTATTATATATAAAAGGCAAAAGAGAAAGTAAGGGAGGGTTTAGGGGATAAGTAATAATATCTAATTATTATAAATCTTTCTTTCTATAGATACCTAGCCTAGTGGTTATATAATTAAGGCAAAGGCTTTTGCCCTATAAGATTAAGAGGATAATAGTAAGATTATTATCCTAGCTATCTTCCTATTTATACTTAATATACCTATAGTAGTAATTATAAATAAATACTAAGGCTTAAAGCTTATTAATAGGGCTACCTTCTAAGTATAGGATATTATTCTTAATACTAAGTACTTAGGCTATTAAGTATTAAATAATATTATTATTTATTTTAATCTCCTTATTAATATTATTTTATTCTTTAACTTAACTAAAGATTATTAATTTATTAGTATACTAAGAGATATAATATTATTAATACCTATTACTTATAATTTTTGCCCTAAGTAAGAAAAGAGGGTATAGTAATAGTATACCTTTTGAAGGAAGGGTTTCCCTTGTATAGCTACTTATATATATACTAATTATAAGGTTTAAGGTTAAATATTATTAAAGGTAGCTTTAGAACTTTGGGGCTATAGTACCTTAATTAGAGAGGAAGGTATAATAGAGATATTTAGCTATAATCCCTATAGCTTATATATATAAATATTATAATATTAATTATTAAGTAATATAACTTTATTAGCAAAAATTAAGGCTAAGGATCTAATAGATACTAAGATCTTATAAGTAATAGAAAATGTAAAAACTAAACTTAATTATCTTAGTAATAAGATTATATTGTATATAAAACTAATATAGTAGTAATAGATAGATTAATATAGCTATTATAAATATAGGGAGTAAAAAAGGTTCTTTTTTATTATTACTTTTATTTTTTATTTATTTATATTCTTATCTCTTTTTTTTTATTACTTATTAAAATTAAATAAGAAAAAAAAAAAAGAAAAAAAAAAAGAGTATTATAAAAATAAAGTAATTCTTTTTCTTTTTCTTTTATTATATAATATTCATGTGTAATTCATATGATTTATAATAATATGCTTACTTAATATAACATATATATATACATATAATACATATAGAGGGGGAGGGGTAGTAAGGATAGATGCTATAGCCAATAGATTCCTTTTTATTCCTTAAGGGTATATTCCTAATTTAATATATATATTTCCTAAAAATAATAAAAACTATTTTATATTAGGTAAAGGGTAATTATTAGTAATAGAAAAAGTATTAATAGATAATAAGAATAATAATAATAAAAATAATAATAATAAGAATAAAAATAAAGATAATAATAAAAATAATAAAAATAAATAGATTAGATCTATTAAATTAATAAATAAATAAAAATTAATAAATAATTTTATAGAAATAGATAATAAGAATAGTTTTAAAGTTATATTAGTCTTTTTACCTAACTAAGATTAATCTCTATAATATAACCCGGCCCCTATAAGGGGACATAGGCTTAGTCAAGTAAGGGATTTATAAGTAACTACTCTCTATAAGAGCTTAACATAGTTTTAACTAAAGAAAGAGGGGCAAGCTTTAGTCTTATACCCTAAGTTAATATACTATTCTACCTAGCTAATTATTATTATCTCTATTATAACTATTTAGCTAGGTATAGCTATTATAATTCTAAAGCTTTTATTATAGCTTTCTAGATAATATACCTTAAGATAAAGTTTATAACTTTATAACTATAAGTATAATTACTAGACTAATTACTTACTTAAGTAAAGAGAGTTTATAGGCAAAATAAATACTTATTAAGAATAATAATTTAGATAATCCTTTATATAAAAAACCCTATAACTAGGGAAAAGAAAAGGAGAAGGAGATCCTTAACTTTAACCCTAATAAAACTATAGGCAAGTACTTAACCTTAACTTAAATAAAAACCCCCTTAAATTAATAAGAAATAGGCTAAGATAGAGTTAATATATAGGCTCTTTGGATATAAATATAATAAGAAATAGCTAAGCTAAGGGAATAAAATACTATCCTTATTATAATAATTAGCTAGATATAAAAGAAAGTAAAATAAAAATAAGGCTAAAGATATAATAATTACTTAAATAAAGATAATAATAATAATAAAAAGGGAAGCTAAGTAAAAGCTACTAATATAGCTATCTTAGAGGTTCTAATTATTAGTTAAAAATATTAGAATTAGCTCTTAGACCTTAGGTATATAATTAAAGGTAAACCTTAAAAATATTATATTAATAAAGCTAAGATCTTATTAATAAAAAACTATTTAAATATAAAAGCTTAATCTATATATAATAATTTCCTTTATTAATACTCTAAGGAGGAATAAGTAAATCTTAAGTAAAATTAAAATAAATTCCTAGAATAATTAAAAACCCTTATTAAGGACTAAGGTAATCTCTAAGCTTTAATATTTAAGGTATATTATAATATAGTATAAAAGGAGGGATAATTATCTTTTGATTTTTATAATTATCTTAATTCCCTAGAGAAAGACCTAGGAGATTACTTAGAAGTATAAAGAATAGAGGATTATTTAAATAAGCTAATAAAAGAGCTATAAGAATATATTATCTAAGTTCTTCTTAAACTTCTTATGACCTAACTAGGATTAGTCTCTAAGGCTATAATATACTAGGATATAGATATAGGAAATAATAAGAAAAGAAAAACTTACCTAGGCTTTAATTAGCTACCTTAAAAGAGATAAAAGAGTAATTAAAATAATACTTTATTTAATTACTAAAGGAACTAAGGGAGATTTAATAGACCCTTTAACTTTTGCCTAAAAGATATATAAACTAATCTCTAAGATAATAAAAATCCTATAAAAGAAGATAGAAAATAATAATAATATTATAATTATAGAAGTAAGGAATATTTTGTAAATTATTATAATAAGGAACTAAGAGTCTAAAGAACCTAGACTAATTAGAAGGGAAAAAGTAGGAGATAGAAGTAAATAATCCTATTAATACCTTTATACTTATACTTAAGATTATATAGTATTTATCTACCTTAATTATTATTTTTTTCCCCTAAAAGCCTATTATTATTAAAGTAACCCTAGATATAGAAAGTAAAACCAATATTATTAGTTAATAACTAGCTATTAGCCTTATTCTAAGAAAGGCCCCTAATAAAGTCCCTAATCTAATTCTAATAAGGGATTAAAAAGTAAAGGCTTATAATGCTTAATACTTATCTATTAAAATATAGGATTAATATAAATAGATTAAGAAAATAACTTAGGTAGTAATTAGTATTAATAAGGACCTAAATCCTAAGAGTAAACCTATACTACTAGGAATACTTATTTTAGCTTAACTTAATATCCTAATAGATATTAAGAACTAGATATATATAATAGCTATACCTAGCTAAATAGTTATAATAGAGATAATAGCAATTAGCTAGGTAGAACAGTATATTAACTTAAGGTATAAGACTAAAGCTTACCCCTCTTTCTCTAGCCAAAACTATACTAAGCTCTTATAAAGAGCAGTTACTTGTAAATCCCTTACTTAACTAAGCCTATATCCCCTTATAGGGGCTAGGTTATAACTATCCCCCCCCTTAAGTCTACTATCCTTAGCAGTAATTACTTATTCTAATAATATAGCCTTATAATTTATAGCTAATAAGCCCCTATAAGAAGGACTTATAAGTTCCTACTTATCTTTAGTAAAATTAATCTTAATATATTAAATATTTATATATTAGGTTAATAGTAAATTATTATTACCCTTAAATATAAGATAATAGAAAATTAAGAGATTATTTACCTTCTAATTACCTAATTATTTATTATTTAAATTATTATTTTCCTATAATAATAGTTCCCTATCTTTTCTTCCTTTATCCCTTCTTAAATTTTAGGATTATTTACCTTTACTTATTATATTATTATATTCTAAGCCTTTCCTCTTATCTTTTAAATATTACTATACTTACTCCTTTTGCCTATACTATAAGCACTAGTAATACCCTTATCTAGTATATAAGATATACTTAGAGTATTCTATAAGAGGAGGCTAAATATATTAAAAATAAGCCTAAGGATATCCTAATTATAATAATCTCTATTAAATATATTTACTATATTTCTAATATTATTTATTATATATATTGCTAAATCTTTAGTGCTAATTATTACTTATATATCTTTATTATTTATTAATATATAATTATTACTTATTTACTAACTGTCTAGGCCTATTTCCCTTATAGAGGAGGATGCTTATAATTTATATAATATATAAGCTTACTTAACTTATCTACTATATATAATCTTCCTAAAGGAGATTAAGTCTATTAATCTATAGATAAAGGCTCTTATTATAGTTACTAAGCCTTTCTATTACTTTATAGAGGATATTTATTGCTTATTTTATTAAATAGGCTTCTAGTTACTAGATATATTCTTTATTATTAAAAATTATTTATCCTAGGCCTATAGTCTAATTAGTACTAAAAAGTATACTTATATAGGTATTCCTTAGATATACTTTTACTATATTCTTATTACTTATTTATTTTTTTCTTAGGAGGCTTATATTACCTTTACTAACTTTAAGGTAATTTATTATTAAGTATAAGCTTATTAAGCTATTACTATTTACTTAGTAAGTTTTTATTATCTCTTCTATATATTATTTAACTTACTAACTTATTATTCTTAGAAGAAGAAATTACAAAAGTATATTTATACTTTAGACCTTTATCTTTTATATAATAATACTAATTATAGTACCTAGGAGATTATTAAGAAATAGATTATAAATAGGATTTAGAAGCTTTTTAATTTAGGCTAATATTAAGGTAGAAATACTAATAAGGTGATCCTTTTTAATGCTTATTCCTATATTGTTAAGCTAGGATATACTTTCTTCTAATAATCTCTTAAAGTAAATAAGTTCTTTAAGTCTAGGTCTAATATTAGGGCTACTTCTCCCTAGACTTCTACCTGAACTAGCAGTAGCCCTAGCTATAGTAGGACTCTAGCTTATAATTGCAGAAACTCTATTTTAATTCCAAAGAAATAAGGTTTCTTTTAGATATAATTTAATTATACCTTTATTATAGCCCTTTTAGGGCACTTAGTTTTATAGTAGTTATTATACTTATATAGTTATTTTTAAGAATTAATTCCTTTTTATAGTCTTTCTTGTTTTTAGGTTATTTTTGCTTATTATTTAAGGTAGTCTTAAATTGCTCCTTATGTATTTATTAATTTATCTTTATATAATTACTAATTATATTTTATAGGCTAATTTATTTACTTAATTAGATAGTATATCTCTTTTTTATATTTTATTTTATCCTTAATTTATTCTATTTCCTATTCTAGGTTAATATTTTCTAGGTTAGGTATTAGAAGTAGTTTATTCTTATTGGTTTTATGCCTTTTCTATAGCTCTAGTAAGCTTATATAAAATATATTATAAATATAGCTATATTTTTCTAGGAGTGCTAATTAATATACTTATATTCCTATAATATCTAGTACCTAAAAGGGCTCTATTTATTTTAGGGCTAGCTTTCTTTTATATTTTTTTAGGAAGAGGTTCTTTATAGATAAAGTAATTAAATTACCTCTCTTAAGGGTTAAGGGTTAGTGCTTTTAGTTATAATATTTCTATTACTTATTTAGTGCCTTTTGGTATTAGTTCTGTAATTATTCCCTTAGTTTTATAAGGCAATATACTTATATATTTACCTTTAGTACCTTTCCTTAGATAGTATTATCCTTAATATAAATATAAAACTCTAGGTAATAGCTATATAATACCTAAAAGGTATTATATCTTATAATTAAGTTCTTTATATTATTATAAGTAAATTAAGTAATTACTAGGAGGGCTATCTAATTATTCTATTGCTTATTACTAAAGTACTTTAAATAATATTTAAGTATTTAGTTTATTTTTTCTATTTAGCTATTAATTTAGGGATAAAAAGCTATTAAAAGCTTTTATTTTATTCTTATTTAATAATATAGCTTTAATTAAAACTTACTTATAAAGATTAGTCCTTTATTAGAGATAATTCTACTTAAGGAACTAAATTTAAGTTTAATTTTATTATAAAAGAGCTTTACTAGGTCTATGGTATTAATTTAGGTAAAGATTAGGATTATATATATATATTTTATAAAATAATCTATAATTATAAGTATTATATCTATTTCTATTCCCTTTTATAGTAAGGATAATAATCTTATAATAAAGTCTATTAATATTTCTTTCTATAGTTAGGAGGGTATTAGTAAGAACTTAAGTTTACTATAGAGGTAATATCTTTTGTAATTAGCTTCCTAGTATACTATATAGGTCTAAATCTACTTTAAAATATCTTTATTTATACTAAACTAATAGAACTTTCTCTGGATTATTTCTAGGGTTCTATTTTACCTAAAATGCCCTACTAATAGGTTATTATAGTATAGCTATAATAGCTATTATTTTATAGCCTTTTTATTAGGTATAAATAATTAATATTTAAAGTAAAAAAGATTATATTTATTTATAGATTAATTACTAGGGCTTTTATTTATTATCTCTTACTTTATTCTATTAATCCTTTGCTATATCTTAGGGTCCTTTTTCTAGAGGGAGTATATTACCTTTTCTAGGGGCTTTAAGGGGTTTTCTTTAAAGATTTCCTTTTTAATTAAAGCTTTCTTAACTATAAATACTAAGATAGATAGGTTATAACCTATCTTCTCTTAAACCTAGCTTATTTATATTTAGGTAAAAGCTTATAGATTTACTACTAACTTAGGTTTAATTATACTAAGAGCTATACTTCCTAATACCTTAGTATTATACTTATAATTATTTTAGGTAATAGGAGACTTATTCTCCTGTATCTCTTTTTCTAGGGCCCTAGCTTGCTTATAAATTAGGGTATTTTCCTTCCTAAAAGACCTTAGGTCTAATTTATCTTTTAATTCTTATAAGAATTAGGTTGCTTATATTTTAGTTAATTTCTCTTTAAGTAATATTAATAGGTCTAGATTATATGGAGTATTCCCCTTATAATCTGGTTATTTTAATAGGCTATTAGTAGGGTTTTATTTGCCTAGCTAATATTTTATAATAAAATTATAAGGTATTAGGTATATATACTATCTAGCCTATCTTTTATTTAGCTTTAGTATCTTTATAAATAATTAAAGGTTAAAATAATTACTAAGAACTTTTATTTAGTTTATTGCCCCTTTAAGGTAATATTACTAATATTTAAATAATTTTATAATAGCTATTAGTTCTTAGTCTAGGGTCCTATATTTAAACTTATAATTAGTATATTTTTATAACTAAAAGGCTATAGGGTAGAAATAGTTATTATTATCTAGCTATAATAAGATTCTTATTATTATAAATAATAAGGTATTTATTTTAAGTTAAATAGGTTTAGTAGGGTTAAAGTAGTATAGTAAGGGGGCCTTCTAAAAAGCCTACTTTAGGGATATAAATATTCCTCTTTTTATATTATTTAATTCCATTTTGCTGGGCTTTTTACCTTTTTAGCTTCTTTTTAATAGATTTATTAATAGCTTTGCTAGTGCTAAAAAGTTAAAGATAAATTGCCTATAGAAATTGCAAAAGCCTATAAAGACCTAGATCTCTTAGTAGATTTTTAGCTCTTCCTATTAAGTAATTATTTTAACCCTTTTTAGGTTTATAATAATCCCTTTTATAGAAAGAATAAATCCTAAGAATTTAATTAAAAATTAATAAAATATATACTTAGAGAGTTTTATATAAAGTTTAATATTTCTTAAGTATTTAAATATAGCTTAAAGGTATTTTATATAGATTTCTTAGTCTCTTAAGAAAATAAGAATATTATCTAGATAAGCTATATATATTATATCTACTAATTTACTAAAAGCTCTATAGATATAGTCTTAGAAGGTTATAGGTATATTAATTAATCTAAATAATATTACTAAGTACTTAAAGTACCTATAATATATCTAAAATACTATCTTCTATTTATCTCCTTTTTTTATATAAATATAATAATATATATCCTTAATATTAATCTTAAAAAAATACTTAGCTCTTTTAATTTAATTTATAATTTCTAAAATTAAAGGTAAAAAATATTAATTCTTCTTTATTATTATATTAAGTCCCCTATAATTAATATATAATCTAAGGGATCTATTGGATTTTAGTATAAAGAGAATTAGGGCTCCTATAGAGCTCTTTAAGGGTTAGATTTAGCTCTTATCTAAGTTTTCCTTAAGGTATTAGTATAGTTCTTAGAGCTTCTTTTATAATAGGGGATATATTAGGCTAAATAGAGGGGTTTTGCCCTTAACTAAATTAATATTATAATTAGTAATATTATATAAGGGAAGTATTTCTAATTCTTCCTCTGAGAATATCTATTTTAGGTTAAGGATTTTAAAGGGGATAGTAAGGTTAATTAGAGGCTTTTTAGAGGGGGAATCTCTTGGTATTTAGTAGGGTTCCTTATATATTATTATACTATAAATATTTATAGTATTCTTAGCTAGTTTTCTAAATTTATAAAAAGTAACTTTCTAAAAGCTTTCCTATATAATTTAATAGACCTATATCTAGTTCTTAATATCTATTAGGATATTAAGTTAAGCTAAGATAGATATTCCTAGTAATATAGGTTTACTCTTAGGGTTTAAATCCCTATTAATACTAATTACTACCTAAGTTATTTTCTTAATCTATTTATACTAATCCTATATTTTAATAGGTAAGTACTAAGTATTATAAGCCTTTACTTTCTAATCCCCTATTAGAATTAGATCAGAGACTTTATTAAGGGCTTTTCTTAGAGTAAAGCTAATAGCTAATTATTAATTAATAATATTAGTTTTGCTTTTTATATCTAAGATTATTTTTATAATAGTAGGCTTTTAGGGGAAAAAAATAATAATTAAGGTAAATAGATATTATATAATCTTAAGTATAAATATAAGGGCATTAGTAGGATTATTTACTTCTATCTTCTACCTTTTCCCTTTTAGTTAGTCTAGGTTCTTTAAATTCTTAGTTTCTTATTATAGTAATTTATAAAATATTCTTTACTTTTATAGTTATAATATTATTATTATTTTTTATTTTCTCTTATAGGATTTTTATTATCTTAGAGGTTAGTTTATATATTTTTTAGATAGAAATTAAAGGGTCTATTAAATCTCCCTTGGTTCCTTTAGTGGTTAAATAGAGTATTACTTTAGTTATCCTTTTATCTTTTTTAAGGTAGCTAGTTAGAGCCTAGGTAAGTTTTTCTTTTCTTATTATTTCTTATATTTATATCCTAGTATATTATAGCCTTAGAAACTAATCCTAGTTAGGTTATAGGGAGTTTAGGGAGAATTTAAATAATATGTTCTTATAGCTCTTTTATTAGCTTATTTAGATAATCCTTTATCCTTTATATTTCTAAGTAGTCTCCTAGGTCTCTCTCTAGGGAATTAAGATAATTATAAAAATTAAGGGGTAATTATTCCTCCTTTTATATTATATTATAGTATACCTTAGATATTAAAACTTAGAGATTGCTTTAGTCCTTAATAAGGGTTTTTAACTATTCTAGGAATTTATTTTAGTTTTACTTAAGATTTATTTATTTCTTCTTAGAGTATTAATAAAGGAAATTATTATATATAGATTAGGCTTTTATATTTAAATAGTTTTTTGCTAATAGGATCTTAGCTTTATTAGTATAATATTTTTAAGGTTTGCCTTTAATTATATACCTAAGGTCTAAGAGCTAGTCCTAATATTTTTAATTAATAATTAAGACCTCTAAGATAGTTATATTAATAGCTTTTACTTAGCTTCCCTTTTTATTATTATTATTATCTTTACTTAAGTAATTATTATATCTTTAGCTTTATTTTTATTCTATTTTCTTTTATATTTAGCTAATTATTATAATAAGAGTAATATTTTATTTTCTTAGCTTAGCTATTTCTTATTATATTTATATCTAAGGAGCTTATATATTAACTTTATCTTAGCCTACTTTTTATTAATTTAGAGGGATTTTTATTTAAGTTAAGGTTAAATGCTTATCTATAGTTTTATTAGGGTTAGAGTTAAGAATCTCCCTTTCCTTCCCTTTTCCCTAGTTAAGGGATTTTTTATATAAAGGGTTATTTAAATTATTATCCTTAATAGGTATTTATTTTACTTATAAACTCTCTTTGCTTAAGTAGGTAGCTAGTTTAATAATTATACTTATAGTTATAGAGTTATAAACCCTACCTTAAGGTATACTATCTAGGAAGCTATAGTAAAAGCTTTAGAATTATAATAGCTATACTTAGCTAAATAGTTATAATAGAGATAATAGTAATTAGCTAAGTAGAATAGTATATTAACTTAAGGTATAAGACTAAAGCTTATCTTTCTTTCTCTAGCTAAAACTATACTAAGCTTTTATAGAGAGCGGTTGCTTGTAAATCCCTTATTTAACTAAGCCTATATCCCCTTATAGGGGCCGGGTTATAATATAGGTCTATTAAATTATATAGGAAAGCTTTTAGAAAGTTACCTCTTATAAATTTAGGAAACTAGCTAAGAATACTATAAATATCTATAGTATAATAATATATAAGGAACCTTACTAAATACTAGGAGATTCCCCCTCCAAAGGGCCTCTAATTAATCCTATTATTCTCTTTAAAATCCTTAACCTAAAATAGATATTCTTAGAGGAAGAATTAGAAATATTTCCTTTATATAAAATTACTAATTATAATATTAACTTAGTTAAGAGTAAAATCCCTCTATTTAGCCTAATATATTCCCTATTATAAAAAGAGCTCTAAGAACTATACTAATATCTTAGGAAAAACTTAGATAAGAGCTAAATTTAACCCTTAAAGAGCTCTATAGAAGCCCTAATCCTTTTTATATTAAAATCCAATAAATCTCTTAGATTATATATTAATTATAGGGGACTTAATATAATAATAAAGAAGAATTAGTACTTTTTACCCTTAATTTTAGAAATTATAAACTAAATTAAAAGAGCTAAGTATTTCTCTAAGATTAATATTAAGAATATATATTATTATATTTATATAAAGAAAGAAGATAAATAGAAGATAGTATTTTAAATATATTATAAGTATTTTAAGTACTTAATAATATTATTTAGATTAATTAATATATTTATAACCTTTTAAGATTATATTTATAGAGCTCTTAGTAAACTAATAAATATAGTATATATAGCTTATCTAAATAATATTCTTATTTTCTTAAGAGACTAAGAAATCTATATAAAATACCTCTAAGCTATATTTAAATACTTAAGGAATACTAAACTTTATATAAAACTCTTTAAATATACTTTTTATTAATTTTTAATTAAATTCTTAGGATTTATTCTTTTTATAGAAAGGATTATTATAAACCTAAAAAGGGTTAAGATAATTACTTAATAGGAGGAGCTAAAAACTTACTAAGAGATCTAGGTCTTTATAAGCTTTTATAACTTCTATAGGCAATTTATCTTTAACTTTTTAATATTAGTAAAGCTATTAATAAATCTATTAAAGGGGAGCTAAAAGGGTAAAAAGCTTAGTAAAGTGAAATTAAATAATATAGAAAAAGGGGTATTTATATCCTTAAAGTGGGCTTTTTAGAAGGCCCCCTTATTATACTACTTTAATCCTATTAAACCTATTTAGCTTAAAATAAATGCTTTATTATTTATAATAGTAGGAATCTTATTATAGCTAGATAATAATAGCTATTTTTACCCTATAGCCTTTTAATTATAAAAATATATTAATTATAAGTTTAGGTATAAAACCCTAGACTAAGAACTAATAGCTATTATAGAGTTATTTAAATATTAATAATATTATCTTAAAAGGGTAATAAACTAAATAGAAATCCTTAGTAACTATTTTAACCTTTAGTTATTTATAAAGATACTAAAGCTAAATAAAAGGCAAGCTAGATAGTATATATATCTAATACCTTATAATTTTATTATAAAATATTAGCTAGGTAAATAAAACCCTATTAATAGCCTATTAAAATAACCAGATTATAAGAGGAATACTCTATATAATCTAGACCTATTAATATTACTCAAAGAAAGATTAATTAAAATATAAATAACCTAATTCTTACAAAAATTAAAAGATAAATTAAACCTAGGGTCTTTTAAGAAGGAAAATACCCTAACTTATAAATAAACTAGGGCCCTAGAAAAGGAGATATAGAAGAATAAGTCTCCTACTACCTAAAATAACTATAAATATAATACTAAGGTATTAGAAAATATAGCTCCTAATATAATTAAACCTAAGTTAATAGTAAATTTATAAGCTTTTACCTAAGTATAAATAAGCTAGGTTTAAGAGAAAATAGATTATAATCTATCTATTTTAATATTTATAGTTAAGAAAGCCTTAATTAGAGAGAAAATCTTTAAAGAAAACCCCTTAAAGCCCTTAGAAGAGATAATATACTCTCTCTAGGAAAAGGATCTTAAGATATAGTAAAGGATTAATAGGATAAAGTAAGAGATAATAGATAGAAGCCCTAGTAATTAGTCTATAAATAAATATAGTCTTCTTTACTTTAAATATTAATTATTTATACCTAATAAAAAGGCTATAAAATAATAGCTATTATAGCTATATTATAATAATCTATTAGTAGGGTATTTTAAGTAAGATAGAACCCTAGAAATAATCCAGAGAAAGTTTTACTAGTCTAGTATAGGTAAAGATATTTTAGAGTAGGTTTAGATCTATATAATATACTAAGGAGCTAATTATAAAAGATATTACTATTATAGTAAACTTAAGTTCTTATTAATATTCTTTTAATTATAAGAAGAAATATTAATAGACTTTATTATAGGATTATTACCCTTACTATAGAAAGGAATAAAAGTAAATATAATACTTATAATTATAAACTACTTTATAAAATATATATATATAATCCTAATTTTTATTTAAATTAATATTATAAACCTAGTAAAGCTTTTTTATAATAAAATTAAACTTAAATTTAGCCTCCTAAGTAAGATTATCTCTAATAAAGGATTAATCTTTATAAGTAAGTTTTAGTTAGAGCTATACTATTAAATAAGAATAAAATAAAAGCTTTTAATAGCTTTTTATCTTTAAACTAATAGCTAAATAGAAAAAATAAATTAAATATTTAAATATTATTTAAGGTACTTTAGTAATAAGTAATAGAATAATTAGGTAGCTCTCCTAGTAATTATTTAATTTACTTATAATAATATAAAGAATTTAATTATAAGATATAGTACTTTTTAGGTATTATATAACTATTACCTAGAGTTTTATATTTATATTAAAAATAATATTATCTAAGGAAAGGTACTAAAAGTAAATATATAAGTATATTATCTTATAAAACTAAAAGAATAATTATAGAACTAATACTAAAAGGCATTAAATAAGTAATAAAAATATTATAACTAAAAGTATTAACCCCTAACCCTTAAGAAAAGTAATTTAGTTATTTTATCTATAAAGAACCTCTCCCTAAAGAAATATAAAAGAAAGCTAGCCCTAAGATAAATAAGGCCCTTTTAAGTATTAGATACTATAGAAATATAAGTATATTAATTAGTATTCCTAGAAAAGTATAGCTATATTTATAATATATTTTATATAAGCTTACTAGAGCTATAGAAAAGGTATAAAATTAGTAAGAATAAACTATTTTTAATATTTAACCTAAAAGATATTAATTTAAAATAGGAAATAGAATAAATTAAGAATAAAATAAAATATAAAGGAGAAATATATTATTTAGTTAAGTAGATAGATTAGCCCGTAGAATATAATTAGTAGTTATATAAAGATAAATTAATAAATATATAAAGAGTAATTTAAGACTACCTTAAATAATAAGTAAAAATAACCTAAAAATAGGAAAAACTATAAAAGGAAATTAATTCTTAAAAATAATTATATAAGTATAATAATTACTATAAAACTAAGTACCCTAAAAGGGCTATAGTAAAGGTATAATTAAATTATATCTAAAAGAAACCTTATTTCTTTAGGGTTAAAATAGAGTTTCTATAACTATAAGCTAAAGTCCTACTATAGCTAGGGCTACTGCTAGTTTAGGCAGGGGTCTAGGGAGGAGTAGCCTTAATATTAGACCTAGACTTAGAGGACTTATTTACCTTAAGAAAATACTAGAAGAAAGTATATCCTAGCTTAATAATATAGGGATAAGTATTAAGAAGGATTACCTTATTAGTATTCTTACCTTAATATTAGCCTAAATTAAAAAGCTTTTAAATCTTATTTATAATTTATTTCTTAGTAACCTCCTAGGTATTATAGCTAGTATTATTATATAAAAGGTAAAGGTCTAAAGTATAAATATACTTCTATAATTTCTTCTTCTAAGAATAATAAGTTAGTAAGTTAAAAAATATATAGAAGTAATAATTAGTACTAAAGATCTAGTAATATATATAGTAAATAATATTAAAAGTATAATAAATATACTTAATAGAGGTTATTATAATTAGGATATTCTTAGGCTTATTCTTAATATATTTAGCCTCCTCTTATAGAATACTTTAAATATACCTTATATACTAGATAAGAGTATTGCTAATACTTATAATATAAGTAGAAAGAGTAGGTATAGTAATATTCAAAAGATAAGAGAAAAGGCTTAGAATATAATAGTATAATAAGCAAAGGTAAATAATCCTAAAATTTAAGGAGAAATAAAAAAAAAAAAGATAGGAAATTATTATTATAAAAGAATAATAATTTAAATAATAAATAATTAAATAATTAGAAGGTAAGTAATCTCTTGATTTTCTATTGCCTTATACTTAAGGGCAATAGTAATTTACTATTAATCTAATATATAAATATCTAATATATTAGGACTAGTTTTACTAAAGATAAGTAAGAACTTATAAGTCCTTTTTATAGGGGCTTATTAGCTATAAATCATAAGACTATACTATTAGAATAAGTAATTACTACTAAGGATAGTAGATTTAAGGGGGGGGATAATTATAACCTAGCCCCTATAAGGGGATATAGGCTTAGTTAAGTAAGGGATTTACAAGTAACTGCTCTTTATAAGAGCTTGGTATAGTTTTAGCTAAAGAAAGAGGGGTAAGCTTTAGTCTTATATCCTAAGTTAATATACTGTTCTGCCTAGCTAATTGTTATTATCTCTATTGTGACTGTTTAGCTAGGTATAGCTGTTATATATAATCTAAATACTTAACTAAGAAGCTAATATAAACTAAGTATTATTAGTATTTTATATTATATAATTAGTATTTTATATTACTTAGCTTCTTAGATATTTTATTTATTATCTATATAATTATTAGATTAATTATTTAGTATTAAATATTCTTTTTTTAATTAAAAAAAAAACTATTTATTATATAAAAATTAATATATATATAGTATAATTAATACCTTTTCCTCTTCTCTTTATAACTAAATTTATTTGTTCCTTAAGGGCCTTTAAAGCAATAACTGCCTATAGCTTAACTATGGGCAGTTGCTGCTTTTCCCTAGTTTATACCTAATAAAATAACTTAATAATTTTAGGCTATTTCCTTAGTAATTATTCCTATTAAGGTTATAATAGAGGACCCTAGCTAGCTTAGTATATTAGAATGCCTTTAAAATACAAAGTAGACACCCTATACTATTTTGTATATGGAAATATAGGTTAAATAGGGGAAAGCGCCGTCTTATACAGATTTAGAACAGATTTTGGTTCAAATTTCATGTTTGCCGAAACTCATGATCACACCCTAAAACAAGCTGATGCATTCATTTAAAATTGAACTGTTTCAAAATCACGCTAATCATCACTACAGCATCATTAATTTCCAAGGCCATCCAGACCCCAGTTAACAGCTTCTATTCCGCTGCCATTAACATGACCCACCCATCAGCGGGCACCCTGCTCCGCGGGATTTACATATAAATACCACTATATTCCAAACTAAACACTTTATAATATCTTATATAATATTAAACTAAATTTTATTCTAACTTTATATTATTAATTAGTAATATTAAAATATATAGAATATTAACTTAATATAGTAATTAAAAAGGCTCTTATAATTAGAAATAAAAAGATAAATATAAAGTCTTAGGATATATTATATATAATACTTTAATACTATCTTAATATAATAAAACTAAAAGCTCTTATATATATATATTATTAATACCTTATTATATTTTTATTATATTATAATCCCATAGTAATTTATGGATTCTAATCCTCTAAAAACCTCTCTTTATAAGAACTTAGGCTAGTTTTAAATTATATATTAAGATACTTTAATATTAGCTTTATTAGCCTTTATTATTATTTAATAAAATTAATATTATTATAATTAAGATCCTTTTTTTAGAGTAACTTAAGCTCCTATAAAATAAGCTTAATTTTAATCCTAATAATTAGATTATTACTTAGGTATAATTTATTTTTTATTTTATTAATAAATTTATTATTAGACTTTTTAGGCTAAATATTAGTAGCTTAGATCTCTTAATATATATATTTATATATAGAGTTAGATTTAGAAAAGATATTATTTTTATAGATAAGATAATATTAGAATAATATTTTAATTAATATTATTTATAAATATATTTATAGGTATTTATATTTAATTAAAATACAAGTAAAAGGCTTAATTAAGCAATTCTAAGAGCAAATATAATTAGTATTTAAATAATTATAATATTAATCTCTTTTTACTCTAATTAATAAAATAATTAACTTTATATATTTTATAATTTTAATACCCTTTTAATATTAAAGATAATAAACTCTATTAGACCTATCCTAATATTTAAAATAGCTTTCTATACTAAGACCAATATATTCTAGCCTACTTCTAATATTATTAAAAATAACTAAATCTAAACTATATTTTAAATACTATATTCTTTATAATCTATTATACCTTTCTACCTTAAAATATATTAATAGTAAACTTTATATTAGATATTTACCTAATCTTATTAAGACCTTTAAATTAAAGCTTAGAAAGAAAGGGCTTCTTAGGCTATTTAGAATCTTTATTACTAATCTTAAATTATTCTAAAAGATATAATTTATTAAATTTAAGTTTTATATACTTAAAAAAAATAATCTTAATATTAATAATAAAGGGTTTATCTAAGAAAAATATAAGAAATTTAATATTATTATAAAAAAATTAAATAAAATAGTATTTAAGAAGATAATTAAAGCAAAGGAAGCTTTTCTTAAAGAAATTAATAGTAATAAATATAATAAGTAGTTAGAAAGGATAATAGGTATTATAATCTATATTAAAAACTATAATAAAAATAGGTCTAAGAGTAAGTATAAAGGTTACTAAAAAGTTATAGAAAATTAGTAATCTAAGCTAGATTTTAAATATCTAGGAAATTAAAAGTGTGTTTATTTATAATTATTAATTTATAGGTATATTTATAGGTATATTAAAATATACTAATTTTAGCTATTAAAAAAGCTATTTTTTTATTATATTTTATTTTTATTAAAGAAAGCTTTATAGTTTTTATTTTATATTATTTTTAGTATAATAGCTATACCTAGCTAAATAGTTATAATAGAGATAATAGTAATTAGCTAGGTAGAATAGTATATTAACTTAAGGTATAAAACTAAAGCTTATCCCTCTTTCTCTAGCTAAAACTATATTAAACTCTTATAAAGAGTAATTACTTATAAATCCCTTACTTAACTAAGCCTATATCCCCTTATAAGAGCTAGGTTATAATTATCCCCCCCCTTAAGTTTACTATCCTTAGTAATAATTATTTATTTTAATAATATAGCCTTATAATTTATAGTTAATAAGCCCCTATAAAAAAGATTTATAAGTTCTTATTTATTTTTAGTAAAATTAGTTTTAATATATTAGATATTAATATATTAAATTAATAGTAAATTATTATTATCCTTAAATATAAAATAATAAAAAATTAAAAGATTACTTACTTTTTAATTATTTAATTATTTATTATTTAAATTATTATTTTTTTATAATAATAATTTCCTATTTTTTTTATATTTTTTTTCCTTAAATTTTTAGGACTATTTACCTTTACTTATTATATTATTATATTTTAAGCCTTTTCTTTTATCTTCTAAATATTAATATACCTATTTCTTTTACTTATTTTATAGGCACTAGTAATACTCTTATTTAGTATATAAGGTATACTTAGAGTATTCTATAAAAGGAGGCTAAATATATTAAAAATAAGCCTAAGGATATCCTAATTATAGTAATCTCTATTAAATATATTTATTATACTTTTAATATTATTTATTATATATATTACTAGATCTTTAGTATTAATTATTATTTATATATCTTTATTATTTATTAGTATATAATTACTATTTATTTACTAACTATCTAAGCCTATTTTCCTTATAAAAAGGAATACCTATAATTTATATAATATATAAGCTTACCTAATTTATTTACTATTTCGATTTCTTTGTATTATTTCTATCTACTATCTAGCTATAATATAACGATCTTTTAGAGGAAAAACCTTGTGCTTAGGTTGCTGTCGGTGTTAAAACCTCTAGGAGATCTATTTATTTACTATATATAATCTTTCTAAAGGAGATTAAGTTTATTAATCTATAGATAAAGGCTCCTATTATAATTACTAGGCCTTTTTATATCTTTTCTAAGGAGATTTATTATTTATTTTATTAAATAAGCTTCTAATTATTAGATATATTTCTTACTATTAAAAATTATTTATTTTAGACTTATAATCTAATTAATATTAAGAAGTATATTTATATAGATATTCCTTAAATATATTTTTATTATATTTTTATTATTTATTTATTTCTTTCTTAGGAAGCTTATATTATCTTTACTAATTTTAAAGCAATTTATTATTAAATATAAGCTTATTAGGCTATTATTACTTACTTAATAAGTTTTTATTATCTTTTTTATATATTATTTAATTTACTAACTTATTATTCTTAGAAAAAGGAATTATAAGAATATATTTATATTTTAAATTTTTACTTTTTATATAATAATACTAACTATAGTACCTAGGAGATTACTAAGAAATAGATTATAAATAGGATCTAGAAGCTTTTTAATTTAAGCTAATATTAAGATAGAAATACTAATAAGATAATCTTTTTTAATATCTATTCCTATATTATTATACTAGGATATATTTTCTTCTAATAATTTCTTAAGATAAATAAATCCTCTAAGTTTAGGTCTAATACTAGGGCTACTTTTCCCTAGACATTTACCTAAACTAATAGTAGCCCTAGCTATAATAAGACTTTAGGCTATAGTAGAATTCTAGCTTATAATTATAAAAGCTTTATTTTAATTCTAAAGAAATAAAGCTTTTTCTAGGTATAATTTAATTATACTTTTACTATAGCCCCTTTTAAGTACTTAGTTTATAAATAATTATTATATTTATATAGCTATTTTTATAAATTAATTTCCTTTTAAGGTCTTTCCTATTTCTAGATTATCTTTACTTATTATTTAAGGTAGTCTTAGATTACTTTTTATATATTTATTAATTTATCTTTATATAGCTATTAATTATATTCTATAGGCTAATTAATCTATTTAACTAAATAATATATTTTTTCTTTATATTTTATTTTTTCCTTAATTTATTCTATTTTCTATTCTCGGTTAATATCTTCTAGGTTAGGAGCTAATAGTATATTAGCTATACTACTAATACAGTTAAATTAGCAACTAAGATTGGAAACCTTAGTTAGGGACAAACTAAGTCAATTTAAATCCAGCAATACCCAAAGCTAATTTAGCTAGCCATATTAAACACTAACCTTAGTAGCTTACTCTATATTAGAGAGCAGATATAACTTAGGGATATAGATCTTCTAAAGGTTTTAATACTAATAGTAATCTAAGTATAAGGTTTTTCCTTTAAAAGATTATTATATTATAGCTAGATAGTAGATAGAAATAATATAAAGAAATTGAAATCTTCTAGGTTAAGTATTAAAAGTAGTTTATTTTTATTAATTTTATATTTCTTTTATAGCTCTAATAAGCTTATATAAAATATATTATAAATATAACTATATTTATCTAGAAGTACTAATTAATATATCTATATTCTTATAATATCTAATACTTAAAAGAGTCTTATTTATCTTAAGGCTAACTTTCTTTTATATCCCTTTAAGAAGAGGTTCTTTATAAATAAAGTAATTAAATTATCTTTCTTAAGAATTAGGGATTAATACTTTTTATTATAATATTTCTATTATTTATCTAATACCTTTTAATATTAGTTTTATAATTATTCTTTTAGTTTTATAAGGTAGTATACTTATATATTTACCTTTAATACTTTTCCTTAGATAGTATTATTCTTAATATAGATATAAAACTCTAGGTAATAGCTATATAATACCTAAAAGGTATTATATCTTATAATTAAATTCTTTATATTATTATAGGTAAATTAGATAATTATTAATAAGACTATTTAATTATTTTATTATTTATTATTAAAATATCTTAAGTAATATTTAAATATTTAAATATTTTTTTTTATTTAGCTATTAATTTAGAAATAAAAGGCTATTAAGAGTTTTTATTTTATTCTTATTTAATAATATAATTTTAATTAGAATTTATTTATAAAGATTAGTTCTTTATTAAAGATAATCTTACTTAGGAAATTAAATTTAATTTTAATTTTATTATAAAAGAATTTTACTAAGTTTATAATATTTATTTAGATAAAGATTAGGATTATATATATATATTTTATAAGATAATTTATAATTATAAGTATTATATTTATTTTTATTTCTTTCTATAATAAAGATAATAATCTTATTATAAAGTCTATTAATATTTCTTCCTATAGTTAAAAGAATATTAATAGAAATTTAAGTTTATTATAAAAGTAATATCTCTTATAATTAGCTCCTTAATATATTATATAGATCTAAACCTACTTTAAAATATCTTTATTTATATTATACTAATAGAACTTTCTTTAGATTATTTCTAAGGTTTTATTTTATCTAAAGTAATTTACTAATAGTATTGCAAATAGTAGCATTGTAACCCTATTGCTATAAGACCAGCTACCTTAGGCAGCAAGTTGTTAGGTTATATAACCTAGGGAAAACACTAATATAACTTGCAATAGCTAGATTAGATAAAGAATTAAGCATCATTAAACATACTAACCTAACCCCCTATAACAGCACTAGTGCAATATTACTTATCTATTCCCTTTAAAATCCAATAAATAGATTATTAAAATATAATTATAATAATTACTATTTTATAGCCTTTTTATTAGATATAAATAATTAATATTTAAAGTAAAAAAGATTATATTTATTTATTTATATTTAGTTAAAATATAAGCAGGAGGCTTGACCAGGCAATTCTAGGAGCGGATACAATTAGTATTTAAATAACTATAGTGTTAGTCTCTTTTCGCCCTAACCAATAGAATAATCAACTTTATATATTTTATAATCTTAATGCCCTTTTAATATCAAAGATAGTAAACTCTATTAGACCTATCCTAATATTTAAGATAGCTTTCTATGCTAAAACTAATATATTCTAGCCTACTTCTAATATTATTGAAAATAGCTAAATCTAAACTATATTTTAAATACTATATTCTTTACAATCTATTATACCCTTCTGCCTTAAAATATACTAATAGCAAGCTCTATGCTAGATGCCCTCCTAACCTAGTTAAATACTTTAAATAGATCCTCCCTTAATATAGACTATTTGTGCTATTTAAGACTAAAATTACTAACTTTATATTATTTTAAAAGATAAAAATTATTAATTTTAAGCTCTAGTTACTCTAAAAGAATAATATTAATATTAATAATAAAGATTTTATTTAAAAGGAGTATATAAAGGTTAATAAGATAATAAATAAGTATATTTTGGGTAAATTTAAGGATATAGAGCTAGAAGAAGAGAGGTTTTTAGAAGATATTAATAATAGCTAGTATAATTAGTGGCTAGAAAGGATTATGGATATTGTAAGGTTTATTAAGAACTGCGACGATGGAAGATATTTATTTATAAACTAATTACTAAGGCTTCTATTTATTATCTTTTACTTTAATTTATTAATTCTTTATTATATTTTAGGGTCTTTTTCCGAGAGAGAGTATATTACCTTTTCTAAGGGCTTTAAGGGTTTTTTTTAAAGATCTTCTTTTTAACTAAAGCTATCTTAACTATAGATACTAAGATAAATAGATTATAATCTATTTTTTCTTAAACCTAACCTACCTATATTTTTATAAAAGCTTATAAATTTATTACTAACTTAGGTTTAATTATACTAGGAGCTATACTTCCTAATATTTTAGTATTATACTTATAGTTATTATAAGTAGTAGGAGACTTATTTTTTTATATCTCTTTTTCTATAGTCTTAGCTTATTTATAAGTTAAGGTATTTTATTTCTTAAAAAACCTTAGATTTAATTTATCTTTTAATTCTTATAAAAATTAGATTATTTATATTTTAATTAATCTTTTTTTAAGTAATATTAATAGATTTAGATTATATAAAATATTCCTCTTATAATCTAATTATCTTAATAGGCTATTAGTAGGGTTTTATTTACCTAGTTAATATTTTATAATAAAATTATAAGGTATTAGGTATATATACTATCTAGCCTACTTTCTATTTAGCTTTAGTATCTTTATAAATAACTAAAGATTAAAATAGTTACTAAGGACTTTTATTTAGCTTATTATCCCTTTAAGATAATATTACTAGTATTTAAATAATTCTATAATAGCTATTAGTTCTTAGTCTAAGGTTTTATACCTAAACTTATAGTTAGTATATTTTTATAATTAAAAGGCTATAGGATAAAAATAGCTATTATTATCTAGCTATAATAAAATTCCTACTATTATAAATAATAAGATATCTATTTTAAGTTAAATAGGTTTTATAGGATTAAAGTAGTATAATAAAAGGGATTTCTAAAAAGCTTATTTTAGGGATATAAATATCCCTCTTTTTATATTATTTAATTTTACTTTATTAGGCTTTTTATCTTTTTAACTTCTTTTTAATAGATTTATTAATAGCTTTATTAATACTAAGAAATTAAAAATAAATTACTTATAAAAGTTATAAAACCTTATAAAAACCTAGATCTTTTAATAGGTTTTTAGCTCCTTTTATTAAATAATTATCTTAATCTTTCTTAGGTTTATAATAATCTTTTTTATAAAGAAAATAAATCCTAGGAATTTAACTAAAGGTTAATAAAATATATACTTAGAGAATTTTATATAAAGTTTAATATCCCTTAAGTATTTAAATATAGCTCTAAGGTATTTTATATAGATTTCTTAATCTCTTAAGAAAATAAGAATATTATCTAGGTAAGTTATATATATTATATTTATTAATTTATTAAGAGCTTTATAAATATAGTCTTAGAAGGTTATAAGTATATTAATTAATTTAAATAGAATTATTAAATACTTAAAATATTTATAATATATTTAAAATATTAATTTTTACTTATCTTCTTTTTTTATATAAATATAATAATATATATCTTTAATATTAATTTTAAAGAAATATTTAGCTTTTTTTATTTAATTTATAATTTCTAAAATTAAAAGTAAAGAATATTAATTTTTTGTTATTATTATATTAAGTTCCTTATAATTAATATATAATCTAAGGAATTTATTAAATTTTAATATAAAGAGAATTAAAGCTTTTATAGAGCTCTTTAAGGGTTAGATTTAGCCTTTATCTAAGTTTTTCTTAAGGTATTAATATAGTTTTTAGAGCTTTTTTTATAATAAGAAATATATTAGGCTAAATAAAGGGATTTTATTTTTAATTAAATTAATATTATAATTAGTAATTTTATATAAGGAAAGTATTCCTAATTCTTTTTCAAAAAATATTTATTTTAAGTTAAGGATTTTAAAGGGGATAATAAGATTAATTAAAGGCTCTTTAGAGAGGGAATCTCTTAATATTTAATAGGGTTTCTTATATATTATTATATTATAAATATTTATAGTATTTTTAATTAGCTTTTTAAATTTATAAGAAATAACTTTCTAAAAGCTTTCCTATATAATTTAATAGACCTATATCTAGTTCTTAATATTTATTAAGATATTAAATTAAATTAAAATAGGTATTTCTAGTAATATAGATTTACTCTTAGGATTTAAGTTCTTATTAATATTAATTACTACCTAAATTATCTTCTTAATCTATTTATATTAATTTTATATTTTAATAAGTAAATACTAAGTATTATGGTGGTGTGGTGCAGTGGTTAGCGCGCTGTGTTTTTCACAGAGACCGGGGTTCGATTCCCCGCACCAGCCCCCGGCCCAGGGAAATAGGTAAAAAGAACAAAGGGTTATTGTAATTAGTTATTTTTCCCCACTGGGGTTTTTATAGGCAATAATTATAATTAAAATAATTGTGATATAAAGCTCTTATTGCTCCTTGTAAAATCTAACTAAATGCTAAATAAGAAAGCATCCTATTTATATATATATAGGTTAAGTTGAGTAATTAGATAAGGGTTTTTTTTTATTAATAAAAAAAAAAAAATATATATATATATTAGTCTTAGTATAATAAGAAAGCTATCTTAAATATTAGAATAAATCTAATAAAGTTTATTATTTTTAATATTAAAAGGGTATTAAGATTATAAAATATATAAAGTTAATTATTCTATTAATTAGGGTAAAAAGAGACTAATATTATAATTATTTAAATATTAATTATATCTACTCTTAAAATTACCTAGTTAAGCCTCCTACTTATATTTTAACTAAATATAAATATATATTAAAAGATCTAAGCTATTAGTATTTAGCCTAAAAAGTCTAATAATAAATTTATTAATAAAATAAAAAATAAACTATACTTAAGTAATAATTTAGCTATTAAAATTAGAATTAAGCTTATTTTATAAGAGCTTAAGTTATTCTAAAGAAAGGATTTTAATTATAATAATATTAATTTTATTAAATAATAATAAAGGCTAATAAAGTTAATATTAAAGTATTTTAATATATAATTTAGAATTAGCCTAAGTTTTTATAAAGAGAGGTTTTTAAAGGATTTATAAATATATAAAAATTAGCTTATTAATTATAAACCAGATTTAATAATTATAAACAAACACACTTTTAATTTCCTAGATATTTAAAATCTAGCCTAGACCACCAATTCTCCATGACTTTTTAATAACCTCTGCGTTTCTTTTTAGCCCTACTTCTATTATTATAGTTCTTAATAAACCTTATAGTATCTATAGTCCTTTCTAGCTACTAATTATACTAGCTATTATTAATATCTTCTAAGAACCTCTTTTTTTTTAGCTTTATATCCTTAAATTTACCTAAAATATACTTATTTATTATCTTATTAATCTTTATATATTCCTTTTAAATAAAATCTTTATTATTAATATTAATATTATTCTTTTAAAGTAACTAAAGCTTAAAATTAATAATTTTTATCTTTTAAAATAATATAAGATTAGTAATTTTAATCTTAGATAGTATAAATAGCTTATATTAAGAGAAGATCTATTTAAAGTATTTAATTAGATTAGGAGGGTATCTAGTATAGAGCTTGCTATTAGTATATTTTAAGGTAGAAAAATATAATAGATTATAAAGAATATAATATTTAAAATATAATTTAGATTTAGTTATTTTTAATGATATTAGAAGTAGGCTAGAATATATTGGTCTTAGTATAGAAAGCTATCTTAAATATTAGGATAGGTCTAATAGAGTTTACTATTTCTAATATTAAAAGGGTATTAAGATTATAAAATATATAAAGTTAATTGTTTTATTGGTTAGGGTAAAAAAAGACTAATATTATAGTTATTTAAATACTAATTATATCCGCTCCTAGAATTACCTAGTTAAGCCTTCTATTTATATTTTAACTAAATATAAATAAAAATTAGCTTAATAATATAAAATAATATATAAGGAAATAGAGATTTTAGAATTTATAAATTATTATAGGATTATAATATAATAAAAATATAATAAGTAGAAAAAGCTTTATAGTTTTTATTTTATATTATTTTTAGGCTTTTAAGATAATTATAAGTATAAAAATAATTATATTATAGAAATTAAAAGTTTAAAGGTTTAATATCTTTCTTAGTATTATTATTCTATTTATATTTAGTTAAAATATAAGTAGGAGGCTTAATTAGACAATTTTAGGAGTAGATATAATTAGTATTTAAATAACTATAGTATTAGTCTCTTTTTACTCTAACCAATAGAATAAGTAACTATTATTTTATTAAGCTATCCCTTTTCTTAGAAGGATATAAATTACTTTTATATCTTTTTTTATTTATTTATATTTAGTTAAAATATATATAAAAGGCTTAATTAAGTAATTTTAAGAATAGATATAATTAGTATTTAAATAATTATAGTATTAGTATCTTTTTACTTTAGCTAATAAAATAATTAACTTTATATATTATATAATTTTAATTAAAATATCTATATTTTAATATTACCTTATTTATAAAGATAATATCCCTTTTAAATATAACTTTATATATAAATATATATATTAAAAGATCTAAGCTATTAATATTTAGCTTAAAAGATCTAATAATAAATTTATTAATAAAGTAAAAAATAAACTATATTTAAGTAATAATCTAATTATTAGAATTAAAATTAAGCTTATTTTATAGGAGCTTAAGCTACTCTAAAGAAAAAATCTTAATTATAATAATATTAATTTTATTAAATTATAATAAAGGCTAATCCTTATTATATTTTTATTATATTATAATCCTATAATAACTTATAGATTTTAAAATCTCTATTTCCTTATATATTATTTTATATTATTAAGCTAATATTTATATATTTTTAAATCCTTTAAAAATCTCTTTTTATAAGAACTTAGGCTAATTTTAAATTATATATTAAGATATTTTAATAATAACTTTATTAGTTTTTATTATTATTTAATAAAATTAATATTATTATAATTAAAATCCTTTTTTTAAAGTAGCTTAAGCTCTTATAATATAAACTTAATTTTAGTTTTAATAGCTAGACTATTACTTAGGTATAGTTTATTTTTTATTTTATTAATAAATTTATTATTAAACCTCTTAGGCTAGATACTAATAGCTTAGATCTCTTAATATATATATCTATATATAAAATTAGATTTAGAAAGGGTATTATCTTTATAAATAAAATAATATTAAAATATAAATATTTTAATTAATATTATATATAGGTATATTTATAGGTATATTAAAATATACTAATTCTAGCTATTAGTTATTAAGGTATAAAAGTAATTTATATCCTCCTAAAAAAAGGGATAGCTTAATAAGATAGTAATACTAAGGAGTATATTAAACCTTTAGACTTTTAAATCCTATAATATAATTACCCTTATACTTATAATTACCTTAGAAGCCTAAAGGTAATATAAAATAAAAACTATAAAGCTTTTTTTAATAGAAATAAAATATAATAAAAAAATAGCTTTCCTAATAGCTAGAATTAGTATATTTTAATATACCTATAAATATACCTATAAATATATTTATAAATAATATTAATTAAAATATTATTTTAATACTACCTTATCTATAAAAGTAATACCCCTCCTAAATCTAACTTTATATATAGATATATATATTAAGAGATCTAGGCTATTAGTATCTAGCCTAAGAGGTCTAATAATAAATTTATTAATAAAATAAAAGATAAATTATACTTAAGTAATAATCTAGCTCTTAAGACTAAAATTAAGCTTATTTTATAAGAGCTTAAGCTATTCTAAAGAAAGGATTTTAATTATAATAATATTAATTTTATTAAATAATAATAAAAGCTAATAAAGCTAATATTAAAGTATCTTAATATATAATTTAAAACTAGCCTAAGTTCTTATAAAGAGAGGTTCTTAGAGGATCTAGAAATATATAATATTTAGCTTAATATTATAAAATAATATATAATAAAATAGAGATTTTAAAAATAAAGAAATTAAAGAAGAAAGGAAGGTCTTACTAGAATCTTTAAATTACTATAGGATTATAATATAATAAAAATATAATAAGCTAGCTATTAGTTATCTTTTTATTATATTTTATTTTTATTAAATAAAGCTTTATAATATTTATTTTATATTACCTTTAAGCTTCTAAGGTAATTATAAGTATAAGAATAGTAGTATAGTACAGTGGTTAGTACACTGTGTTTTTTATAGAGACTAGGGTTTAATTTCTTATACTAGCTCCTAGCCTAGGAAAATAGGTAAAAATAAAGGGTTATTATAACTAGTTATTTTTCCTTACTAGGGTTTTTATAGGCAAATAATTATAACTAGAATAATTATAATAAAAAGCTCTTATTACTCCTTATAAAATAAGTATAAAATGCTATATAAAGAGATATTCTATTTATAGGTTAAGTTTAGTAGCTTAAAAAGGGGTTTTAAAAAAAAAGAAAAAAAATAATTAACTTTTTTACCTATTTTCTAGGCTAAGAACTAATATAATTTACCTATTAATAAGTACCCCTTTTTACTAGGTATAATAAATAATAAAAATACTACTTTATTATTATTTTGTTTTTTAAAAACCCTTTTTAATTACTTAACTTAATCTATATATATTTATATTTAGTTAAAATACAAGTAGAAGGCTTAACCAGGCAATTCTAAGAGCGGATACAATTAGTATTTAAATAACTATAGTATTAGTCTCTTTTTGCCCTAACCAATAGAATAATTAACTTTATATATTTTATAATCTTAATACCCTTTTAATATTAGAGATAGTAAACTCTATTAGACCTATCCTAATATTTAAGATAGCTTTCCTATCATACTAAGACCAATATATTCCAGCCTACTTCCAATGTTATTGAAAATAGCTATTAATTTATATATATAAATAAAATACTTTCTTATTTAGTATTTAGTTAGATTTTATAAGAAGTAGTAGGAGTTTTTTTATTATAATTATTCTAATTATAATTATTTACCTATAAAAACCCTAGTAAGAAAAAATAACTAATTATAATAATTCTTTTACCTATTTCCTAGGCTAGGAGCTAGTATAGAAAATTAAACCCTAGTCTCTATAAAAAACATAGTATACTAACTACTATACTATACTACTAAATCTAGTTTATAATTAATAAATAAATATATTTATAAGTATATTAAAATATACTAATTTTAGCTATTAGTTATTATTTTTATTATATTTTATTTTTATTAAAAAAAGCTTTAAAGTTTTTATTTTATATTATATTTAAGCTTCTAAGATAATTATAATTATAAAAATAATTATATTATAGGATTTAAAAATCTAAAGATATAATATATTTTATAACCCAGCCCCTATAAAAAGACATAGGCTTAGTTAAGTAAGGAATTTATAAGTAACTACTCTCTATAAGAGTTTAGCATAGTTTTGGCTAGAGAAAGAGAAATAAGCTTTAGTTTTATACCTTAAGTTAATATACTATTCTACCCAGCTAATTACTATTATCTCTATTATAACTATTTAGCTAGATATAGCTATTATAATTCTAAAGCTTTTACTATAGCTTCCTAGATAGTATACCTTAAGGTAAAGTTTATAACTTTATAACTATAAGTATAACTACTAAACTAGCTACCTACTTAAGCAAAGAGAGTTTATAGGCAAAATAAATACCTATTAAGAATAATAATTTAAATAATCTTTTATATAAAGAACCCCTTAACTAAGGAAAAGGGAAGAAAAAGGAGATTCTTAACTTTAACCTTAATAAAACTATAGGTAAGCACTTAATCTTAACTTAAATAAAAACCCCCCCAAATTAATAAAAAGTAGGCTAAGATAGAGTTAATATATAGGCTCCCTAAATATAAATATAATAGGAAATAGCTAAGCTAAGGAAATAAAATACTACTCTTATTATAATAATTAGCTAAATATAAAAGAAAGTAGGATAAAAATAAGGCTAAAGATATAGTAATTACTTAAGTAAAGATAATAATAATAATAAAAAGGGAAGCTAAGTAAAAGCTATTAATATAGCTATTTTAAAGGTTTTAATTACTAATTAAAAATATTAGAACTAGCTCTTAGACCTTAGATATATAATTAAAGGTAAACCTTAAAAATATTATACTAATAAAGCTAAGATCCTATTAGTAAAAAACTATTTAAATATAAAAGCCTAATCTATATATAATAATTTTTTTTATTAATACTTTAAGGAGGAATAAGTAAATCTTAAGTAAAACTAAGATAAATTCCTAAAATAGTTAAAAACCCTTATTAAGAACTAAGGTAATCTCTAAGCTTTAATATCTAAAGTATATTATAATATAATATATAAAGAGGGATAATTACCCTTTAATTTTTATAATTATCTTGATTTCCTAGAGAGAGACCTAGGAGATTACTTAGAATTATAAAGAATAGAGAATTATTTAAATAAGCTAATAAAAGAGCTATAAGAATATATTATCTAAGTTCTTCTTAAACTCCCTATAACTTAACTAGGATTAGTTTCTAAGGCTATTATATACTAGGATATAGGTATAGGAAATAATAAGAAGAGAAAAACTTACCTAGGCTTTAATTAGTTACCTTAAAAGAGATAAAAAAGTAACTAAAATAATATTCTATTTAATTATTAAAGAAATTAAGGGAGATTTAATAAACCCTTTAATTCCTATTTAAAAGGTATTTAAATTAACCTTTAAAATAATAAAAATCCTATAAAAGAATATAAAAAATAATAATAGTATTATAACTATAAAAGTAAGGAATATTTTATAAACTATTATAATAAGAAACTAAAAGTCTAAAGAACCTAGATTAATTAGTAGGGAAAAAATAGAAGGTAGAAGTAATTAATCCTACTAATACCCTTATACTTATATTTAAGATTATATAATATCTATTTACTTTAATTACTATTTTTACTCCCTAAAAGCTTATTATTATTAAAGTAATCCTAGATATAGAAAGTAAAACTAATATTATTAGTTAATAATTAATTATTAGCCTTACTCTAAGAAAGGCCCTTAATAAAGTCCTTAATCTAATTCTAATAGGGGATTAGAGAGTAAAAGCTTATAATACTTAGTACTTACCTATTAAAATATAAGACTAGTATAAATAGGTTAAGAAGATAACTTAGGTAATAATTAGTATTAACTAGGATCTAAACCTTGAAAATAAACCTATATTACTAGGAATACCTACCTTAACTTAACTTAATATTCTAATAGATATTAAGAATTAAATATAGGTTTACTAAATTATATAGAAAGGCTTTTAGAAAGTTACCCCTTATAAATTTAGAAAGCTAGTTAAAAATACTATAAATATCTATAGTATAATAATATATAAGGAACCCTACTAAATACTAGGAGATCCCCCCTCTAAAGAGCCTCTAATTAACCTTACTATTCTTTTTAAAATCCTTAACTTAAAATAAATATTCTTAGAAAAAAAATTAGAAATACTTTCCTTATATAAAGTTACTAATTATAGTATTAACTTAGTTAAGAGCAAAACCCCTCTATTTAGCCTAATATATCCCCTATTATAAAAAGAGCTCTAAGAACTATACTAATATCTTAAGGAAAACTTAGATAAGAGCTAAATTTAACCCTTAAAGAGCTCTATAGGAGCCCTAATCCTCTTTATACTAAAATCTAATAGATCCCTTAGATTATATATTAATTATAGGGGATTTAATATAATAATAAAGAAGAATTAGTACCTTTTACCCTTAATTTTAGAAATTATAAACTAAATTAAAGGAATTAAGTATTTCTCTAAGATTAATATTAAGAATATATATTATTATATTTATATAAAGAAAGAAAATAAATAGAAAATAATATTTTAGATATATTATAAGTACTTTAAATATTTAGTAATATTATTTAGATTAATTAATATACTTATAACCTTCTAAGATTATATTTATAGAGCTCTTAGTAAACTAGTAAATATAATATATATAGCTTATTTAGATAATATTCTTATTTTCTTAAGAAATTAAGAAATCTATATAAAATACCTTTAAGCTATACTTAAATACTTAAGAAATACTAAACTCTATATAAAACTCTCTAAGTATATATTTTATTAATCTTTAATTAAATTCTTAGGATTTATTCTTTCTATAGAAGGGATTATTATAGACCTAAAAAAGGTTAAGATAATTACTTAATAAAAGGAGCTAAAAACCTACTAAGAGATCTAGGTCTTTATAGGCTTTTATAACTTCTATAGGCAATTTATCTTTAACTTTTTAGTACTAATAAAGCTATTAATAAATCTATTAAAAGGGAGCTAAAAAGGTAAAAAGCCTAGTAAAGTAGAATTAAATAATATAAAAAGAGGGGTATTTATATCCCTAAAGTAGGCTTTTTAGAAGGCCCTCTTACTATATTACTTTAATCCTACTAAACCTATTTAGCTTAAAATAAATACCTTATTATTTATAATAGTAGGAATCTTATTATAGCTAGATAATAATAGCTATTTCTACCTTATAGCCTTTTAGTTATAAAAATATACTAATTATAAGTTTAGATATAAGACCTTAGACTAAGAACTAATAGCTATTATAAAATTATTTAAATATTAGTAATATTACCTTAAAAAGGTAGTAAACTAAATAGAAGTTCTTAGTAATTATTTTAATTTTTAGTTATTTATAAAGATACTAAAGCTAAATAGGAGATAGGCTAGATAGTATATATACCTAATACCTTATAATTTTATTATAAAATATTAGCTAGGTAAATAAAACCCTACTAATAGCTTATTAAGGTAATTAGATTATAAGGGGAATACTCTATATAATCTAGACCTATTAGTATTACTTAAAAAGAGATTAACTAAAATATAGGTAATTTAATTCTTATAAAAATTAGAAGATAAGTTAGACCTAGGGTCTTTTAGGAAGGAAAATACCCTAATTTATAAGTAGGCTAGGGCCCTAGAAAAGGAGATATAGGAAAATAAGTCTTTTATTACTTAAAATAGTTATAAATATAATACTAAGATATTAGAAAGTATAGCTCTTAGTATAATTAAACTTAAGTTAATAATAAATCTATAAGCTTTTACCTAAGTATAAGTAAGCTAGGTTCAAGAGAAGATAGGTTATAATTTATTTATCTTAGTATTTATAGTTAAGAAGGCCTTAGTTAAAAAGGAGATCTTTAAAGAAAACCCCTTAAAGCCCTTAGAAAAGGTAATATACTTTCTCTAGGAAAAGGATCCTAAGATATAGCAAAGGATTAATAGGATAAAGTAAGAAATAATAAATAAAAGTCCTAATAATTAGTCTATAAATAAATATAATCTCTTTTACTTTAAATATTAATTATTTATATTTAATAAAAAGGCTATAAAATAATAATTATTATAGCTATATTATAATAATCTATTAGTAAGGTATTTTAGGTAAAATAGAACCTTAGAAATAATCTAGAGAAAGTTCTATTAGTTTAATATAAATAAAGATATTTTAGAGTAGGTTTAGATCTATATAATATACTAAGAAGCTAATTATAAAAGATATTACCTTTATAGTAAATTTAAGTTTTTACTAATACTTTTTTAATTATAAGAAGAAATATTAATAGACTTTATTATAGGATTATTACTTTTACTATAGAAGGGAATAAAGGTAGATATAATACTTATAATTATAAATTACTTTATAAAATATATATATATAATCCTAATCTCTACCTAAATTAATACTATAAACCTAGCAAAGCTTTTTTATAATAAAATTAAACTTAAATTTAATTCCCTAAGTAGAATTATCTTTAATAGGAGATTAATCTTTATAAGTAAGTTTTAATTAAAGCTATATTATTAAATAAGAATAAAATAAAAGCTCTTAATAGCTTTTTACTTTTAAATTAATAGCTAAATAAAAAGAATAAACTAAATATTTAAATATTATTTAAGGTACTTTAGTAATAAATAATAAAATAATTAGATAGCCTTCTTAATAATTACTTAATTTACTTATAATAATATAAAGAACTTAACTATAGGATATAATACTTTTTAGGTATTATATAGCTATTACCTAGAGTTTTATATTTATATTAAGAATAATATTATCTAAGGAAAGGTACTAGAGGTAGATATATAAGTATACTATCTTATAGAACTAAGAGAATAATTATAGAACTAATATTAAAAGGTATTAAATAAATAATAAAAATATTATAACTAAAAGTACTAACCCCTAATCCTTAAAAGAGGTAATTTAATTACTTTATTTATAAAGAATCTCTCTTTAAAGGGATATAAAAGAAAGCTAGCCCTAAGATAAATAAGGCTCTTTTAAGTACTAGATATTATAGGAATATAAATATATTAATTAGCACTCCTAGAAAAATATAGCTATATTTATAATATATTTTATATAAGCTTATTAGAGCTATAGAAAAGGTATAAAACCAATAAAAATAAACTATTCCTAATACCTAACCTAGAAGATATTAACCTAGAATAGGAGATAGAATAAATTAAGAATAAAATAAAATATAAAGGAGAAATATACTATCTAATTAAGTGGATAAAATAGCCTATAGAATATAATTAGTAATTATATAAAGATAAATTAATAAATATATAAAGAGTAATTTAAGATTACTTTAAATAATAAGTAAAAATAACCTAAAAATAAGAAAGACTATAAAAGGGAATTAATTCTTAAAAATAATTATATAAATATAGTAATTACTATAAAACTAAGTACCTTAAAAAGGCTATAATAAAAGTATAATTAAATTATACCTAAAAAAAATCTTATTTTTTTAGGATTAAAATAGAGTTTCTATAACTATAAGCTAGAGTCTTACTATAGCTAGGGCTATTGCTAGTTTAGGTAGAAGTCTAGGGAGGAGTAGCCCTAGTATTAGACCTAGACTTAGAGGACTTATTTACCTTAAGAGGTTACTAAAAGAAAGTATATTCTAGCTTAATAATATAAGGATAGATATTAAGAAGGATTATCTTATTAGTATTTCTACCTTAATATTAGCCTAAATTAAAAAGCTTTTAGATCTTATTTATAATTTATTTCTTAGTAATCTTTTAAGTATTATAGCTAGTATTATTATATAAGAAGTAGAGGTCTAAAGTATAAGTATATTCTTATAATTCCTCTTTCTAAGAATAATAAGTTAATAAATTAAAAAATATATAAAAGAGATAATAAAAACCTACTAAATAAGTAATAATAGCCTAATAAGCTTATACCTAATAATAAATTACCTTAAAGTTAATAAAAATAATATAAGCCTCCTAAGAAAGAAATAAATAAGTAATAAGAATATAGTAAAAGTATATCTAAGGAATACTTATATAAGTATACTTCTTAGTACTAATTAGATTATAAGCTTAGAATAAATAATTTTTAATAGTAAAGAATATATTTAATAATTAAAAACCTATTTAGTAGAATAAGTAATAAATATCCTCTATAAAATAATAAAAAGGCCTAATAATTATAATAGGAGCTTTTATCTATAGATTAATAGACTTAATCTTCTTTAGGAAGATTATATATAGTAAATAAGTTAGGTAAGCTTATATATTATATAAATTATAAGTATTCCCCTTTATAAGGGAAATAGGCTTAGATAATTAGTAAATAAGTAATAATTATATACTAATAAATAATAAAGATATATAAATAATAATTAGTACTAAAAGTCTAATAATATATATAATAAATAATATTAAAAATATAGTAAATATACTTAATAGAGATTATTATAATTAGGATATCCTTAGGCTTATTCTTAATATATTTAGCCTTCTCTTATAAAATACTCTAAGTATATCTTATATACTAGATAAGGGTATTACTAATACCTATAGTATAGGCAGAAGGAGTAGGTATATTAATATTTAAAAGATAAGAGAAAAGGCTTAGAATATAATAATATAATAAATAAAAGTAAATAATCTTAAAATTTAAGAAGAAATAAAAAAAGAAAAAATAAGAAATTATTATTATAAAAAAATAATAATTTAAATAATAAATAATTAAATAATTAGAAAGTAAATAATCTTTTAATTTTTTATTACCTTATACTTAAGAGTAATAATAATTTACTATTAACTTAATATACTAATATTTAATATATTAAAACTAGCCTTACTAAAGATAAGTAAGAACTTATAAGTTCTTTTTATAGGGGCTTATTAGCTATAAATTATAAGACTATACTATTAGAATAAGTAATTATTACTAAGGATAGTAGACTTAAGGGGGAGGATAATTATAACCTAGCCCCTATAAGGAGATATAGGCTTAGTTAAGTAAGGAATTTATAAGTAACTACTCTTTATAAGAGTTTAATATGATTTTGGCTAGAGAAAGAGAGGCAAGCTTTAGTTTTATACCTTAAGTTAATATACTATTCTGCCCAGCTAATTGCTATTATCTCTATTGTGACCATTTGGCTAGGTATAGCTGTTACATATTTTTTAATATTACTATCTTATTAATCTATTCCTCTCCTTAGAAAGATATAAATTACTTTTATACCTTAATATTATAAAATTTAAAAATCTAAAAATTAAATATACCTTTTAATATTATTATCTTATTAAGCTCTCCCTCTTTTTAAGAGGATATAAATCATTTTTATACCTTAATAAATTATTAGTAGGTTCCTAGCCCCTGTGTTTCTTTATTTACTAATTCTTAGGTTATAATAATACCACCCTATACACAGGTTGTATTCTTATACACTAGGTTAACTATATAACTATTAGATATAGAGATAACTATATTTAGTATTATATACTACTTAGGTTTAAGTCTGTTAGTAATACAATTGCTAAGATGATAATTTATTTACTTATAAATAAATCAACCGTAGGCTCAGCTAGGCAGTAGACCTAGGAACACCGCTGAGATTATAATATTTTATTCAATTTCTCATTATATTTAGTTAATTGCTTATGCTGAATTAGTTTTCTAAAGGCATAGCTTAGTATATTAGTAATGCCCCTAAGCTCAAAGACCCCCAGCTTTATTATAACAAATGCAAATATAAGAATATTACTTATGTAATAGTAGTGAGTTAGATGTTTAATTCAAATTATAAACCGCCTATGCCGAGCTTGGGACCTATAAAAGTTGTCTCTCTGTTTCTCACGTTGTATAAGAAGTTAAACTGAGTGACTTCGACACATAATAACAATGGAGGGCGAATGAAGTATTTCGATTCTGTTTTTATCTTGTTTAGCATAGTACGGTAGGGGAAATACCCATATATTTTTAAGCAAATGTGACATAAGTGACGAGGGTCATGTAAATGATGGAATATAGTTGTATCTATTTTTCTGAAGTATGTATTGGAAAAGGGTTTCTGGATCTGAGCGAATAGCACGATAAAATGCTCTATTCAATTATAATGAATTTACAAAAGAGCCTCAACTATGGATCAAGTTTGAATCGCCAGAGGCAAGAAAGCTTAAAAAAGCTGCAAGGACAGTAGTCCCTATCACTCTGCTATACACTGAACAAAACACGTACCAGGGCGACATTACAAGATGATTACATGAGTCTTAAGGATGTTGCCGTATACTTTTATGTACCAGTGTCCGTAAATTATTCGGTTGGCGTGTCTAAACTCATTATCTCAGGCCCTCCCTGAACCAGTGCTGACATTACACTTGACCTAATTTAGGGTTATAAACGTCGAGGAAATATATTACAGCATACACAGAAATGCCTTTTCTCCGAAAACGTGATTGGTATGCAAGGAGCTATTGGAATAGGACTCCAGACTTTTCTACGTTTGGATTAAAACCTGTGATCTCCGTGTGTCCAGAATTATAGTCACGGTGCAACGTCCATTATAGAGTTAGGGCTGGACTTTCTAGACAATGACTACAAGCAAAGAACGGGTGAGCATCTGCCGTGGATTGATAGGAGACGTTGGTAAAGGGTGACAACAAGACATGTCTCGGCGGTGTGACTGAGTCAGGGCTGAGAAGATGCAACTAAGGATTCATCATCATACACTACAGAACTCTACAGGAGCAATCATTCCCACCAATTCGTTCGGCAGATTGTCGAGGCGATTCAGTGAAGGAGCATAATATTTTGACCCAGCATATTGCCTACTGTCCCAGAGGAGCGGGAAAGCATTGCCAAACAGGAACATCCGCCGGTAACAAGATTCGGAGATAAATATGCACCTCGGGACAGGGCCAGCACCGAAGAGATTTGCTTGGGCAAGGATACGCGTCGGATAGGTGGCAACCAAGGATGAGGCCATTTTGAACGCCGCGATGTCGACCCGGGACTAATACGTCACCATGTGTCCTAGATGGATGACCAAATTGGACACTATGCTCTTTTATTAGTCGTTTAAGATCCCCAGCACAGTGTAATACGGTTAGCTCTGGACAAGACGAGTGAGATGGTTCGGGATTTTAGCGATAAGCATAGTGATGTCTGTTGGATGTGGAGTCTGAGACGACTACAAGATAAACAGTGAGCCTGTTAGTGACATCGCGTTCCATCCGAGTGTGTTGGAGCAGATCGAGTGTTTACTGTTTTGTGCCACACTGCTTTGGATAAGATCAGGGCTTTCCGGTTATTTACAGACAGTCCGCGGCGATGAGACATAGTGGTAGTTGTGGGACTGAAGGAGTTGAAGGAATATGTTAAGAAATGTATATAGTAGGCGGGTTTAGGTAGGATAAATGAATATAATGGGAAGAGTGATTGGATGGCTGTGTAGCACCCTGGTGCAGATGAAACGCGTCAAGAGGTTTGCATTAAGAGGAGAACAACGGGTCAGTGGCACAAACGCTGCAGCGGCTTCGTCAGCACCTGGTGGAGGCGAAAGCAAATTATTGGGTCCTTAGCCAGGAACATGGCGCAATTAACGTTTGCTTTGACTGTGACTGGGTGAGGATTGACAGACCTGGGGCATGCCATTGCCACATCCAGCCGACGTTTCGGCGAGCATCATTTCTTGGCGCGGCTTGCAAAATCTGACGAAACGGAGGGCCAGGATAGATGACTGAATGTCATGTACAATACCGAGGATGCGTGTTTGCAAATGATTGTGCTGCTAATGGAAAGATCAGCGGGCGTATTCTGTTAATTAATATCGACGGGCTGAACTGAGCTTTGCATGAAGGGACCTATCTCAGAGAGAAACAGCCTGCTTACTACCCCTGGCCATCCTGATTGATAGGTGCCACCAGGAGAGTTCAGAGTTGGCTGGCTGCATGAGTGCGAGCGGCGCGTGCACTGCGTATTTACGGACTAGGGCTCGAGAAGTACGGATCACTACATTGAGTCTAAATCATAGGTGTAAAACCCGCCGGGTCTTCTTCTCGCACGCGCGAATGTTACCAAACAGGCGATGCTTGAGCCTCTGTGTAGCACACGACACTGGGCGACAGACGCCTGGACCCTGGTCGCTTACCCTTTTGGAGAAATCCCCGACGTGTGGAGTTGAACCCCGACATTTTTCTGAGCTACAACAGGCCAGGCCTGTTAATAGGAGGGTTTTGTTTTATTTCTTTTGGCGTCGCTAGTATGGCCATGATTCGCCGGCTCTTCCCACTTCCCGAAAGAACAGCCCAGCGCACAAACTCTGGTCTTGCTCCCACCTAGCGGCAGCTGACATCTTGGGACGATGACGACGGCTACGTAACCCCTCCACACTGTTCCGCCGCCCAGGGGTCCACGCAGCCCTTGGCGCCGCCGACGAGCTATGGAGCGTACGTACGCAAGTATCCAGAAGACTTTGGCGGGTGCAGCCTTTCGTCCTCATCCCCATGATGGATGGCTTGCGTGGCCCTCCTTCTGTCCCATCCCCCCCCCCCCCCCCGTAATTATCCATCCCATTGCCTTCCCGCCACTCGTGCTCGTGCTCGTGCTCATACTCATGGATCAATTTTCACCTTTACTCTTTCCTTTGTCGGCTCTGGTCCCGTCCGTCATTCCTCTTGGGTTGCCCTACGTCCCATAATACGTCTCCTATGCTCCACTTCATCAGCGATCCCGCTGGATTTTCTTGTCCCGATTCTCTCGTTCTTCCTCGTACGGCCATCCTGAGACATCCTTCTCTTACTGTGCTTATATCGTTTGCTCCCTGTGTTTACCTTTTGGGCGGGTTTGTTGCATCTCGGAGGCTGCTCTCTTCATCCGTTCATCAACATACCAACATCAATTTCCACCCATCACATCCGGCCAGTGACACACCTGTTGTTTAATGGAAGGCTCTCTTCTTTATCCAGCGAAATATAGTTTGGTTTAATAACTGCTTCGGCGGCATTTGCTGAACTGATATTCTAGCAGCACCCGTTGCTAGTTTTTGGTGCCATGAAGGCGTGGCTATTGGTCGTCTCATTGGTCTCAACATGGCGCTTGGCGCACACGCAAGTCATTCAATGGGATCTCGAAACCCGCCATATCGACCCAGGTTTGGCTCGGCGGTCTAAACCGACATTTGAGGAAGTCATTGCAAACAACAGAGCCAAGGGTGGCTATTTCGCAAGCGTCCAAATCGGCAATCCAGGCCAAAACATCACTTTGCAGCTCGACACTGGAAGCAGTGACGTTTGGGTTCCATGGAGCGAGGCTAGCATTTGCGATAATTCGGGCTGCTCACTAGGAAGCTGTATGCTATTTTCCCACAGGAAGACCTCGGCTCGAACTAGTTGCTGACTGAAACTTAGACGACCCCAACAGCTCCAGTTCATTTGACGACGTTGCCTCTAACATGTTTTCTATTACATATGTCGACGATAGTTATGCAAAAGGCGATTACTTCACCGATGACTTCACCATGGGCGACACTACGGTCCAAAATTTAACCATGGGTTTAGCGGTCAGGACGACAATTAGCTATGGCTTGATGGGAATTGGGTACGCTGTCAACGAAGCATCAGTGGATACAACCGATTCTACCTACCCCAATTTACCTATCGCCATGTATCAAGCAGGCCACATCAACAGTATCGCATATAGCCTTTGGCTCAACGACCTCGGCGCCAACACTGGAAGCATTCTTTTTGGTGGTGTTGACACAAAAAAGTATACTGGGACTATGGCCACACTCAACATTCAGCCCGACAATGGCACCTACGACCATTTCACCGTACTAATGACGTCCCTAACTGCTACCAGTTCTAGTGGTAGTGACAAGCTTACATCTAGCTTCCCCCTCAAGGTCGTTCTCGATTCCGGAACCACATTAACATACCTCCCTCACAACCTGGCAACCCAAGTGTGGGATGAGGTTGGAGCTGTTTACGATTCGAACTATGGGCTAGCTGTGCTACCCTGTTCCTATGCAAAGCATGGCGGCAACTTTACTTTTGGGTTCGGTGGTAAGAGTGGTCCTGAAATTGTCGTTAGCATGGACGAATTGGTCGTCGATCTTACCAACGGGCATCAGCCAGAATTTGAGGATGGACAGTATAACGGTGAACTTGTCTGCGAGTTTGGCATCCAAAATTATTCGACCGAAAGTATCTACCTCTTGGGTGCCACCTTTCTACGTTCCGCCTACGTTGTGTATGACTTGGTCAACAACGAGATTGGTATTGCCCAGACGGACTTCAACGCCACAGAGAGTAGCATCGTTGCATTTGAGAGCAAAGGCGCTGCAATTCCGTCTGCGATAGCAGCGCCCAGCCAGAATCAAACTTTGTCGACCCCAACTGCAACTTCGACCTCAACTGGCTTGAAAGCCGCCGATGGGTTTCACAAGGAAACCGACAGCGCTGGGATGGCGAATGAGCCTAGCTCAGTTTTCATGGTGGTGGGTTTTACAATGGCATTCATGCTCGTGGGAGGTGGTGTCTTTTCGAGTAACTTGATTTGATACATTTGGGAGTTGGCCTATTTCTACATTGCATAAATCGGGAAGCGGGAGCACTTGGCATTTTGGCAGATAGGGATTGATTGACATGGGCTGAAATTTGAGCATTGCGAGGCGTTGATTCGAAAGAGGGAATGCGACGGGTCAACCGCGAACACATCAAATAACGACGGCATGAAATACACCATCTGGTTAGAGGAAAGGAGGATGATACCTATAGTATTTGCTTAAAACCGGGACCTAAGAGTGCCCCCTAGAATCCATTATTTTTTCCCCTCTCGCCTGGTTGATGCTCCATACTTGGTGGTGTCATAATTTTTTTTTTCAATGGCGTTGGTGCTTTTGTTTAATGGAGGGGTTTAGCGACATGGGATCGGCCCATTCAATGGAGGCGTTAATTAATGGCTGTGTAGCGTGTAGCGCCCGTGGGACGGTGGCTGACTGATGCACGTGCTGGCGTGAGTCCTGCTTATCCCGAAGGAAAAAAAATGGTTCCCAATTGGCCACTGAGAATTAGCAACCTCGCCTCCATCGCCTCCATCGGAGCCCCCAACGCTGTAAAATGAGGGCATCTGGGGTTGCCAGATGGCTCAATTGCCGTCTGTTGTCCGGTACCCAGCAGATGAGCTGTGGTAGTCTCAATTTTAACCCTTCTGTCACTGTCCCTGTTTGGGAATCTCGTCGAACTTTCAGCCAGACCCTCCTACGCCCAAGTGCTGCGCAAGAAGCGTGAGGCGCCCCAGAGCCCATCAATCCTATTTACTCCTTACTAATTTCACTACTTTCAACAGTCTCAAGAAAGCCCAGAACGATGCTGCCAGCCTGACGCCCGAGTATGTTGCCGCCAACATGGACCCCGCCGAAGCCAAGCGCCTTTCTCGAGTCCGCAACATTGGAATTGCTGTATGGTATCCTGACTTTTCCCCACCGCAAAATAAACTAACCAATCTTCCCAGGCACACATTGACAGCGGCAAGACAACCGTTAGTGAACGAGTTCTCTTCTACACCGGTCGAATCAACGCAATCCATGAGGTTCGAGGCAAGGATGCGGTCGGAGCCAAGATGGACTCAATGGAACTCGAAAAGGAAAAGGGTATCACGATTCAATCCGCTGCGACCTTTTGCGATTGGAAAAAAATGGAAAACGGCAAAGAAGAAACCTATCACTTCAACCTGATTGACACCCCTGGTCACATTGACTTCACTATCGAAGTTGAGCGAGCCCTGCGTGTACTTGATGGTGCCGTCATGATATTGTGTGCTGTTAGTGGTGTCCAGTCTCAGACCATCACAGTCGACCGCCAGATGAAACGATACAACGTCCCTCGAATCTCTTTCATCAACAAGATGGACCGCATGGGTGCAAACCCCTGGAAGGTCGTCGAGTTGATTAACAAGAAGCTCAAGGTCCCCGCCGCTGCTATCCAAGTCCCAATTGGTCTCGAAAATGAACATGAAGGTGTTGTTGATATCATCGATAAAAAAGCCATTTACTTTGAGGGTACCCGTGGCACTAAGGTTCGCGTTACTGATCAGATTCCCGGTACCCTGACCCAGCTCGTTGAGGAGAAGCGACAGGAGCTCATTGAGAAGCTTGCTGATGTCGATGACGAGATGGCTGAGCTATTCCTCGAGGAACAGGAGCCGTCCAACGAGCAAATCAAGGCTGCCATCCGTCGTGCGACGCTTTCTCGAAAGTTTACCCCCGTCATGATGGGCTCTGCTCTTGCCAATAAGGGTGTGCAGCCCATGCTCGATGCTGTCTGTGAATATCTCCCTAACCCCGCCGAAATCGAGAACACTGGTCTGGACAAGTCCAAGGGCGAAAAGGAGGTCAAGCTGGTACCCTATAACTCTCTCCCCTTTGTTGGACTCGCCTTCAAGCTCGAAGAAAACAACTTTGGTCAACTCACCTACATCCGAGTCTACCAAGGTAAGCTGACCAAGGGATCCTATCTGTTCAACTCTCGCACCAACAAGAAGGTCCGAATTCCTCGTATTGTGCGCATGCACTCCAACGAGATGGAGGATGTCTCAGAAGTTGGAGCTGGTGAAATTTGTGCTGTATTTGGCGTTGATTGTGCCTCCGGCGATACTTTCACTGATGGCGGTCTCCCATACACTATGACCTCAATGTTTGTCCCCGATGCCGTCATGTCTCTTTCCATCAAACCCAAGCGATCCGGAGATGCGGACAATTTTAGCAAGGCCATGAACCGGTTCCAGCGTGAGGATCCTACGTTCCGTGTCCATGTTGATGCCGAGAGCGAGGAGACTATCATTTCTGGTATGGGCGAACTACATCTCGAGGTTTATGTTGAACGTCTGCGACGCGAGTATAAGACGGACTGTGCTACCGGTCAACCGCGTGTTGCTTACCGCGAGACCATCTCCCGACGCGCCGACTTTGACTTCCTTTTCAAGCGACAGAGTGGTGGCCCTGGTGATTTCGCCCGTGTTGCCGGTTGGATCGAGCCTAACGAGGAGCCTGAAAAGAACCACTACGAAAGCCAGGTGATTGGTGGTAACATCCCTGACAAGTTCCTCTCGGCCTGTGCCAAGGGTTTCGACGTTGCCACCGAGAAGGGCCCTCTTCTGGGACACCAGGTTATTGGTTCCAGGATGGTAATTAACGACGGTGCTACCCACGTCACTGATTCGTCTGATTATGCTTTTAACCTGGCCACACAGATGGCATTCCGCAAGGCCTTTACTGAAGCTGGTGGTCAAGTCCTCGAGCCTCTTATGAGGACGACGATTACTGCCCCTAACGAGTTCCAAGGTAATGTTCTTATGCTCATGAACAAACGAAATGCCACTATCAACGACACTGAAATCGGTACCGAGGACTTCACGCTCCTCTGCGACTGCAGTCTAAATGCCATGTTTGGCTTCAGCACTCAGCTTCGTGCCGCCACTCAAGGCAAGGGCGAGTTCAGCATGGAATTTAGCCATTATGCCCCTGCTCCTCCTCACCTCCAGTATGTATCCTCCACAATATTTTCTTGATGCCAAATTATTGATCGTTTCAACAGAAAGGAATTGGTTGCCAAGTATCAGGCCGAGCTTGAAGCTAAGCGAACAAAATAAGTGATAAGAAGAGACAAGGCCTGATGAGTAATGCCAATATTTACGGCCGGTCTGCTCCGCATTCCGTGTTCTGTTGTAAGAAAAACACCACATATGGTGGTTGGTGTATGATTTGTACTATATTTACCATACAAGTCACAATGTGACATGAGGATGTCTACAACGCGATAGATGGTTAAGTTAAAACTGGAAATATGCGCTGAGGCCAAATAATGACGGGCCTAATACGAGCAAAAGAGATGGAACATGTATAGAATATACAATCTCCTCTAGAACCTATTCCTCGTTTTATTTTCCTCCATTTACTATTCCTAGCTCTTATTCCGTTACCAACCCAATCTACTATCAATTGCTCCTGGCCAGTGTACTTGCGTAAAATCTACCGCGTCAACTACAATCAGTCTTTCCCAAGTATCCTTCCTGTTTGGGGTTTGGGACTAGCTAAATCACACGTTTTTGTTACATTCTTGACAATTGGTCATTGCAACCGCGAATTATTCGCAAATCCTCGATGCCTTTTGGGGCTTTTAGATAGCGTTCATTCAGAACCGTCTAGCTCCTGCTTACTGCGTATCTAACCCGAGGGGTTGATGTTTGCGTCGGATGTCATCTCTGGCCTTTCTTATTGCGGCTTGAAAGTCCTGATGCCTTCCAGATTTGCTTCTTCTAATGGGAGGCCTATGGTGGTAACATAAGCAAAACCTTAAGATTCCCAGCGGTAATTAGGTCCTAATCTTCTCGCGGTTTAATTGTAAATTTGAGTAGGAAGTGGAGATACAGTAGTAAGAAAACTGTAGATTAGACCTAAAAGGGTTATATTTTTAGTCTAAGATTTATTATAAATTAGATACTAAGAATTATATAAGTATTATATTATACCTTTATATACTTTTCCAAATTTGCTAGAGTATCTGTTTCTTTATTAGCTAAAAACTTACTAGCTTAGTATAGAAGTAATCTAGTGAAAAGGTTATTTATAATTAATCTTTGCTAAAAGTGAGATATTTATATAATAATATATACTAGGTACAAAGATAATGCTTATTTATCCCTAATATTACTGTGGGGCTTGGAGGATTAATTGTACGCTGCGAGAAGATTAGGGCTTTTAGTCCTTTTTACCACTCCTTTACCGGGATGCCTTTTTAAGCCGCGGCTAGCGGGCCGGGGATATTCCGCCGGAGGCAAAAGCCCTTGGCAGGGCCCCGCGGAGAGGGAAATCTATAGATCCCCTCTAATAGTATAGTGGCTTAGGGATAATAGGGTAGGTAGACCTTGTATAATTTAGCATAGGAATTATAAATAAAAGGGATAGTTTTTAGGAGCCTTTATAAAAAAAATTAACTTTTATTTAATAATTTAAGTTCTAAGTTTTAAAAGCTATAGCTTAAAATTTTTAATAAGATAGTAATTAATTATATTCTTTTATTTTTTTTTATTCTTATTAAAATTATTTAACTAATTTATTTAATTATTAATTTACTTTACTAATCTAAGTTATTTTCTATACTTATAAAAACCCTGATAATAATATAGTATAGTAGTTAGTATACTATGTTTTTTATAGACTAGGGTTTTATTATATAGTACTATTTAGTTATTAAGGTATAAAAGTAATTTATATCCCCCTAAGAAAAGGGATAGCTTAATAAGATAATAATACTAAGAAGTATATTAAATCTTTAGACTTTTAAATCTTATAATATAATTATTTTTATACTTATAATTACCTTAGAAGCTTAAAAGTAATATAAAATAAAAACTATAAAGCTTTCTTTAATAAAAATAAAATATAATAAAAAGATAGCTTTCTTAATAACTAGAATTAGTATATTTTAATATACCTATAAATATACCTATAAATATCCTATTATATTTTTATTATATTATAATCCTATAGTAATTTATAGATTCTAGAATCTCTATTTTATTATATATTATTTTATATTATTAAGCTAAATATTATATATTTCTAGATTCTTTAAGAACCTCTTTTTATAAGAACTTAGGCTAATTTTAAATTATATATTAAGATACTTTAATATTAGCTTTATTAGCCTTTATTATTATTTAATAAAATTAATATTATTATAATTAAGATTCTTTCTTTAGAATAGCTTAAGCTCTTATAAAATAAGCTTAATTTTAGTCTTAGTAGCTAGATTATTACTTAGGTATAGTTTATTTTTTATTTTATTAATAAATTTATTATTAAACCTCTTAGGCTGGATATTAGTAGCCTAGATCTTTTAATATATATATCTATATATAGAGTTAGATTTAGGAGGGGTATTACCTTTATAAATAAGGTAGTATTAGAATAATATTTTAATTAATATTATTTGTAGATATATTTATAGGTATATTTATAGGTATATTTATAGGTATATTAAAATATACTAATTCTAGCTATTAGCTATCTTTTTATTATATTTTATTTTTATTAGAGAAAGCTTTATAGTTTTTATTTTATATTACCTTTAGGCTTCTAAGATAATTATAGGTATAAAGATAATTATATTATAGGATTTAAAAGTTTAAAGGTTTAATATACTTCTTAGTATTACTATCTTATTAAGCTATCCCTCTTCTTATAGGGATATAAATCACTTTTATACCTTAATACCTATAAATATACCAATAGATATACCTATAAATATACCTATAAATATACCTATAAATATACCTATAAATATACCTATAAATAATATTAATTAAAATATTATTTTAATACTATCTTATTTATAAAGGTAATACCCCTTTTAAATCTAATTTTATATATAAATATATATATTAAGAAATCTAGGCTACTAATATCTAATTTATTATAGTAAATAAATACTATCTTAATAAGGAAATCTATTATTTATAATATTAAAATATTATATATTCTAAGAATAAAATTAAGCTTATTTTTTAGAAGTATAAGCTACTTAAAAAAAAAGGCCTTAATAGTAATAATATTAAATTTATTATTTAATAATAAGATATATTAAAGCTAATATTAATTTATTAGTTATTTATAAAAAAAAGACTTAGCCTAAATAATTCTTAAGAGAGATTTATAGAGAATATAAATAATAATAATAAATAGCTTAATAATTTAATATAAATAATTAAATTTAGAATAAAATAAATATAAAAAAAAGGAACTAATAAAGGAAGGGAGGTCTATTTATATTTAGTTAAAATATAAGTAGGAGGCTTAACCAGGTAATTCTAGGAGTAAATATAATTAGTATTTAAATAACTATAGTATTAGTCTCTTTTCGCCCTAACCAACAAAATAATCAACTTTATATATTTTATAATCTTAATATCCTTTTAATATCAAAGATAATAAACTCTATTAAACCTATTCTAATATTTAAGATAGCTTTCCTATTATACTAAGACTAATATATTCTAGCCTACTTCTAATATTATTAAAAATAGCTAAATCTAAACTATATTTTAAATACTATATTCTTTATAATTTATTATACCCTTCTACCTTAAAATATACTAATAGTAAACTTTGTATTAAATACCTACCTAATCTTATTAAGACCTTTAAATTAAAGCTTAGAAAGGAAGGGCTCCTTAGGCTATTTAAAACCTTTATTACTAACCTTAAATTATTTCAAAAGATATAACTTATTAAATTTAAGTTCTATATACTTAAAAAGAATAATCTTAATACTAATAATAAAGGGTTTATCTAAGAAGAGTATAAGAAATTTAATATTATTATAAAGAAATTAGATAGAATAGTATTTAAGGAGATAACTAAAGTAGAGAAAGCTTTTCTTAGAGAAATTAATAGTAGTAAATATAATAAGTAGCTAGAAAGGATAATAGGTATTATAATTTATATTAAAAACTGTAATAAAAATGGGTCTAAGAGTAAGTATAAAGGTCACTAAAAAGTTATAGAAAATTAGTGGTCTAGGCTAGATTTTAAATATCTAGGAAATTAAAAGTGTATTTATTTATAATTATTAAAGGGAGGTCTATAGAATCTATAAATTACTATAGAATTATAATATAATAAAAATATAATAAGGTACTATTTAATTATATTTAGTAATAAAAAGGAGTATTAAAAGAGCTTTATTTTTTTTATAAATAGAGGTTTATATATTATAGGTTAAGAATATAATAAAGCAGGGTTTTATTATAAGGCTATTATAACTAATTATATAATAGCCTTTTTAAATACTTTAAATACTTTTAAATAATACCTTTTAAATATAAATTAAAGCTAAAAATCTCTTTTTATCTCACTTTTAAAGCTCTATAAATATCTTTCTTTGCTTTATTAATAATTTAACTATCTTTATTTCTTATTATTAATATTATTAATATTTCTTTTTTTTTCTTATTTTATTATATATTATAATATAAAGCCTCCTTCCTTTACTTATAATACTTTAGTATATTATTTTATAGCTTATTAATACTTTAAATAGCCTATTACTATTTATTATACTATTATTATAAAAGCTCCTAAGCCTAATAAGGCTAGCTTACTTATACTTATTTTTTATTTATATATAAATTATTCTTTTAAGTACTTTTAGAGAAATTATTTACTAATTTATAAGTATTAAAATATTTTCCTTTATATTATCCTAGATTTTATCCCTTACCTTTTACTAATAATCTAAAGGCTTATTACTAAGCTAATACTTTATAGTAAATTACTATAAATAATACCTTAGTTATTATTATTATTACTTAGAAAATAATATATCCCCTCTCCTTAGCTTATAATATACTTTATTTTATAGAAATATTACTTAATCTCTTTTATAAAAACTATTTATAGTTAGCTATTATTAGAAAGGGTAAGCTAAAGTCTTATTATTAAATTCCTAAGTACTTTAAGTATTATATTATTTATTTTATAAGTAATTATACTTATTAAGATATAAAAGTAATTTATATCCTCTTAAGGAGAAAAATAGCTTAATAATATAATAATACTAAGAAGTATATTAAATCTTTAGACTTTTAAATCCTATAATATAATTACTTTTATACTTATAATTACCTTATTATAATTACCTTATTATATTTTTATTATATTATAATCTTATAGTAATTTGTAGATTCTAGTAAGACCTCCCTTTCTTTTTTAGTTCCTTTATTTTTAGAATCTCTATTTTATTATATATTATTTTATATTATTAAGCTAAATATTATATATTTCTAGATTCTCTAAGAACCTCTCTTTATAAGAACTTAGGCTAGTTTTAAATTATATATTAAGATATTTTAATATTAGCTTTATTAGCTTTTATTATTATTTAATAAAATTAATATTATTATAATTAAGATCTTTTCTTTAGAGTAGCTTAAGCTCCTATAGAATAAGCTTAATTTTAATCTTAATAGCTAGATTATTACTTAGGTATAGTTTATTTTTTATTTTATTAATAAATTTATTATTAGATTTTTTAGGCTAGATATTAATAGCTTAGATCTCTTAATATATATATTTATATATAAAATTAGATTTAAAAGGGGTATTATCTTTATAGATAAAATAGTATTAAAATAATATTTTAATTAATATTATTTATAGGTATATTTATAGATATATTAAAATATACTAATTCTAGCTATTAGCTATCTTTTTATTATATTTTATTTCTATTAAAAAAAGCTTTATAGTTTTTATTTTATATTATTTTTAGGCTTCTAAGGTAATTATAAGTATAAGAGTAATTATACTATAGAATTTAAAAGTCTAAAGGTTTAATATACTTCTTAGTATAGTGGTATAGTATAGTAGTTAGCGCGCTGTGTTTTTTACAGAGACTAGGGTTTAATTCCCTGTACTAGCCCCCAGCCCAGGGAAATAGGTAAAAAAGGGTTATTATAGCTAGTTATTTTTCCCTACTAGGGTTTTTATAGGCAATAATTATAACTAGAATAATTATAATATAAAAGCTCTTATTGCTCCTTATAAAATCTAACTAAATACTAAATAAGAAAGTACCCTATTTATATATATATAGGTTAAGTTAAGTAATTAGATAAGGGTTTTTTTTTTTAAAAAAAAAAACAAAAAAAAATACTCCTTAGTATTACTATTTTATTAAGCTATCCCTCTTCTTAGGAGGATATAAATCACTTTTATACCTTAATAATAATAAATAAGTAAATAAATACTAAATTAATTATATAAGTAAATAACTAGCTAGGTAAAAAAGTCCTTATACTTATACCTTAAACTAATAAAAAAGCTTAACTTAGTATTTAATTAGAGCTAAGCTAAGCTAGTTATATAAAGTACTATTTCTTTCTTTTCTTTTAATAGTTTCCTAGAGAAATATTATTTATATACCTAAGCTTTACTTAATAAGGTAATTAATTTAATAGTAGTTTAGGCTAGCTAGCTTATAGCTTTAATATACATAATTTAAAAGTTTAAATAATTTAATAAATTTTTATAGGCTAGATTTATAAGCTTTTATACTTTAAATAAAACTATTTTTTCCCTTACTTATTTAGCTATTCTAATTTTATAATATTATTTATATTAAATATAGCTTTAAATTACTTAAAGTATTACCTTAAAAGTATATTTATTAATTTATTAGTTTATATATTTACTATAAATAAGTAAGATATTTTAAAAGAGCCCTTTTTTTTAAATAAAAAAAAACCCCCCTTTAGTTACTTAACTTAACTTATAAATAGAATATCTCTTTATATAGTATTTTTTACTTATTTTACAAGGAGTAATAAAAGCTTTTTTTATTATAATTATTCTAGTTATAATTATTACCTATAAAAACCTTAGTAAGGAAAAATAACTAGTTATAATAACTATTTTACCTATTTCCTAGGCTAGGAGCTAGTATAGGAAATTAAACCCTAGTCTCTATAAAAATCATAGTATACTAACTATTATATTATACTACCTTATTTTTTTTTAAAAAAAAACCCCTTTTTAAGCTATTTAATTTAACCTATAAATAAAATATCTCTTTGTATAGTATCTTATACTTATTTTATAAGGAGTAATAAGAGCTTTTTATTATAATTATTCTAATTATAATTATTTGTATATAAAAACCTTAGTAAGGAAAAATAACTAGTTATAATAATTCTTTTACCTATTTCCTAGGCTAGGGGCTAGTATAAGAAATTAAACCCTAGTCTCTATAAAAAACATAGTATACTAACTATTATATTATACTATTATACTACCTTTTTATTATCTTTAGATCTAAGCTAGTAATAAATATCTATTTAAATTAGTATTTTATATAATAAATAAGAGATTTAATAAAGTCTAATAAAAGGTTTTTATTAAAAATATTACTTTTTAAATTACTATTAAACTTAAATACTTACCTTTATAATTATATCTAGATATCTCTTTTTAATATATCTTTTATATATATATTTAATATCTTTTTATTATATTTTTATTATATTATAATTCTATAGTAATTTATAGATTTTAATAGAACCTCCTTTTTTTTATTAGTTCCTTTTTTTTATATTTATTTTATTCTAAATTTAATTATTTATATTAAATTATTAAACTACTTATTATTATTATTTATATTCTCTATAAATCTCTCTTAAAAGTTATTTAAATTAAATCTTTTTTTTATAAATAATTAATAATTTAATATTAACTTTAATATATTTTATTATTATATAATAAATTTAAAGATCTATTATTTATATAAATAATAATTACTAGGTATATAAATAACTTATATAATAGTAAAAATTCCCCCCTAATTATAATTTCCTTCCCTCTTTTCCCTCTTCTATATATAAATTAATATATATTTAAAAGTATAGCTTTAATTATAATTAAAATTATAAGAAATTATTAAATTTAAATATTTTAATATTACTAGCTACTAATTTATAATAATAATAATTAAAGCCTTAACCTAGGTATTAAGGCAATACTATTCCTTATTATTATAGCCCCTCTACAGCCTCCGGCTTCTTATTAAGCCCTTAATAAAGTTAACCGTAAAACCCTAGGTAAAAATAATCTATCTATTAATAGGACTAAAGACTATAATAACTACTATAACCTAGCTATTATCTTAATCTTTAACTATAAAAGGATTTATTAGGTGCTTAGTTTTATTGCTAGCCTTATTACCCAAGGGCTTGGCCTTGCTAATAGCGTTAGAGTTAGGGTTAGGGTCGGGGTCAGTATTGATATTAATAATAGTGTTGAGCTAGTTAAGCTATATTGATGAAAAGTTAAAGTTTGGCTTTATTATGAATAATTGGGGGGGAGGAAGTTAATATATAACCTGGAATATTTATATTTTGAAGGAAAAGTGGAGTTATTTATATACCTAGTAATTATTGGTTATATAAATAATAGATCTCTAAATTTAATATTATTATTATTAAGGCTTTTTCTCTTAAGTAATTTATACTCCTAAAAAATAAGCTTAATCTTATTCTTAGAATATATAATACTTTAATATTATAAATAATAAATTTCCTTATTAAGGTAATATTTATTTACTATAATAAATTAAATATTAATAACCTAGATCTTTTAATATATATATTTATATATAAAGTTAGATTTAAAAGGGATATTATTTTTATAAATAAGATAGTATTAAAATAATATTTTAATTAATATTATTTATAGGTATATTTATAAGTATATTTATAAGTATATTAAAATATACTAATTCTAACTATTAATTATCTTTTTATTATATTTTATTTTTATTAAAAAAAGCTTTATAGTTTTTATTTTATATTACCTTTAGGCTTCTAAGGTAATTATAAGTATAAGAATAATTATACTATAGAATTTAAAAGTTTAAAGGTTTAATATACTTCTTAGTATTATTATCTTATTAAGCTATTTCTTTTCTTAGAAGAATATAAATTACTTTTATACCTTAATATTTAATATCTTTTCTTTAAAACTTTATTAATTTATAAAAAGCTTTACTAATTAGTATTAAATTCTTAAAGAAATAAACAAATAATATTATATTAATATTATTATAAGAGGTTAAGTTAGTATATTTAATAATACTTAATTCTCTATTTAATCTAGCTATTATAAGTTAAATTAGTATTTTTCCTAGGTTATATAATCTAATAGCTTACTATCTAAGATAGCTAGTTTTATAGCTAGTAGGATTATAATACTACTATTTATAATAAGATCTTTTAAGCTAAATATTAATAGCTTAAATCTCTTAATATATATATTTATATATAAAGTTAAATTTAAAAGAGATATTATCTTTATAAATAAGATAATATTAAAATAAAAAGCTATTTATTTATTATATTTTATTTTTATTAGAAAAAGCTTTATAGTTTTTATTTTATATTACTTTTAAGCTTTTAAAGTAATTATAAGTATAAAAATAATTATATTATAAAGTTTAAAAGTTTAAAGGTTTAATATACTTCTTAGTAAGAGCTAGTAGTATATTAGCTATATTACTAGTATAATTAAGTTAATAACTAAGATTAGAAACCTTAGTTAAAAATAAACTAAGTTTATTTAAATCTAATAATACCTAAAGCTAAATTTTAGCTAATTATATTAAATACTAACCCTAGTAGCTTACTTTATATTAGAGAGTAAATATAACTTAGGAATATAAATCTTTTAAAGGTTTTAATACTAATAGTAATCTAAGTATAAGGTTTTTCTTTTAAAAGATTATTATATTATAGCTAGATAGTAAATAGAAATAATATAAAGAAATTAAAATATTTCTTAGTATTATTATTAAGATATAAAAGTAATTTATATTTCCTTAAAAAGAGAGATAGCTTAATAAGGTAATAATACTAAGAAATATATTAAACCTTTAAACTTTTAAATTTTATAATATAATTATTCTTATACTTATAATTACCTAAAAAGCCTAAAGATAATATAAAATAAAAACTATAAAGCTTTCTTTAATAAAAATAAAATGGTGGTATAGTGCAGTGGTTAGCACGCTGTGTTTTTTCACAGAGACCGGGGTTTAATTCCCTGCACTAGCCCCCGGCCCAGGGAAATAGGTAAAAAGAAT
>JAHVYB010000021.1:0-103082 GCA_020623695.1 Calonectria henricotiae
ACACCCCATAAACAAAAACAATAATCTCACAGTATACAAGCCACACTACTCTGTATGACACATCATAACTTCTCCACTGCTACCTTACTAACTACAACAAATATCCACTTCTCGTTATGTGATTCTCACACCCCCTTCCCGCTCGCTGGCGTCAGTGTGGTCCAAAACCCTCCCGCCGTGTTGGCGGGGCGCCGGGGGGGGGGCGCTGCCCGCCGGCGGGGGGGGGGGGGGGGGGGGGGGCGGGGGGGGGGGGGGGGGGGGGGGGGGGGGGGTGCGCGTGAGTATACTTTGTCAAAGGCAATATGTTTCTTGTTCGCAAAGGTGATCCAATTCTCGCTGGACGGGGCGCGGGAAACCTCAAGGCAGCGGAAGTGCCAAATCTTCCAGTCCCCATCCTGCTTCAAAAAATCGAGAACGTACTGGCACCACACCCAGTGTGTCCAAACACGCTTCCCGTCCACGTTCTTGTCCTCGGCCTCGTAGAGAAATTCCGGCATAGTGCCGACGTTGCTAGGGTCTGTCAAGCCACTTTCGACACCAGCCATAAGCCAGAAGCACTTGGCTGTTTCCCCATCTTCAGCCACTTCGATGAGGGGCGTCGTGGTCCCATGGAGAATTAGCTTTCCGGGGGGGGGGGGTGCTGGCTAGCCACTGTAGTAAGCCATAACACTGTCATAGTCAGTATATACGCCAACATTAGTGTCCTGAGCCTAGATCCCAGGGGTTCCTCACTTCATCCAACGAGCTTTGATCTGTTCATCTTCAAACACATTGTGTAGATGCATGTATTTGCTAAAAGCATTCTCAACAGTGCCACGGTCGAATGCCTGGATATTTGTTACAACATACACCTACCAATGGCAGATAATTTTCACAAGCCCAGACTTACACGTTGGGCTAAACGCTCAGCGGCATTGACCCTAGCTTCTAGGGTGGCAAAAGCGTCGGCCGAAGTCATAGTGTCAATAAGTATAGGATGGGTATCTCGATACAAGAATCCTTAAATTTGGTTCTAAATTATGTGGTTTCGTGGGAATTTACACTAAACCTAATTTATAAATATTATTAGAACAGCCTAATAACATTTTCTGCCTCCATCCATTATCCTTCATACAACCAAGTGACAGCGAGTCCGGACTCTCGGTTCGGCTGGCGGAGTTCGGTGGGGCTGAGATCGGGACCGAACACCATCCCCATAACAAACATGAGCGGGGGGCCTGGATTTCCTTTGTTCAGTTCACCGACGCAAGAGAGCGCCAAGACGCGCCCTAAGCCTAACAAGACCGATAATGGAACCAAACAGACCGTGCCTCTATCAGCCCGCCCATTGACTGGGATTTCGGGGAGCTGAGCTGAGTGTCTGGGTTCAGTAAGCAATGGGGCCGAGGATGACTACATGGAGAGTTGAGGAAAGGAAATCTTGATGGAAAACCTCGCCGGTATCCCAAATCAGGAATAGCTTCATTTATTCTAAAAGAAGACCTATATGCATAAACGGATTGTTTCATAGCTGTGAATGTTTGACACTGACTAATTCTACTGCTTACCAATGTTTGGTTGCGATTGAGATTAGCGTATCCCTTTGAGTGCGCGATAGCTGCACTTAGGTCACGGGCAAAGGGGTCCAGCCAATTAAAGAGCGTCAAATTAAAGGTACATCCTTTCCCACCTAATTAAGGCTATAATAGAAGTTCTAATAGTTTCTAGATCTACATAAAGCTACATTATACTATTGACAAAGATAGTTAATTCCGGAAGTCATTGATGTTACTCGAGGTCACCTTGCTTTTGCTGGGGTCATGTGGGGCGGGGTACGCGGGTGCAGCTATCGCGCACTCAAAAGGATAATTCACCCAATCTGTGTGTCTTACATATCCTTTTAGAGTGACGGAAAATCTGGACGCCTAGAATACATATGTATGTAGTTAGAATATACTTTCCCCAATCCTAAGACATTGTCTTGGACTGAACCTCGTGCTTCAGAGCGACAGCCCAGGGCCGAAAAGCGGTCGCTCAATTAGTGCATCGTACGACTCTTGCGGCAGCTGAAACCAACAAGGCTAACATGCCAAAAACAGCCACAGCAAGTTAAACGAATGCTACTCTTTGTTGGCCAGACACAGCCCTCTAAACTTGAAATGGAAATAGATAAACCTCCGCTACATGCAAATAAAGCACCTTTGGAAATATCTAGTCTGTGTGGAACATTTTGAACAAATATTGACGCAAGACACATTCAATTGGATATATTTGTCAATTGGAACATTTGTAGTCAAACGTTTGTCCAAGAGCTTGGTGTTTTCAACATTTACTGGGACGCATTGGTATCGCTTATTGACAGACGAGCCCCTGCATGTCGCATGAAGCTCCCTCGAAGCCCCGTATGGGGCCAGGATTTCTTGGCCCTGGTTCAAGAACCCGAATACAGTCTAGTTATTCTACTTTGAGTCTAGAGAGTGTGGTAAATGTAACCCAATGTTGGCAGCTTGTTGGTGGCCTCCAGAGCCTGAATGCCTTGTCTACCTCAGCTAGAAGGCAGTGCATGTTCTTAATGGCATCTCTCGACTCTTCCACTTCCTATATATTCGAGGACTAGGATGGGTGGCGCTGGTTAGTTCTTAAAAGTGCAATATTGTCATCTAAATATATCGACACAGCCGACAATCAGTTCATCAAAATGTCAAGCAATGATTTCGGACCAAAACGCCCAAACTTAACCGATTCCCTTTCTCCAACCGGGGAGTCTCCAGGATTGCTTCTTTCAAAACTATTGAAAAGGAAGGGCCTGAATGCTGGAAGAGCGCAGGTTCCCTTGTCTCCCCGAGTAAGGGACGGCTCATCACCCGAACTGGCGCGCGAAAGTCGACGTGTGTCGGCCGGCTCGGCGACAGATCCCATCTTTCTAAAGGATGACGAACCCCCAATATCCCCCGGGGATAAAAGTGAGAGTGCCGTGGACTCTAGCTCGGAAACGCCACCTCCCCCTACGAGGGCCTCTGGTGAGCTATCGGGTCTTACCACGCCAGCGACACCCTCTCCACTCACTAAGAAATCCAAGTCCGCTCCAGCGGTAGCCAGAATATCGAATTCTGGAAGAAAGACACCACCCGCAGTAAAGCTGGATCCACAGGAACTTGACCTGAGGATTGCTGGTCTAGTTGAGAGGTCTTTGACAATAAGCGCTATAAGAAACACCATAAAAGGAAACAACTACGTGTTTACAGTTCTCAATCCCAACGTTACCAAAGAAAGTTTGGTCAAGGTTGGTTTTTCGAAGGACACGATTCCTAATCGACAGTCAAAAATTCAATCCAAATGCAAGCACGCAATGAAGCAAAAACTAAACCCCAATCAGCGGCCAATTAGGCTCCACAAGAGAGCAGAGGCTCTAATTAAAGCCGACTTGCACAACACGATACATGAATTTGAGTGTACACATTGTCATATGTGGCATCGTGAATATTTTACTGCGTCGGCAGCTGTTGCTTTGGAGGTAACTCAACGCTGGACAGCGTTTTGCGAAAAAGAACCTTGGGATGAAAATGGCAACCTCCATCCCTTCTGGGCACAGCGACTCTTGGATCGTGAAGTGTGCAGTGAAGAGGAAGATGATTATGTACGACGCGCAGAGCGATGGTCTGGGTTTGTGAATGCCTCATGGTGGGACAGGGCGACATATAATGCCGCCTGTTTGAGTGAGTCAATTTGGCCATATAGATGGCAACTCGCTTGTTCCATACAAACACTCTTTCTGGTATGCGTCACTTTTCCGGATGCATGGGTTATTCTTCTTGGTTGGATTATTCACGTTGTCATTGTCTTGGATATGAGCTTTGAAAATTCTCGCTTCATCACAATGTTCTCCCAGCGTAGAGTTCTGTGTCATAAGAGGACTCTATCCTCGGAAGATTCAAACGTCAAGAATGAAAGGGAATCTTTAAGATCAGGAAACGGTATCGAGGGTGTTTTTGGCCGTGATGAAATCTGGCAACCCCAAGACACCGAACAGGAAATGGATATTGATCGGTGGAGGTGGTAGGAAGGAGATGGTTAAAGTATACCTAATGACAAGATTTAAACTGTTTTATGTTTTCTTGCTTTTAGCTTGGGAACAATTGTATTGCTATGCTGGGGCGAAATTCAAGCGACAAGTGACCTAGTACATCTGGCCGCTTTTACAGCCTTTTTCGCTCTATGGCTCAACTTGGCTCAGCTATTCATCAGCCCCCATCTGCCCCCATCTGCCCCCATCTGCTCCTCATCCGCTGCAACATCTCTGCTCGCCCTCTTGGCCTCGGACTCGCCAGCTCAGTGTCCGCTCTTGTTCCCATTTTTGGGCTCCTAATCTCTACATCTTTCCCACGGCCTCCATCCAACACTCGCGGACGTAGTGGTAACCCAACACAGAGAGTTAGCCTTGATGCTTCTTTTGGGGCTGGGATTCCTAATTTTCTATCCTTTGATGCGCCTCCAGAACTTGGCCATGATTGAATCCTTCCACTCTCATTGCCATGAACATCCATAGGAAGGTTGACAAGGCCACGGAAGAGTTGTTTCCCATTTCGTAGGTATATTTCAAAAGTTCTTAGGCTAACAACCCCGTCAGTTTAGAGTCTTTGCATATCATGAATGATTATCGCAGCCACTGCTAGGGAGCTGGCAACTTCAAAACAAAACAAAAATCAATCCTGGACTGAAAACCTCCTCCATGGAGACCAGTGAAGGCGCCATCGTGGGGTAACACTGACCCAGCATTCGAAATCAAAAGGAGATGGGGCTGGGAGGATGTCAAACTACAGTTTGTTGCTTAAGCGAGCAAGTATGCAGGGCACGGTAGGGAGAAGTCGGGAGGGTTTTCGGGTCGGACCAAGCGATCGGCATCTCTCGACCACTATGATACACGAATATAGATGTCTTCGTAATCGATTCAATCTGACCGAGATTGTTCAAATCTGCAGCCACGTGGAGACTTCAGGGGTAACATCCGTCCGTTGAAGCAAAGGCCCCCATAATCCGATCTCAATAGGGAACGGTCTCGGGTTCGGGAATCTGATAGATTGGGATTATCTTAGCACATGGGTAGAATTTTAGCTAACCGAGTGCATTCCTCGGCTAGGATCTCTAATACATCTCGCAATTTGGTTCCAACAGTGTTGTGGAGGATTTCATCTCGCATTCGGATCTGGGGCGTGTGGATCTGTGCGGCTCGTATTCGTCTTGGCCCAGCTATTGGCTTGGCCTTTTTGGCTTATCTAGCTGTGCTATGCGCAATCAACCAGGGCTCTTGTTCGTTTTCGGATCAGCGGTTTCAGAGGCTTGCAATCATCTAATGCGGGAGTTATGAAGAATATAGCGCTGTAAACTGTTCAATGAAAGGCTGGAGATATCAATTGGTAAGCGATCGTGGAGTTGGATAGCAACCAGGTTCGGGATACGGTGAGTCCGGTCTCCCGACAATGCCGATACTTAAATAGTTCGATAATACTTGTAAATTTTTGCATCATCGTCAATTTTCTCTCTTCTTCTCGTATATCATCACCTCTAATAATAATCATTACTTTATTGTGTCATTTTCCCGATAGTCAATCCGCGAAACCGTCAAAATGACAAGCAGAGATCTCATCTCCTACGATGAAGCCAAGAACTCGGCATTCGACAAGGCCCTTCACAAGAAGTCAGGAAATGCAAAGGGAGGTTTTACTGCCATGGTAGGCAAGGACAACTCTGCCCATGCTGCCGCTGTGGATGAGTACTTCCAACACTGGGACAACAAGAAGGCCGAGGACGAGACAGATGCCATTCGACAAGAACGAACAGAAGACTACGCAAACCTCACCAGACAGTATGTCCTCTAAGCTGACATCTCTCCTTTCCGAACAAATTTGAGCTGACCAGTCAGATACTACAACCTAGCCACGGATCTCTACGAGAATGGATGGAGCCAATGCTTCCACTTCTGCCGGTTTGCCTACGGCGAGACTTTCCATCGCGCCATTGCCCGTCACGAACACTATCTCGCACATAGCATGGGAATGAAGAAGGGCATGAAGGTTCTGGATGTTGGCTGTGGCATTGGCGGTCCCGCTCGGGAGATTGTCAAGTTCACGGGTGCCCACGTCACTGGATTGAATATCACCGAATATCAGATCCAGCGCGCGACAAATTATGCGAAGCAGGAAGGACTTTCACACAAACTCAAGTTTATCCAGGGAGATTTCATGGTACGTTCTGCAGTTATGCATGAGCTTCACCTGCGGTCGTGGGCTAACACAGCTGTGCTCAAACAGAAAATCCCCTTCCCCGACAACTCGTTCGACGCCGTCTACGCAATCGAAGCGACCGTACACGCACCCTCCCTGAAGGGTGTGTACAGCGAGATCCTTCGAGTCCTAAAGCCAGGGGGCAAGTTTGGAGTCTACGAGTGGCTGATGACGGAGGAATACGACAATGACAACCTGGAGCACCGCCAGATCCGTCTGAACATTGAGCAGGGTGACGGCATCGCCCAAATGTTCAAGATTTCTGACGGCGTCTCGGCTATGAAAGATGCCGGATTCGAGCTCCAGGTAAACGAGGACCTTGCTGCTGACGATGATGGCCCCGCTCCCTGGTACTGGCCTCTGGACAGCGACATGTCGCACGCGCAATCCTTCTCAGACATGCTTACTGTCCTCCGCATGAACAAATGGGGACGTTTTATCGTGCACAACTTGTTCACTGTGCTAGAGTCCGTCCACGTTATTCCTGCAGGCACCAGGAAAACCGCAGAGTCTCGGCACCGCAGCGGATGCATTGGTGGAGGGCGGTAAGCGGAAGCTGTTTACACCAATGTACTTGATGGTGGGAAAGAAGCCTGACGCTTGAGCCGCGTCGGCTCAGGATTGCCGTGGTGGGAAAAGGCGTGGAGCTATTGGCGTTTAGGTTAAGACAAGAAGAAGGGAGCTATTATAGTAGCGGCCTGGAGCTGCATCTTGAAAAATCATGTGAGAAAGCATGTCAGATGGGAAGGATTAATCAAAGGGAGAATAAATAAAGAAGATGATTTGTTATATTTCCATGGTTTTTTTTAGCCTCTTGTGTAGTTTCACTTAAGTCATACCATGCAACATTATCAATGAGCTAGTCCCCGTAAAACGGATGGCAACTGATCTGATCTGCAATCTGAGACTAATTGCAGGTTTGTCTAGGGTAGGGGAGCTAGAACGGAGACTAGCTTGGGGTGAAATAGTGGAGCCGTCTCCAGGACGGTGACAGGCGGTACGTCCCCGGGTTTAACAGATCAGCGATTCGTAGCTACGTACCCGCGTGTGGGCATTACTGTCATTACATCATGGCCAAACCTCTCAAGCATCGACCACGCAATCCTCCCCCGCACACGGCGTACGTTGACGCTCACATTTCGAAAGGTGGCAACGAAGATCGAACTGAGTGGTGGACAGCTTGACAAATCAAGCCGAGCTGGTGCCCATCACTACCCCAAGGTCGGATCCCGGTTGATTGGCCTAGACCGAAACCACGGTGAGGCCTCGCCTCACAGCCACCCAGTGTCTACGTTGCCCACGAACTAGTGCCGCAGGGATAGTGGAATCTAGGGCGTTCGTGATGGTGGTTGAGGCGCAGTCATCGGGCACCTCCACCCGGGACTGGCAGCATCCGGACTGAAAATAAACGAAGCTTCTCCTGCCCTGACCCTAAGGATTCTGGGGGCCGACGATGGGAATAGATGGGATCAGGGCAGCCTGGGCCCAACAGTGAGCATGAAGAGAAACAAAATGCAAAAGGCCCGCTAAGAGGTTTATCGACCAGCCCCTTGATTTGTGGTTTCGCATTCAGCCCTAGGAGATGTGCATCGGGGACCTGCCGGGGGGGTCTTGTTTGGATGCGTCAATGGAGACCCGGCAGTGCGACCAGCGTCATGGAAGGGATATCCTGGCTCTAGCCCATGTGCCGCAACTCTGATTCTCCATCCCGGCGTCGTCGTAACTAACCGTTTGCCCAGCGCGTTGGAAATCCGTATGGTTGTGGCGCAGTGCTGCGAACCCCGAAAAGGGTCAGACAGGTCTCGACGGTCATGCTCAAACAATTGTTAGTAATCGTGGTGCTGGCTCCCGGATGCACCAAGTTGCAGGTAACTCAGCCGCGGCGTTACATCAACTTGCAGCGTGGCGTCACTGCATCTCACGTCATCGCCTCGCCGACAGTCTTGGCTTCCGTGCTCCGCGTGGACGGTGCACTCACACCAGTGCGTCTAGGGATGCAACTAAGCAGGCCAAACCCCGGTGACCCTAGTCGCTGCGAGACGGGCGCACCGGCGGCGAAGACGCTTGTGACGACTGCCGATTTGAATAAAACCGCTAGACTCAGCTCCGCATCTTTCTCTTTCTTCTCTGGTGACGTCCGCTGCATCCTGTCCATCTCATTTCGTTTCTACCTGTTCCGGCTCTGCTTCCTGGCCCGAGAGGTAGCGTGAAATCTGTCCGCCAGCGTCGGTTCGGACAGCGAATACCCACGGAATAAACACAAGCTAAGCACCAAATCCCTGTTCGGCAGTGGAACTGTTCCGCCGATCGCTGCAAGCCCTGAAGAAGAATAAAACTCGTCCCAACACCGCCCCAAACAAAACATTTCTGCTTTCGATTCGACCAAACGAAACACTCCAACACCGCCAAGATGCTTCGCAGAAAGCAGACCATGACCATTATCACGCCCATCCCGGGCTTTATACCTCGCCAGCTCGCCATCGACATTCTCCATTCGCACAGCGAAGTCATCACCCTCAACCCCCTCGTCCTTGACCACAAGCCCATCCCCGCCCCGCGAAATGCCGCCGCCGACGAGTACTATTCCACCTGGTACGAGATTACCGAGCGCATCCAGTACGTCCCCGGCGCGGGCAAGATCGGCTCCGGCAAGATCAAGTTTAATGGGTGCTTCCACGACATGCCTTGGGGTCTGCAGACACACATTTATGCCCCCATGAACATTGATATGCGCAACAAGTATCGCATCCAGGGCAACCAGCCCGGTATTGAGCCCCCAGAGATGCCCGAGATTGGTCTGGAAGAGCTCGGCGCGCCCAGAGACGGCTTGTACCTTCGCGAGGACATCGAAATTAAATGCAACATCACCATGATATCGTTCGTCAAGGCCGAGATGAAGAAGGCGAGCAAAGATATGTTGGGACGTATGATCAAGAAGGCGGAGCTTTTGGATGCCGGAATCCTCAAGGCCATGTTCCAGGATGGAAAGTTGAAGACCATCAACCCCGCTGACCGTTCCGACGCAAACACACAGCAATACTTCCGCCAATCGACCATGCAAAACAGCCCCGGTCCTGGCAGCCCGGCCTTGCCGTACCATCAGCCACAGCAGTCGCCGTCTTTTCCCCCGTATGCGCGACCAGAGTCTGCTGGTCCTTATCAGAACCCTTACCAGGTTCAGCACACCCCGCCCCTCCAGGGCAACGCTGCCCCTCCCATCCCCCCCAAAACACAGCAGTTCGTCATGGAGCTTCCGGGAGACTATTACCACCCCGCATCCTCCAGGTCCCCGAGCTTGAACCAGGCGCAGCCCAGCCCCGGCTACCGCAGCTCCGTCGCCTCACAGAACTCAGACCCCCGGTGGTCGCACCCCCAGCCCAGCCCAGCCCAGCATTCTCCCATGTACATGGTCTCGGCAGGCCAGCAAGGCGCCCCTGTCGAACTGGCATCGCATACTGAGACGAGAGAGGAATACCGACAAGACCGCAAGTATTAAGTTCAGTGTATCCAATGAGATTCACATGTACATTGCGAAATGGCAATGAGGCTGCTCAGACGGAAAAGACATGCAAGGCTCATACAAATGGACCCAACATTGGATGCACGAGTGACGATAAAAAGGGACAGGCGTTGTGGGAATTCTTTTGGATAACGTACGATTTGGTACTTATACCCTCTTGTTCAAGAAATAATTGATTTCGTTTGTTGTACGCGCTATCGGGCGCCGTTTATCGCCGTCATTGTTTTGTACCACAATAGACAACTTTGGCCATTATGTTTGGCGTGAATTTTCCCCATCTCACTTTCCCCTCAACTTGACTGATAAAAAAGGCTTCTTTATTTTCGGCGTCAGCATGATTCTTTTCTTACACACAAACGACATCGCGACAGCGTGCCTTCAACCCCAACGCTGCCCACACAGGTCAATACCAGGTGCGTTGGTTACTGTTCTGCCAATTGCGACTTGATAGCGGTTTAACTAAGAATGAAGCAGAGCCAAACCAAATGCCCTTCGAACCCAGCGAACAAACCCTTATTCTGGGCGACATTTTCAACACGCATCATTCCTCCAGCTAAACGCTCTTTCCAACGCGACACCATGTCCAACCTAAATGACGAAGAGATGTCCTTTGAAGAGGAACAGGCGGAAGAGAAACTCGTGCAGCCTCCTCATCCCGCCCTGAGCATGTGCATCAGAGTCAAGGAAACCGTTTGCCCCGAAACCTTTATCGAAGAGAACAAGGAGTGGCTGGAGAAATTGTCACAACCCGAACACCGCATCGAAGTCATGCCGCACGTCTTTCGCACCATAACCAAGGAGACGATCCGCGTCCTCCCGGGCAAGTACAACGACGGCCTGTACAAGCTGTTCCGGGACATGGGAGACCAGGAACGGAGCAGCTGGTGCCTCCAGGGGCAGACGAACATGATGGTCATTGACAGAGACCACCCGATCCCGCAGTGCCCGGACAGGAAACTTTTCATGGGCCTCGTCGACAGGCTGTGGATGATTGGTCACCTTATGAACCGGGCTGGCAACCCGCAAGGAAGGGAACTTGAGCGCATCTCGTGGGAGCTTCGAGCGTTCATGGCCTTTTTCGCTCGACAGCAGATCATGGCCCAGGCTCGGGCACGCGCACAAGCTGCTGAAGCACAGGCTGTGGCTCAAAGACCGCCTGTATAATTGGCTCGCGGTGAGGTAGTGGAGTGGGCAAACAGGGGCCAACCTATTTCCATGTTGCAAACGACTTGCGCAGCACGGTCGGATTATGAGGGCAGCGGCAACAAAGTCATCTGGATTTAAAGTGAGGAACAGAATTAGTTTACATGAACAATGCAATGTAGATGGCGAAAAAATCAGGCCAAGTTAGAGACGGAGGGAGGTTGGGCTTTGGAGTGCTCGGACGCGCCGCCGACGGAAGTAGAGGATTATTATGAGAAAAAAATGGGCTGGGACTTGGTGTTTCAATGTCGCTGATGGAAATAAGAGAGCTACACGGACATGGCTTTGTTTTACTTGGTGATGTTCAAAGTCCGCACCCCAAGTCATAGCAGGCACCATACACTCCTCGTTTGCAACCACCCGGGGTTCGGCGTGATCGCGGAGACATTTTCTTAGTACTAGAGGAGAGTCAATGACCCTTTTGGCAATGAGGATTGGCTTTGATTGGAGATGGAATTGCGGAATTGCAAGGATGCGGCCAGGCGGTGGATTGCGCCGAACGCAGCCGTTCTGAATTCTGATTGAGAGATTGGGGTTGCGGTTATGAATTTCTCACGATATATATTGGAGTAGAATCACACAGCCAGGGTTAATTATAATATCGTATAGGATAATCGAATGAGTTATAAATGTTTCGAGAAGAGCCAGACCTTGTCTGCATGTCCATTTACTCATCCGACTGTTCCTCGATTGTCCAGTCCCGAATCCAATCCTCGGATAGTTTGATACTGAGGTGGTCCGCGCCCAAGACAGCACATTGTAGCTCCCAGCATTTCTCCATCAAGTCTAATGCATCGCCTTGGTGGCCATTGCCATACTGAACCACGTAAAGATGATACATAGATCTGAGAGTGGCAGGGACATTTTGACCGAAATTTGTGATCTCCCAAATTAATTCCAGTAAGATGTTCTGATTGTCAAGATATGCAAGGATATTTAAAATTTTGGAAACCACCTCGCTTTCTTGGCAGAGGCGGTCAATTGACATGCTCCATGTTTCGAGAATGCTGTTAGACACATTTGGTCTCCGATGCCGGTCAAATTCGGTTTCTTTAAGAATGTTCCATCGACTGTTACTTTCAAGCAAGCTGGGTAGATGTTGATTCGTGGGAGTTTTCGTCCGCCGCATGTAGGCGCCTGCTTGGGATATCGCCCAGGGGAGCGACTGTAGCTCGCGCAGTAAGGCTGTAGCATTTTGGAGATCTTTGTCATCAAACTTCCTGTTAGTTGTGACTTCGAGAAGTTGTATCCCCTCTTCTTCATTCATATAGGCGACCTGAATTCCCCTTTGTGTGCTGATGAGCGTACCGGCGATTCGTTAGTCGCGGCTTTTCCAGAGAACCGAACCTGAGCCACTCATTGGAATGTAATCAAACAAGCTTATGGATATTTTAGACGGCATAGTCACATACACCTTTTATCGCAATACATGGCAGTATGTCCCAGATGCCTGCGCCCTCCATTTCAAGCCCTACTAGATCATGAAGCTTGGCGATGCTATCACGGTCCTCTCAAGATTTGAGCACCGTATCGCCAGACTCAATCTTTCCAACGAATATTGATGGTTCTCGTTCTTTTTTTCAGATCGATGTGTTTTCGTTGTATGACGTATTGTTCTTCGCCGCCAAGTTCTTTGCAGGCTTTCCCCCTAGATAGATCACAAACCGAGCTGGGGCTTTCATTACATTCCTCCCATTCGGATTGTGAATGGTGTTTGTGTTGGTAACTCGGTTGAAACAATCGATCCCGGATATTGGTAGCTTGTCCCATGTCGTTTTGCTAATGATTTCTGTTGTAATCCCTTCAGAAAAGAAGCTGTTTCCTACTCAATTTCTGCAAGACCTCTATTGGTTTCCAATAACCTAACCATGCTGCGAAGATCTACTGATAACCTGCCGAAGGTCTCTTCGACAGTGTCTCTTGGCACAAATTTATTGGGGTACCGCCTTCCAAGATCGTATTGAACAACTGTCTTGCCTATAATGAAGTCCTCCAGGACTATCAATTGGCCGGGCTTTGGGTTAGGCATGCCGCTACAGACGCCGGTCAACAGAAAAAAGGTGTACGCTGGGGTAACTAGACCGAAGACCTGCCGCTGCGCTTGCGGCGCTGACCTTGCCCATTTCTGAGAGGAGGAGAAGGACGACATCAAAGTTTCCTATGCGCGCATGTCTATATGAATTTACATCTCTGAATGCTCTGCCGTATTGATTATTCTTGTCGTCCCAAAACTCGTCCACCAGATGGGAAACTGCGTTAAGCTCAAGTGGCAGTGCACATATGATGGCGACCTCGAAGCTCACGCGCGTAGGGGGCGGGAGAGCCATTTCGCTGGTGAAGACACGAGATTACAACGTATAGAAACCATCGAAACCAAAGACAACCCGATTTGGGTGGGCGAATGAGTGATTTCAAACTTGCTTCTGTATATTCGTAGGTCAGCATGAAGGAGTGGGGTCTGCAGGCTGTTCAATTGACCACTCACGTGCAACCTCGTCTCAATTGCGTTTAGTTCAATCGGTTCAACCTCATTCGTCTAATTCTTGAGGTGAAGCAACGACCAACATTGTGCCATATCGTACTATACTTGGTAGCTCTTAGTCCCGGGACTTAAATAGTTTCTAAGCTCATTTTCATTGTCCGTAGATATGGCGCCGCGGATGGGTCTTACCTCGCCTCTGCCATATTGGCAAAGCAACTCACTGAAACTAGAGGTTGACAGTGCGGTTAGATACATAGAAATTGGTCAAGCCAAATTCGGATTGTTTCAACACTTTTACGAAGTAGGCAATGAAGGCCGTGGTCCTGGTGGTGTTTTGGTGGCAATCGGGAGGAATCTTGTACTAGAATTTGAAACCACGCGCGCTGTTTTAAGATGCTATGTACCAGCAATGTGCAGATTTTGACGTCAGAAAAATATTTACAAATTTGAACCCAGAAAAAATGATTTAACAGGCAGAGACGAGGCAATTCACCTCAATTTAAGCCATGGCGGGAATCTTCATCTCGCTAATCTTCCATACCTTGCCACCACCGCTGCTCGTGAGTCCAGAGTAGGTGGCGCCCTGAGAAGTAGCAATGGTGTTGCCAAAGTTGGAGTCAGCACCAGCAAGCGTAATCTCGGTGTTGATGTATCGCTGCTCGGCGATGGTGGGGCTGCAGTTGTTGTTGCACTCGGTGCCGGTGCCGTACCCCCTCATGAAGGGGCCGGACTTGTACTCAAAGGAGCTGAGGGACTTGCCGGTGTCGGCATCGGTGACGTCCTGGCGCCAGGTGTCATTGTCGCTCAGGAGCGTGTAGACAATCTTGACCTTCTGGGTTCCGGAAACGGGGCTCGCAGCGCCGTCGAGCTGGCCAAATGAGCCGAAGAGGGAGGCGCGGACGCACCACTGGCCGCGGGTGGCACCGCACCAGGAGTTGTCGGCCCAGGACTCGAGCGTGGTCTGGACAAGGTGGCCAGTGCCGTTGGACATGCCGGGCCACAAGAAGAGGACGCCATTCTGGGTGGGAGGCGCCGCACCAGGGATGATTGTGGTGACGGCCTTGACGATGGTGGAAGTGGTGGGACCCAGGGAAACGGCACCGCCCCAGCTGTCACGGGCGTGGAGCGAGGGGAGGGCTTCGCAGACGCCGGCTAGGCCAGCGGCCATGGCGGTAACAGCCCCAAGAAAATGCATTTTTGCTGGGACGAAAAGTATGAAGCACCCGGATTCAGAGTCGTGAAAGAGTTGTCAGCCAGCTGATCAAGGAATAATTAGATGGGTTTGACAGGAATACCGTTGGAAAGATCCAGCGCAAGCGGGCTCTATTTAAGAGAACCCGATGGCCCGATTCTCATGTCATCTCGACTCGACGATCCTGGCTTCTGGAAAATTATCGCGTACCGTCCAGTTCCACGGAAAATTTGCCTCGAAACAGGGGGATTGCTACGTTTCTGTCTCAGGACGTTCTCAAAAACCTCCCGGGGACAAGGGCGGGCTTCCAAAGGGAACCGCGACGTGACCTCATGGGCGCATGTCATTCGGAGAGCCAAGCGCCGCTTTGCCGACCCTGGACTGGCCCGGGGGACCCTTCTCCGGATTTTCTGCAAAAAGAATAGCCTCGACAACCGGCAGTCTACTGGTGAAACATATCCCCGATTATAAGAACCGTATTACTGGGTAGCTAGGCTGGTCTTGGCTTCCGATCTCCCGACTTTAGGGGCACAAGCTTACCTGGACTGGCAACCAGCTCCGTCGTGGGTCGATTCCACACTTTAAGCGACGGGGGCTGTTGCACCCGTCTTGAGAGTATAGGGCTTGCTAGCAAGCAAAAATATACGGCTAAAGCCCCCTGAAGAGCGTATTGAGTAATGGCGCCTAGGTGAATAGCCAGTAGCGATATTCTTCGACAGCCGTTGAGGTGACAACCCAAATTCTGAGTGGGCGTGTGATGATAGCCTCAATGTGAAAGCTAACTAGTTTAACTCTAGGAGCGCCCCAACCCGACGACAGTTGTTGCCTCATGGTTAATTACTGGCCCAGTTCCGTACACTTTGTAAACCAGATGAACGCCTGTCATCCTATCTAACCATGCAAATATGAAACCCAAACTAATGGTGGGTCTGGATACAACGTTTGGAGTGCTGCCCTGGCCTGTTTGTTGTCTTGCCAGTGCGATCGACTCTCCCGCCCGCCGTGACGGAACCTCTCTACACTGAGCCCATGGATTGGTGCTCTAGAATTGAATATTTTCGGGGTGCGTGACACGGCTGAGCTGCAATCATTTTATTTGCTCGGTTGCCATAGCCCACTCAATGCTACTGGCTCACAATCATAGCCTGCATGAGTAGCTCCCCCAAACAGGCAAAGATGCAGTGCTTCGGCCCCCAATCTTGGCCCTCCGCCCTGCAGGGCGTCTGAATGACCTGACCGGCGCTCTTGTGTCGCGCAGCTGCTGGGCAGTCTTTGCACACCCAAAACACTCATGAAGACAGCAAGGTCAGCGAGCGCACATGTTTAAGAACAAGCGCCGTAGCCCAGTGGGCGGGGACGAGGAGGATTTGGGCTACGCGTTGCCATTCCCCGTCTCACAGCGCTGGAACGCGCGCTACGATGTGCCCCGAAACTCAATCGACGGCAGTTACGAAACGAATTCTCTCGAGTCGGCTCTTGGAAAAGAGACTGGGAACAATGGCACTTTCAAGCTGAAAAGGCAGGATCGGTCCATGTCGTATGGGAGAAGGAGACGGGATCTGGATACCCAAGGAGTTGGAGTCGCCAAAACCCCAGCGAGTGACGATGGCGAAGAGGAATTCTCCGGCCTGCGACTCTGGCTCGAGACCTTGTCTGAGCTCTACATGAACGATCTCGATAATCGCGCGCGCTGGGATCCGCGATGGCTCAACGTCACCCGCCGCGAGCGCTTCGAAGGCCTGCAGTCAACTTCCATCTCGGTCGTGGATTATCTTGCTGGCGACACCGTCCAACGGAGCGAGCTGATAACGAGCGAGAACGCACTTGCGAGCGCGCTCGAAACGCGGCCGGATGATTCCCAGGTTCGCGTCATCATGGTCAGCGACCTGAGTCGTTTCGTGATGGGCGCCCTTGGCCAGACGTATTCTATCGATCCGGAATTTTGGCTCGAGCATCTCGCCAACTCGGGCTATGGCGCAAGCGACAGTGGGTTGAAGGTGAAGAATGCCGTTTGGTTAAACTGGGCCGAGCGCGAAACAAGGTTCCGGCATCACGCCCTACCCGGACCGGGTCAACGTACCGAATGGAACCTCCCCCGTCGGACACGCTCGCGAAAGTGGGTGCATATCCGTTGGGGACGCCTAGGTCTATTGCATTATCTCGGTCGAAAAGGGTTTCACGAGGATGAGATTGAGAAGCGCATCGCCGACGGGCGGTGGACCATGGAGCGCGACGTGGTTCTGGACAAATACGGGTTGTTGATGACCCAGAAGAGACAGCGACATGCAGCAGAAAAGGCGAGAAAGAGGGAAAAGAAGAATAAAGAAAGAGGTGGGACGGAATCGCTTAACAAATCTGACAAAGATACGTCAACAAGGATCAAGACGTCCAACGTTTATCGTGCTTACAGCACGTTCCAAAGCTTACCTCAAAACCCTAGATGGTGGACCAATAGGGATCTACGAGTCATGGCTCCCGAGGGGACTAGTTACTGGAGCGATGTTGACCAAGAAGGGAAGAAGACCGGTACGTTTTGTTTTTTGCAATGTGGATTGTTTGGCGCTGACGTAGCTGCAGTCATCATCTTGTTCGACCCAACGAGGCGTATGCGCCATGACAAGACCAATGAGGAAACGCCGTCGCTCACCTTCATGCCTCGCGCAATGGAGATTGAGTCTTATACAGAAGACGAGCGCTGGAGAACTGCCGATGTAGACGAGACATATCTTGATCCACCGGCACCTCTACTGTCCAAGGAAGAGCTGAAGAAGCAGAAGAAGCAAGCGAGACGAGAGCGTCACAAGGAAAAGAGGGAGAGATTGACGCAAAATTTCACCCATGAAAAGAAGGACGCCAGTTCGCTCAGGGAAGGCGGGGAAGATGGGGTTGAATTCGACACTGAATCATCTTACACTAGCGATTCCGAGTACGACGAGGTTTACCAGGTAAAGCTGCGTGCTTTCTACGACAGCCCCCAATGGTACACGCGAGACCGGGACTTTGCCCGCAAATACTCGCTGTCTACTTTTAACCTCGTCTACCGATATATCAGTACCATACCCACCAGCCAACTCCTGGAGGACGACTCGCTCATCCCCGCCGTTTTGACTCGTGTGCCGCTCGACGACCTTTGGCAGCTTCTAACGGAACTCCGATTAGTCATTGATCAGATCGATGCTGACCTGGGCGCCGATTTGCATGTACATCTTGCTGAAGCGCATGGAGTCATGACGCGACAAAACGTCGCCTGGGTTCGGTCGACTCTGCAAGAGCTGCTGGACTGGGTGCGTCATTTCACATCCAACTCTCGAGTTGTGGCGTGCCCTCGGGAACTGCGCGAAGAGCTCAAGGATCTCACAGAGGATTTGCAGACCCTCCAAACCCGCGCCGACCAGACGCTCAACTTCCTCGTCGCGTCCACCGGCATCTCCCAGTCCTCCCTCGTCATTGACCAGACCTCGGGCATTAACAAGCTCACCGAGCTGGCCTTCTTCTTTGTGCCGCTCTCGTTCATCACATCCGTCTTCTCCATGCAGGTCGTCGAACTGACGTCGGCCCCGCCTCCAATCTGGACTTGGGGCCTGGCGCTCGGCGTCGTCTTCCTGGCAACATACATAGTTCGCTCGATCCTGAGGTCCCCCTCGATCCGAATCTTCGCCATGCACTGTCGCGTCTTGATGCTCAACCGCTTCACTTCGTCGCAGGCTCGGTCGCCATCCCGCCGACTCAACTCGGTCGGCAACCGCGCCATTGTCAAGTTTGTCGTCTTCTTCGGCGGCTTGTGCCTCTACGCCCTGGCGATAAGCGCACTTTACATCCTCGCCCTGTTTTTGGTGCATTTTGGCATATGGCTCGGAGCCGCCGGCACCGCGGCTTACTACATTGTCGAACGGTGGCCAGATCCGGCCGTGCTGGTGCCTTGCTTCATCTCGATTGCGCTCGCGGCCGGGGGTATGGCTGGGACTTGGTATTGGAACACTGACATAATGGAAAAGTGCGACGCATGGGCTCAGGGCGCACTTGACTGGATGATTAGAGTCATTCCGGCGAAATGGAAGCTTGATAATGTGGACGATGACGATCTTGAGACGGAAGGAATAAAGATGTACACTAACCAAAGACTTTTTGTATCAACGTAGTCTGGTCGCTTCTTAATGTATATATATATATATATATATATCTAATCCGTCTAGGGTATCTTATGAAATGCCAACATGAATTGCACCTATCTTCTGTCCTCGTCTCGTCCTGGCCAGAGAATCTTCTTGTGTCGAATGGCATGAATCTGACCCAAGAGGACGAAAAGCCACATGAACACAAGGCATATCGACATGGCACTAGCCACCCATTGGATGGCTTGGCTGTCAAATTCCTGCCCGATAAAGGCCGTCGCGAGCGTAAACCCGACGTTGGGGAAGACGAGCGCCCACCAGACCATGGAGAAGCGCAGCCTCCACTTGATTCCCACGGCCAGGACGGCAAACAGGCTAAAGGCAAAAAACCAAAGCCCGACACACCATATCCAAACGCCAATCCAATCCGCCAAAATACGAAGCACCTCGCCAGCCATCGGGTGTTTGGCGAAATATCCGTAATCGGTCGGCACGGAGCGCGCCATTCCGATGATGGCCACCGTGGTGTAGCCCGAGGGGCCGACGGCCATAAACATGCCCGGTCGCATGGCGGGGGCTGGCAGGCCGTCCTGCATGAGGCGGCCGAGATAGAGGGGGAAAACAAGCGTGGCGACAGTCCACCCAAGACCCTGGAAGGTGACGCCAGCGACGAGCATGGGGAGCCGATGCTCGGGCGGCTGCGACGGCATGATGCCGGATGCGAGCGTCCCCGTCAGCATGGCCGGGAATATGGGCAGGATCCAGGCTGGCGTCATGGAGTGGATGGGGAGATGGGCGCCGTTGAAGAGGACAAAGAATTGGATGACGGCCGAGATGGTGGAAGTGGCCGCGTAGATCCAGAAGCAAACCCTCAAGGCGACTGGGAGCCATGGACCGCAGGACGGGATGCCATATGCAGCAGTGTTGGACAGGATGGTTGCCACGCTCAGCAGAGAGCACGGAAAGAATAGTCCCTCGGTTGGATGCATCAAACTCGCCTTTAACGCTGGGGGGGACGACACGAAACGAAACGTCATCCCCGACACCAGAATCAAGAACAGCACAATGGTGAGTAGGAAAAAGATCTTGCCAATGACATCAAGGCCACGGAACTGATGGGGCTGGCCGTGCAGCAGCAGCGCGATGCCGCCGGTGCCCATGACCATAGTAAACCATGCCCAGGTAAAGTGCCTGAAGCGCTCGTAGAGAAGAACCCGCGACAGAGTTTCGGCCGATTTGAGGCGTTGCTCGGCGGCCCGGGTGTGTCCCTCTTCCCAGTCGTCCTTCTTCAGCGTCTCGGCGTGGGCAATCGGGAGCCAGTGGTCCAGGAGACCCTTGTGGTTGTTGTCTGTCAGCATGGCGGATAGGCGGTGTCCCTCGCTCCGAGGAGCAGGCGGATCTTGTAGAAACACTGTACGTATTGGGAACGGGGCGTATCCAGGCCGCCCCGAAGACCTGCACTGGTTGGCGTGGTACGTCGTGGATGAGAGTGCGAGGCTGAACGGTGAGCTGTCGCGTCTGCAAACAAACAGGCGGATGCAGCGGCGGCCGTGGATTATTCCCGCGAGGGTGGGTAGGATTTGGCGCACAGCACGCACATGCGCCAAGAGGCTAGAGATGAAGACTTATATATTTCCTGGCACACTGCAAGAATCCATATCCCAATCCAGGCTTGAATTTTAATAATGCCCGAAAATTAACATCTGCAATACAATAAAACACAGGCTGGTTCAGATCTGGGCTAGAGCAGCCAAGATTTTGCCTCGTTGCACTAACGGCGTCGGCGCGCCGCTGGCGCCGGCGAGGAACCCTGCATTGGGCAAAACGGGGCCCTGCCAGACGGCAATCGATCGAAGAGCCGGGAGGGATACCCACGCCGGGCCGCTGCTGACTGTACAGCTGGTGTCGTCTTGCAGGATTATACACCATTACCTAATGAACATGGAGAGTATTCTTTTCGTGTATTGATGTTGGTTGCAGTGAGAGTCTGGTAATTAACCAAATGTCTGTAAGCATAAACAGGATCCACATCAACCGCCTTGCACGAGGCAAAATTTCTGTCATTTATTTGTGCAAATTTTCATTCATTGTTGCCACAATCGCTCCAGCCGCTGCCTGATTTGTTTCCCCAAGTTCTATTTCAGCACTCCTTGACCGACTTGATTAGGTTTGGCATGTCTCCAGCATTCTTTGTCGTTCCTGTAATGAATTTCGAAATTGAATCGGCATTGAGAACCTTCGCTCGATTTGATTCGTTAGCTGGCAGCAAAAAAGGAGTACCCTATAGCCTTCCCACTTGACATGATTTGTGCTGTTAGCGTAACGTCCTTGAGGGGTAAAGTCTGAGAGATGGAAGTTTCGTAGAGTAAGAAAGCCGCCGAAGCGACTAGTGCTATCCAATGGAAAAGAGAACAGGTGAAGGTTAGCAGTGAGCGGTAGAATTGAATTGGATGCCGAAATTTCTTGGCGGAACATCATTCCCCATAGTCGATGTGTTAAATTTGACCACCAGCAGAATCACAACGACAATACATCCATAACGACCTGAAAATGGCTGCAATTGCCCCAATATTGGTCATTGCGGACTTGTTGATTTCATTTATGGGGCCGGTGTCGGGAGACGTGCCGATAAAAACCTTCCAATACAGACAGATCACGTGCTACCGCGGGGTTGGACATGCGACCAGCAACAGCTCTCTCATGAGAGTGGGCAATGGCCGCGTTTATCCGACAGAAATGATCAGCAGCATTATATCAAGTTAGTGCATGGGCTATCTAAGTGCAAAAGGCTAACGCCCAGTGAAAACTCGACGCATGATTGGCCGGGTGCGACTTTTTGGTACATTCGAGGTGCGGTCATTGGCTTGCACCTGATCATCTCTCACACTCGCGCGCTCTGACCCTCCAATTTGCATCTCCAAGTCATGCCAAGAAAATGACCCAATTGACGATAACATCTTGTATTTGAGCCCACCATGGAGTCCACATCGGAATCCCGAAACAATCGGCGGGCAATGAATGCGCAAGTCCTGCTCTTCTCCAGTCCCTTATCTGCTAGCTTACAAAGGCCTCAGCTGTCAGCGATGTCGCAGGCGCAAGATCCGATGCTCGGGCTCGCAGCCTTGCACAAATTGCGCGCGCAGGAATTTCGATTGCCAATTTGAAGGCCAGGGCAGGAAAGTGCTGGTTTCGCACAGGTGAGCCGCATCCCCCGGCTTTGCAGGGGCAGACTGACGTGCCGGGGTGTCTCAGATACCTACAGGAGCTCCAACGAGCAGCATCCCGCTCGGGCAGCCAAAACGATGGCGGGCCAGGCCAATCACTGGAGCAGCCTGCAGAATATCCATCTTTACAGTCCCAGTTGACACCCGAGTCAATGCCAACACCAAACACCGGCTCCGGGCCTTCAAATCCCCTCGCGTCTGCAAAGTCCTCATATGTGGCCGACGACAGGGGAAGGCTGAGTATGCAAGGCCGTCACACCGAAACCAGGCCACCACAACTGACACACAATTTGCAGGATGGCTTGGGGAGTCGTCCACCTGGTCATTTAGTCGCAAGACGCTCATGTTAATTCGCGACCATCTCAAGGAATCCAATCTTCCAAATTTTGAGATTAACGGGGAGAGCCGGGCGTACGACTTAAATTGGGGCAATGTGCCATTTGAGGAGGCTGCCAAGTTTGGTGGGCTACCTCCAGTTGACCATGCCACCTACCTGATCGATAGCCTCAAGTTCCATGTTGGCAAGTTATTTCACCTCTTTGACGAGAAGGAGTTCATGCACCACATGAAGGAGTTTTACATCAACCCATCCCAGCACGCCAAGGAGAATCGGATCTGGTATGTCCAGTTTCTAGTCATTCTTGCACTTGCCAAGGCCGTTACAACAAATCCTATCAAAGGATCAAGAACGCTGCCTGGGTCCCGCCTTTTCACCCAAGCAATGTCCCTCATGCCCGACTCTTCTTACTTGTTCAACGATGCAATGACGGCCATTGAAATGCTCTGTGTCATTGCCTTGTATCTACAAAGCGCCGACATGAGGAACCCGGCTTATGTCTATGTAAGTCTCCATCTGAATCAACACTGCCCTCATCTGTCCACATACACACGGCACTAATCGAACCAAACGGGATAGACCGGGCAAGCCATGCGCATGTCGCTTATTTTTGGTCTACATCGGGAACGCCCAAAGGACGGAATTTGGAGCTCAGATACTGCACACCGTTGCCAAAAGATTTGGTGGACGGTATATGTCTTGGAGCGGAATTTTGCGTCCACAATGGGCGTTCCGATGACGATACACGACGAAGATATTACTACCCCCATGCCCGATACTGACAAAGCCACGCCATTATATGTACATGTCAGAATATCTGGTCTCATATTTCACGTTATTCGAAGTTGGTGCTCACAATGCCCAAGTTTTCCGTTGCTGCTAACAACCAGTAGAGGTTTATGGAGTCGAAGGCCGTCTTCAGGCAAGTTTCCTTCCTAGTGTGAAGGAAGTACTTGCACGCACAGCCTCCATTGCGGGTGACCTCAATAAATGGTTCCCATTACCAGCAGAAGGTTCTTTGGAGATAATATCGCGTGTTTCGGCCCACTTACATTTATTATACCACCAAGTACGTTGGAAAAGTATCAAATAAGGCGTCGACTGACTTTGTTTTGCAGGCCATCCTCCTTACCATGTACCCCTTACTCTTGTTCCTGGTACAAGCCCGACTACGTGAGGGTAAACGTGATATTAGGGAAACAAGGACACTTTCCGAAACTCCTAGGGCCTTATTAAAGAGCTGTGCGGAGTCGTGCAATGCGATGATACAAACCCTTACCTCGCTGCGAAAGGAAGGACTTCTTGGTTAGTACAAAATTGCATTACCTGATTGCGTGGTTAACATTCCTTCAGAATCCTTTCTTCCGTTTGATCTGGAGAGAATGTTTTCGGCTGCATTCGTCATCAAAATGCTGAGATTTGTGATGCCACGACTTCCAAATTACCGACAGCTTCGCAGCGAATCTGCGTTACTTCTTGATGATCTTGTTCAGCGCGGAAATATCCCAGCGAGCTTCCGCAAGTCTGAGTTGGAATCTCTTGAAGCTATGATGAGAATATGGAGCAAGGGCGGCTCTAGAACGGGGCAAAGTGACGCCCTAGAGATTGAAAATAACCAAGAAACGCCGCCCGAGCAAACAGCAGAGCTGCCTCCCTCTGATGAACTAGGCTTCGGCTTTGGCGAATTTGAGGGTGGCTTCATGGATACAAACATAATGTCGCCTGGCCAGCTACTATCACTCGTGGAAATGGTAGATGTCGAAGGATCAGCGGACTGTGATATGGCGTGGATGGATGCGTGGCTGTGGGAGGACGCCGAGGAACAGCCATCTGTATAAACAAAAAAAAAAGACATTGCATTGTGGGTTTCTCAGACAAAGGACATTGGGAATTGCATTGGGCTGAGGCCATCGGTACATTTCGGCATTTTGGACAAGGAGTTGGCATTCCTACGAACCTGGACAATTAAAAGACATTTATGCATGACAATGGAGTCTTTTATTTCCTATTTATGTTTATTCTAGGGGTATTATGACATTTCAATCAAAGAAACACACATTGTCTGAAGCAAGAGCTACAATGGCTCCTTAGAATTGAGAGTTGTCGCCGCAAGAAAAGGCTCCCCGAATTTGGCTGCTCTCGCTCTGGAAAAGGTTGATGAGCTCGGTGATTGACGACCAAAGACCACCGCCATTCATGAATATAGACTGGATGATAAGCAGAGCATTGAACACAGCCAACGCCATCTTTTTCCAATCCCTTGTTAGACAGTGCCAGTTTAGGTGGAACCAAAACATGGCGCTAAGTCCAAATGTGAACCAAGCGATTGTGGTTGCTGAGGATATGGCGAGGATTGAGTCAAAAACGGGAATGGCGTTCGCAATGACCCAGACAATGATCCAATAGACAGTCACACAAGCAATCCATGTGCTCCATGACTTGAAACTGCGGTCTGTGACCTGGTCGGTGGCCTCCATCCACCTCATAGCAACAACATACATGTATTTGATTCCAGTGTGACCAAAGGCCATTGCTGTGGCAAAGACAGCGGGAAGTACAATACCGTAGGCAACCTTGGCTGGGATAACAGGAGCCGAGCCAAGAGCCGGAGAGGTGGTATAATCGCCAGCAAGGCAATAGATTGCAATGGCAACGATGGTATAGACAGTAATGGAAAAGACCTCGAGGCAGGCCAGGGCCATGGGGAAATCTTTTTCGGGGTTCCGCATTTCTGCCATGTAAGATACGAAGCTGATATTTCCGGCGTACGCGTAGCAAATTTTGAGGCATGCGTTGAGTCCTTCACGGAAGGTAGGGTTGCCGATGACCTTGATTTCTTTTTCCCAACCGGGAGGCGCCTGGGATGGCGAGGCAATACCCAAGCTAATCATGACAATGAGGGCAGCGGCCATGATGCTGATTGTCGAGGGAATCCCGCTCTGCGAGACAAACTTGACGGTTCGGGGCAAGCAAAGAACCCAGCAAGCGATGACGGCAATGGTGATGAAGATGACTGTGCAAAATGCGTGGTTGCTCAGCGTGTTGAAGGAAACCGAGAGTGTGACCGCGGCTGACGCACAAGTCATCATGACCTTGATCATCAATCCGATTCCAGCAGCAATCTCAAGTCCTCGTCCGCCAATGATGCGGCACATGTCAACCACATTGACTACATGTGGGTATCGTCGATAGAATTGGAGAAGCTCATACGCCGTGTATGCTGATAGAGACCCGATACCGATGATGGCAATAACTCCAGGGACAACGCCGAGCACTTTGAGACATCCTGGCAGGGAGAGAATTCCAAGGCCCACTTGGTTGGTGACAAGAACGAAGACGGTGTCCCAACGGCCCAGTGTACGATAGTTCTTCCCACCCTGGCTGAAGATGTTTGCTGGCTCTGTGTCCTCAGCCTTCAGGTCCACTTGATCAGGGCCAGCTTCTGCTTCTGCTTCCTTAATCCCATTTTCTTGTTCCTTGTTGGTGCCAAAGAGAGGCGGCTCCATTCTGACAGGTTGGATACTGCTGTCGCCATCGACAGGAGGGCTGGTTTTCTCGCCAGCCATACTGTTCTTATGTTGTGGAGGAGGAGGCTTTTGGTTTTCTGCACGATGCCGACTTATGCTCTGAACCAAGTCCAAAGAGGTTGGGAGAAGGCAATTCGCTATCAGCAGGAACAAGTCAGTAGACTTTGAACCTACCAAATTACCCAAAAGCAACGGGAACCCCAGCGACTTCTTCCCGGGTGTCAGGGACGATATTTGTAGGTCTGGGGACGCAAGGGTAGCAGAACAATCGCCCTCGCGTCCGACCTTGATGCCGATTATGGACAAACGGCTTAACAAATATCCCATGGAATCCTACCATCTCAATTATCCAAATCCTGACAATAAGCCATCAAGATAGGCCAGCGTACGTTTAGATGAACCCACAATATCCACCTTGGGGCCCCGTGGTGGAGCCTCACGGGCGCGCCCATGGATGTGGGTGGTTCTTGGCTCCAGGCCATGGCTTGGAGACGCGATGGAACCGTAACGTAAAATTTAGCAAATAGAAAGCTTTTCATAACCTAAACATCAAGTCATCGACAGCAATGGTTGTAGATTACGCCCTGTGCTACCTTCGCGTGGAGATTGACTGTGGAGCGCGTTGAGAATTCTTTCATTCCAACTGGTCTTTCTTGCATGATTTCTCCGCACTTGACTCCAAGAAATACCCCAGAGGATCCTGGAATCCTGACGTGATCAAGAGGTGCAAGCTGATGAGCGGGTACGGTAAGGGACACAGGCCGCATGTTGAGCATGAAATACGGCAGTGGGGGACAGATCTAAGCATACCCACTGCACATCTCGTATGATGCTGACTTGAGTTGCATGGTACATGTAGTGCAAAAAGCTGCAGACGAGACATGTAGGCGGGAATGACCGAAGAGAAAACTTGATGTGTAGAATCCGGCCATGCGGTTTCCCCAGAGCGTCGTGTTGTCTTGGCAAGCCACAATATTCCAGTCAGATTTCAAGCAGCCCATTGAAGTAACCCCCCCCCCCTCCCAAGAGAACCCTGAATAGGTCATGCATCAAGAAGTACGCTGCAATAAACACTTTGTTGAAATCTTTTGTGGTGGGGATGGGGGGAAACTTCAGGTGAGGTCTGGATTGGAACCATCAGCTATCAAGACACGCATATCGCTATTTAGAATAGTGCAATATCAACATTTCATTTTGGAGAAATTAGCTCAGATATTGATCCGGTTCGCGACCTAGAGCTTAAGTGACATCTGAATCGGTATGGCGGGAGGTTTGGAAATTCAATGCGCCTTCTTCTTCGCTTACTAATGAGACTGCAGTCTGTGGCTGAGTTGTGGATATGCTTCATCTGCGCTACTATATATGTTAACAAGGAATGGATTTCCTGCTGAGCTAAGAACTCTAGCATAGTATCTATGTCTGTGTTAAGTCAATTCTCTCATGCCTCAATCGATGAGGGCGTTGGTGTGGTCATGGGCTGACCTGAATTGTAACGCCTAAGAAACCTTTTGCTTCCAATGACGGGTGGCAGGTAGAAACAAATGTGTAGAAATATGTCTCACGGAATCGCGAACCGCGAAAAAGAGACTTGAAACAGCCCTGAGGGGTGCAGAACTTGATACCTTCTTCGCCCAGAAGCCCGTACTTTTTTTTTTTTTTTTTAGTTGGTATCAGAAATTAAATTCTGCATCGCATATAACACATCTCATACCAAGCCGTACGGAACCCCTGCCCGCTGATTTCAAAGCGGTGGTGTCATAGGTCAGCGCCGTGTCGTTGCGGCATCTTCTACCAATGAGAGAATCAACAACGAGATCAGGACCGGCACACCGTAACCCCAGATGTTTGCTGCTTAAAACTAGGAATTCTGCATAGATAGAGAACTTAGCACATGAACTTCTCATGTAAAAGGTCTGCGATAATGCTCACTCGGCATAAGCCCATCGTTCCTCTCCTGAACGGACACTGTGTGGTTTTCAGTATCTTCGCGGTTAAAAACTGACGAGACGAAATAAACAATCCCATGGTCCGATTCTTCATCCATAAAGTCATCTTAGTTAAGCTCGCCATAATTTGCCTAGTCCATGCTGCTAAATGCGGAGTTTTGACCCTCCGAATGGGTGTCGCGTTTATGCCGCCTGGTAAAAGTAGTCCTATTCAATGTCCCAGGCCTGGAACGATCTCTTTTTAACTCTGAGATCTCGAAGATTTTTATTCCCCTGTAAAATTTCCAGAGGGTTTTTCTTATTATTTGAGTTCCTAACAAGGTTTTATGCCCTAAAATATGAGGTCCTATGTTACTGCCAGCCAGATATCGCCCAAAGACTCGATGCACACAGTTCTGAACATTGCACATGAAATATGCATAGAAATGTTTGTGCGATGGTCCATCTTTTTGGTCATGTGATTGAAGGTTGTATTACACTCACATATATTCGCGTACCGACAAGGTATTTTCCCAGAGTTCAGGGTATTGAACTGCATTGAGACCATATTTTCGGTCGCAAATACCTCCTTGCAGCCCTCCTAAATTGTCAGCGGACATGGATAGAGTCGTGCTATTTGCATAACCCTGTTTTACTAAACGTACAACCTTAGTCATGTGACGCGATTTTCCCTGCCTGGCCCCCCGTAATCTCTTTCTTTTACACCTATTATTATAGACTTAGACTTTTATCCTTAATATAACCCCTAATAATAATATATTGCCTAAATAAATGCTATGGATGTTGATAATGAACCTATTTTTATTGAAGATAATGATATTTCCTTGATTTTTGATTTTTTGTGATTTTTAGAGTTATATTTTAGTACCCTTAATGATAATAATAGTATATATATAACTATGCCTTAAGAAATCCCTTACTTGCCCCTATTAATTGATTTTGCCTTTTTTAATAACCTCTTTTACTTCCTTTAATAGTTTTATTATGAAAATGGTATTACCCTAATAAAGAAGTTATTAATAAAGAAGAAGGAAATTAATAGGGTTCTTTAGTTAATTTATATTATATTTACCTATAATTATAGTTAATCTTGGTTCTTAATAGCTTCTGGCCTTTGAAAACTTAGTATAAGGAAGATTAATTATAAATTTATAATATTTGCTAAATATAATAGTAAAATTAATAGATTCTAGGTATATATTATAATTGGATTTTATAATTATAGGTATTTATTAAATATATTAGCTTATTTAATTTATTGGTAGTAAATATAGGTATAAATAAACCTTAAAAAATTACTTTTTTAGATAAAAAATCTATTTACTTGAGAAATAAATAATATTCTTTGTATTTTAATAGCTAATAAGTTATTTTTTATATTAAAAGATATTTATAATAATTATTAATAATTATAGTAAGATGCTTTTAATAGTTTAAGTATAATATAGTCTTAGATTATAATCTTTTGATTATATAATTTAAGGTATTATATTAAATATGTTAATAATAATAAGGAATATGTTAAGGTGCTATTTTAGACTTATCCTTAGTATGAGATTTAATAGAAATACTTTTCTAAGGTCTTAGGGCTTAATAATATATATAAAATAAATTACTTTAAGATACCTTTATTCTAAGTAATTAGATTATTTAATTATTAATTTATTATTAATTTAAGGTTTAGCCTTATTAATAGTAAAAAAGAAGAGGTATATATTTAGCTTTATTATTAGCTTAATAATTGCTACCTTGCCCTCTAAATAGCTATGCCTATTGTAATTATTATAAATAAGAAAGCTACCCTAAAGAATGCCCTTATATTTGTTTTTCCTAAGGCTTAATAATAGCTTTATATTTAGTATATTTAAGCTAATATTAAGGGTAGAATTAATAGTTAATAGAATAAAGATAATCTTAATAATAAATATGATAATTCTAATATAGAAGCTAATCCTAAAGAATCTAATTTGCCCTTATTAATAGTAAATGCTTATATTTATAGTTATGCCTTAGCTAAAGTTATTATTATAGCCCTTTTCTTTATAGGTATAATATAGTAAATTTAATTATAATTAGGATTGCTTTTATAGTTAAATAATGCCTTAGATAATATGTATAGTTGGTAGGTGATATTGGAGGCATGGAAATATATGGTATATATATTAATAGAGGCTGACCTTAAGGTAGAGTGGGGAAAGCTAAATAATGTATATCTGCTTTAATAATATATTCTTAAGTATATTTTTAATAAATATATGCCTTAGTGTTATTAATAGGTATAATGCTTTATTAAGAGATATTATAATTTTAGTATAAGGATTAATAGTTCTATGGAGACTATGTATAAGGACCTTAAATCCTTTCTTGCTATTAGAATAGGTGATTTTTTATATCTTTATAATATAATTAAGGTAATACTTAAGAAGAAAAAGTATAATTATATTTAGAAGGTAGTAAAGATGAATATATAAATGTATTATGAGTATTTAGGGTATAAATAGCTTTAGGATATAAATATAAAAATTGCTTATAAGGTAATAGACCTTTTTTTATACTAAGTATATATTGTGTTAAAGGTATTTAGTAACCTTTAGAGCCCTTAGCCCTTAGCTATAACTCCTTATATAGGCTAATTTATAAATTAATATGCTCTTTCCTATTTATATAAAATTTTAGAGTATTTAATTACTAGTTAAAGTATTTAGAAAAAGGAAATATATTTATAGTAATAGCTAGAGAAACCCTTAGTAAGAAAATAGGCTCTTTTAGTATATTTTAAAGCTAATTTCTATTGCCTAGGATTATAATAAGCTACTTCTTTATATCTAAGACCCTAAAGTTCTCTAAAGCCTTTGTAGGTGCCCCTAAGGCATAATAAATAAAAAAGATATGGGTTTATCCCGGGGTTTATTGTGATGTTTTCATAGTCACAGGTCTAGTAACTACTAAGGGGGTTCTTGTTATATTTGTCTTTGTCTCTTCTTAGCTAGCTAGGGCTATAAGGCCTGAAGTTAGTATTAGGATTATATTATATAATCCGGAATAATACCTTTTCTAGGTCTAGGCAAGGCTATTTAGTAGCCTTATTACTAATAGCTAAAATATGAAAATATATACTATTTAATAAGGTAAATAATATTCTAATACTTAAGCTTTTCTCTTTTATATTAAGGCCTTTATTTCTAGTTAGAATAGGCCTTTATTTTAAAGTAAATACCTTTTACTTTTTATTTTTATATTAAGTAGCTCTTCTTATTATATTTTATTTCTTATTACCTAGCCTTTTATTTAAATTATTACTTTATTATTATTAATAAAATACTCTAGGGCTTAATTAGGTATTACCTTTATAAGAGTATTAGCTAGATTATCTTTTTTATTAATCTATTTTACTTTATAAAGCTTATACTTTTTATAGAATTATCTAAATATTATAATATTAATTATTAACCTTTTTTTTTTTATTATTTTAATTTTTATAAGGTATTTATATAGGGAATATAAGTTAATATATATAATAGTTAGAATAGAAGGTAAGTTAAGTTAATTAGTTATTTTTATAAGAATTATTATAAAGGTATATATAATATTAGCTCTTATTATTATATTATAGATTTTAGAAGTAAGTATACTTTAGGTGATTTATTAGTATTTAATTAAGCTAAAATATATAATATTTTTTTTTATTATAAAGATTCTATTATTTATATATTTATTTATAATAAAAATAATAAATCTAAGTTATAAAGAGAAATTAGGATTATTTATAAATACTTTATTAATAAATATAAATAGCTTTACTATTATAAAATTAAATAAGGTAAATATAAGGCTATAGTTAAGATTATTCTTTTACTATTTAAGCTTTTTATTTAGAGCTTTTACTTAGGCTATACTAGGCTCCTAGTATTATATAGTAGTTAATAAATTATAATATACTTTAGATTAGTAAATTAAAGCTATATAGGCTTCTTATACCTATTATTTAATATACTATTACTTTATAAGCTTAGGTTTCTTAGCTTTAATTATCTTAATCTTTTTCCCTTAGCCCTTTTAATAGATAATAATAGTATTATCTTTCTTAAGGGTTATAATAGCTCTATTAAAAGTAAGGGGATTCTCTTTTAATAATCTTTCCTTTAGCTTAGCTTTAAATAATACTTTTTAAAGCTCTTTTTTCTTCTTTTATAAGAACTTCTTATTAAATACTCTAATTATATTATTAATCTATATTCTAATAATAATAAAACCTTCTTTTCCTTTTAATAAGATTAATAAGTATAGGTTAAAGGTTAATATAATTATTTTAAGCTTTTCTCTATAGTACTTATTATATATTACCTATTAATATATTCTAGCTTTAGGAATACTATAAAATAGTATTATAATTCTTATAATAGTATTTTAAGGGTAATTATTTCTAATACTTTCTAAAAATTAGGCAAGGATAATTTAGTTTAGTTTAATCTATAATTATATATAAGCCTAGGTAATATCTTTTAATTATAAGAAAATACCTCTATTTAAAAGTAAAGGGATTAGGGTTAGGATTAGCTATTAGCTATATTATTAAATTATTAATAACTAAGTAAGAATAACTTTCTTTCCTTTATTAGTATAGCTTTAGATTACTAATCTTAACTTTTTATAGGATCTATTAAATATCTTTCCTTTTATCTTATTAATAATTTATAATTTAAAGACTTTAATTTCTTTATAATATTTTTTATTATAGGGAATAAATTTAAATATACCTTTTTTAATTAGACCTTTAATCTCCTTCTTTATTAATTTCTTAAATAGTCTTTTTAGTATAAAGATTATACCTTTCTTATATATTTAGATTACTAGGTCTAGATTGGATTTTTCTTTAGTAGAAAAAAATAACTTTTTATAGTTAATTTTAGATTTAAATTACTTAGTAATATATATTATAGAAGGTAAAATAAGGTTCTTTTAAGATTGTTCTCTCCTTTGCTTTTATATAAAAGATACTTTATTAATTATAATAGGGTTTTTTCTTAGGTAGCCTTTTCCTTTTTTTTATACTATTAGAGATTATAAAGGGGTATTACTAATTTCCTTCTTAGGTATTCTTATAGCTTACTTTATTAAGGGCAAAGTTATACCTTTATTCTTTAAGGACTAAGATTAGGGTTTATAACTAAAAGAATAAAAAAGTAGCTTTTCTCTTTCCTTTTCCTCTTTATTTTATATCTTAGGATCTTTATAATATAATTTAATTATTATTAAGTAAAAATTCATAGGTCCTTTTATACTTTTAATTATATAGGTTTCTCTATTATTAGTAATAAATATATATAAGCTAGTCTAGCCTTCTTTTTCTCTCTAAATATATATTATTAACTTTAATAAGAGATTAATAATTACTAAAGTATTAAGGCTATTATAAGTAGCTAGGGCCTTATTTACTTTCCTTTTATTATAAAGATAGTATACTTTTACTATTACTTTTAAATAGCCTTTATTTACTTTATTATTCCTAGTAAGAGGGGTAATTTCTATATTATTTAAGGATATACCTTAAATACTAGGAGGATTAAAATAAGATTATTAGGTCTAGCTATATTATTAATTACCTTTACTATAGATTAAAGGGCCTTATTAATTTTAAGGAAAAGGTCTTCTTTTTAAATTATCTTATAAGCCCTATAAAGGGGTTTATAGTATTATTTAATCTTACTAATTAAGTTATAGGCTTTAATAGGCACTATATTAATAGAAATACTTATAATTCTTGCCTCTTAGTATAACTCTCTTAATATATAATTTATTCTAGTATTTATAATAATCTAATTAGGTAGTCCTTAGTAAATATTAATCTAATATAGCTTAAGGCTTCTCTAAAGGGTCTTTATAGATTTATTAGAAAGGAAATAGATTATATTAAATATAATAGTTAAATTAATAATATAGAGAATAGGCCTACTTTCTAAGTAGAAAGTATTAGTAATAATATAGTAATTAAAATTATAATTATTTTAGATAGTAAACTTAAAGTAAGTAGGCTATTTTATATAAAGCTAGTATTTTTTATATACTTTAGTAAGTTTTTTAATAGCTTTTTACTTAATTAAGTGGCCTACTTTATTTAAGAGCTTATAAAGTCTTTTTATAGAGAGATAACTAAAATAATAGTAAATTTATTATAATTTAACCTTAATAAGATTACTTTAGGTAAGTAATTCTTTTACCTTTAGAAGTATCTAAGGGTACTCCTATTTATATACTATTAGAATTTAAATATTACCTTTTTCTAGGTATTCCTTAATATTATAAAAATAGATACTTAGTTAGTTTATATTATAAAATAATAGAAAGAATAAGATATTTATAAGTATAATATAAAAGGTTATAATTCTAAAAGGTATTAATATAATAGCTATACCTAGTAACTCTATTAGGATTCCTCCTCTAAATATAATTTTTATTTCTCCTATTACCTTTATATTAAGCTTAAGAGAGAGAGTAATATTTCTTTATAGTATAATAAATTACTTATAATTACTAATTAAGAAGCTTATATTAGAATATTATTTGCCCTATTAAATAGCATATATTTTCGCATTTTAGCTATTAGCAATAAGGCTACTAAATAGCCTTGCCTAGACCTAGAAAAGGTATTATTTTGGATTATATAATATAATCCTAATACTAACTTTAGGCTTTATAGCCCTAGCTAGCTAAAAGAGATAAAGATAAATATAATAAGAACCTCCTTAGTAGCTACTAGACCTATAACTATAAAAATATTATAATAATTCCTAGGATAAACCTATATTAATTAGTTTAGGAATAATTTATATTATTCCTTAGATTAATAAGATATTAAATAAAAAGGTATAGCTCTAAGTAACTAACTAAGAAACTATTAGTAAAAATACTTATATATTAACTAAAATAATATTATAACTATTATTATTAGTATATAAGAGATTAGTATAATAATTATTAATAAAGTTCCTTATATTTATTATATAGAAGATTCTTTCTTTTTATCCTATTTAAATAGAATAATCCTATTATTTAGATAGAAAAAGAGCTAAAAATACAAAGAAACCTTAAGCTAATTATAAATAAAACCCTTCTTTAAAAAATATAATTATACTATAAAAAGAGATTATCTAAAAATATTAAGGGAAAAGGGAAAGATACTAAGAATCTACTTTAATCCTAGACTATCTTAAATCTCTAGTTACCTTAGAAACTTAGGGTCTATACTATAACCTTAATAATAAAATAAGTATACCTAGAGATATTTAAATAGTAATTTAATACTTTATTATTATATATAATAAAGTAAAATTTATAGGAAGAAAGCTATTTAAAATATACTAAGTATACTTTAAAGGAAAAGATAAAGTATATTAGAAAAAGGCAGAAGGCACCTAATATACTAAAATATAAGATTATCTTCTTCTTAAAGAAATCTTTTTTAAGAAGAATAAAATATCTATTCTACTTAAACTTATATAAGCTCTTTAGCTTAAAGAGTTTTATAAATAGATTATTAAGAAGATTAAAAATATAAAATAAAAGATTAAAATATTTTTAACTTTATATAAAAATAAAAAGTTCCTTAAGAATATTATCTTAATAAAGGTATTTTAAATATTCTCCCTAAAGAAGAATAAAGAGGAAAAAACATACTAAATTTCCCTATCTCTACTAATTCTCCTAACTTCCCTAGCTCCCCTAAAAGAAAGGAAAGAATCCTATAATTTAGACCCTTATTACTAGGAAAAAATACTAAATAATATACCTAATACAAGGAAGCTTACCAATCTTAAAAAGCTCTATATAAAGGAGATAAAATATAAAGAAGAAGAATATAATATCTTTAAAAGTAAAGCCTATATTTTTTATATAATATATAAATAAGCTAATATCCCTTAAGTATAATTTATAGGAGCATTCTTTATTATACTTAAAAGGAAAGCTACTACCTATTACTATAATAATATATATAACCCTTATAAGATCCTATTCTTTTACTAAATAAGAAGAATAATATAAGAGAAATATAAGAATAAAGTAATATACTAAAATTATCTTAGGAGATAGTAAGAAGCCTTATTTATTAAAATACTCTAAAATAATAAAAAGTTATTATAAAAAAAGGTCCTAGAAAAACTTTTCCTAGAACTAAAAAACCTTTAAAAGGTAGTCCCTATACTTAACTAGAGCAAAGATATACTATAAATATAAGTTATTAATGCTTATAATAATATTAAAGATTTTTCTTATTATCTTTAAAAACCCTTAAATACCTATAAAGGTATATACTACTAGCTTTAAGCTATACTAAGGAATATACTTATATTAAAGGTAATAATAAAAGAAGTTCTTTAAAATAATAACTTAAACTAATTTTAGATTAACTAAATATACTAAGGATAGACTAAAAGTTATTATTAGTACTCTTAAGTAAATAAGGATAATAGAGCTTAAACTTACCCTATATAACTAAGTTAAAAAATATACTATATTTATAAGAAGCTAGGCTATTAGTTAAGAAACTATACTATAAAAAAGAAAGAGGAGTTATACTATAAGTTTAAGAGGAGCTATATTAGTAAGGCATTTTCAATATTCCTAGCCTAGCATAAAGGGCCTAATAATAACTTTAATAATAATAAGTCCCTTACCTTTAATAAGAAGAAAGACTAAAAAGGAATAAGCAAAGCCTATTATAATAGTAGTATATAATATACCTTTTTCACAGGCTTAGCAAAGATTAATATACCCCTTATTTTAAACTAACTTACTAATTAAGCAGTCTTATATTTCTTTACTAAGAATAACCCCTTTAAGAAGGAGAAAATAAAACCTTATAAGCTAGTATTATAGTTCTTCCTAAATAATTAATATTTAGTAGTAATATTCTAAGGTATTATCCCTAATATAAATACTATAAGCTTCTTAATTAGTAATTATAAGCAATTTATTATATTACAAAGAAATATTACCCTTTTTCTTAAGCTTAATATAAAGATAGTAGAAAAAGCAAGAATTATATTTAGAGGAGGAATCCTAATAAAGTTACTAGGTATAGTTACTATACTAATACCTTTTAGAATTATAATCTTTTATATTATATCTATAAATACCCGATTCCTTTTATTATTTTATAATATAAACTAATTAGGTATTTATTTTTATAATATTAAGAAATACCTAGAAAAAAATAATATTTAAATTTTAATAGTATATAAATAAAGGTATCCTTAGATACTTTTAAAGGTAAAAAAATTACTTGCCTAGAGTAATTTTACTAAGGTTAAACTATAATAAATTTATTATTATTTTAATTATCCCTCTATAAAGAGATTTTATAAGCTCTTAAATAGAGTAGGCTACCTAATTAAGTAAGAAGCTATTAAAAAACTTACTAAAGTATATAAAAAATACTAGCTTTATATAGAATAGCTTACTTACTTTAAGTTTACTATTTAGAATAATTATAATTTTAATTATTATATTATTACTAATACTTTCTACTTAGAAAATAAGCTTATTCTCTATATTATTAATTTAGCTATTATATTTAATATAGCCTATTTCCTTTCTAATAAATCTATAAAGACCCTTTAGAGAAGTCTTAAGCTATATTAGATTAATATTTACTAAGGATCACTTAATTAGATTATTATAAATACTAAAACAAATTATATATTAAGAGAGTTATACTAAGAAATAGGAATTATAAGTATTTCTATTAATATAATACCTATTAAAGCCTATAACTTAATTAGTAAGGTTAAATAATACTATAAACCCCTTTATAGGGCTTATAAAATAATTTAAAAAAAAGACTCTTTCCTTAGGATTAATAAGGCTCTCTAATTTATAGTAAAGGTAATTAATAATATAGCTAGATTTAATAGTCTTATTTTAATCCTCCTAGTATTTAGGATATATTTTTAAATAATATAAAAATTATCCCTCTTACTAAGAATAATAAAGTAAGTAAAGGCTATTTAAAAGGTAATAATAGAAGTATACTATCTTTATAATAAAAGAAGAGTAAATAAGGCTTTAGCTATTTATAATAATCCTAATACTTTAGTAACTATTAACCTCCTACTAAAATTAGCAATATATATTTAGAGAGAAAAAGAAGGCTAGACTAGCCTATATATACTTATTACTAATAATAGAGAAATCTATATAATTAAAGGTATAAAAAGACCTATAAATTTTTACTTAATAATAATTAAACTATATTATAAAGACCCTAAGGTATAAAATAAAGTAAAAAAAAAAAGTAAAAAGCTACCTTTTTATCCTTTTAATTATAAACCCTAATCTTAGTCCTTAAAGAATAAAGGTATAGCTTTACCCTTAATAAAGTAAGCTATAAGAATACCTAAGAAGGAAATTAGTAATATCCCTCTATAGTCTCTAATAGTATAAAAAAGAGAGAGAGGCTACCTAAGAAAGAACCTTATTATAATTAATAAAGCACCTTCTATATAAAAATAAAGGAGAGAATAACCTTAAAAGAACCTTATTTTACCTTCTATAATATATACTACTAAGCAATTTAAACCTAAAATTAACTATAAAGAGTTATTTCTTTTTACTAAAGAGAAATCTAATCTAGACCTAGTAATCTAAATATATAAGAAAGGTATAATCTTTATACTAGAAAGACTATTTAAGAGATTAATAAAGAAGGAGATTAAAGGTCTAATTAAGAAAGGTATATTTAAATTTATTCCCTATAATAAAAAATACTATAAAGAAATTAAAATCTTTAAATTATAAATTATTAATAAGATAAAAGGAAAGATATCTAATAAATTTTATAAGAAGTTAAAACTAATAATCTAAGGCTATGCTAATAAAGGGAAGGAAATTATCCTTACCTAATTACTAATAATTTAATAATATAGCTAATAGCTAATTTTAACCCTAACCCCTTTACTCCTAAATAAAGGCATTTCCTTATAATTAAGAGATATTACCTAAGCCTATATATAGTTATAGACTAAGCTAAACTAAATTATCCTTACCTAGCTTCTAAAAAGCATTAGAGATAATTATCCTTAAAATACTATTATAAGAGTTATAATACTACTTTATAATATCCTTAAAGCTAAAATATACTAATAAGCAATATATAATAAGTACTATAAAGAAAAGCTTAAAATAATTATATTAACCTTTAATCTATACTTATTAATCTTATTAAAAGGAAAAGAAGGTTTTATTATTATTAAAATATAAACTAATAATATAATTAAAATATTTAATAAGAAATTCTTATAAAAAAAGAAAAAAAAGCTTTAAAAAGTATTATTTAAAGCTAAGCTAAAGAAGAAATTATTAAAGGAGAACCCCCTTACCTTTAATAGAGCTATTATAACCCTTAAGAAAGGTAATATTATTATTATCCACTAAAAGGGCTAAGGAAAGAAGATTAAGATAATTAAAGCTAAGGAACCTAAGCTTATAAAGTAATAATATATTAAATAATAGGCATAAGAAGCCTATATAGCTTTAATTTATTAATTTAAAGTATATTATAACTTATTAACTATTATATAATACTAGGAGCCTAGTATAGCCTAAGTAAAAGCTCTAAATAAAAGGCTTAAATAGTAAAAGGATAATCTTAACTATAGCCTTATATTTACCTTACTTAATCTTATAATAGTAAAGCTATTTATATTTATTAATAAAGTATTTATAAATAACCCTAATCTCTCTTTATAACTTAAATTTATTATTTTTATTATAAATAAATATATAAATAATAGAACCTTTATAATAAAAAGAAATATTATATATTTTAGCTTAATTAAATATTAATAAATTACCTAAAGTATATTTACCTTTAAAATCTATAGTATAATAATAAGAGCTAATATTATATATACCCTTATAATAACTCTTATAGAAATAACTAACTAGCTTAACTTACCCCCTATTCTAACTATTATATATACTAATTTATATTCTCTATATAAGTACCTTATAAAAATTAAAATAATAAAAAAAAAAAGATTAATAATTAATATTATAATACTTAGATAATCCTATAAAAAGTATAAGCTTTATAAAGTAAGATAGATTAATAAAGAAAATAATCTAACTAATACTCTTATAAAGGTAATACCTAACTAAGCCCTAGAGTATTTTATTAATAATAATAAAGTAATAATTTAAATAAAAAGCTAAATAATAAGGAATAAAATATAATAAGAAGAGCTATTTAATATAAAAATAAAAAGCAAGGAGTATTTACTCTAAAATAAAGGCCTATTTTAACTAGAAATAAAGGCCTTAATATAAAAAAGAAAAGCTTAAGTATTAAAATATTATTTACCCTATTAAATAGTATATATTTTCATATTTTAGCTATTAGTAATAAGGCTACTAAATAGCCTTGCCTAGACCTAGAAAAGGTATTATTCCAGATTATATAATATAATCCTAATACTAACTTTGGGCCTTATGGCCCTAGCTAGCTAGAAGAGATAGAGATAAATATAATAAGAACCCCCTTAGTAACTATTAGACCTATGACCGTAAAAATATTATAATAACCCCTGGGATAAACCCACAGCTTATAGTACTTATATTAAGAATAATACCTTAGAATACTATTACTAAATATTAGTTATTTAGAAAGAATTGTAATATTAGCTTATAAGGTTTTATTTTCTTCTTTTTAAAGGGATTACTCTTAGTAAAAAAGTATAAGATTATTTAATTAATAAGTTAGTTTAAAATAAGGGATATATTAATCTCTACTAAGCTTGTAAAAAAGGTATATTATATATTACTATTATAATAGGCTTTACTTATTTCTTCTTAGTCTTTTTCCTTATTAAAGGTAAGGGATTTATTATTATTAAAATTATTATTAGGCCCTTTATATTAAGCTAAAAATATTAAAAATACCTTATTAATATAGCTCCTCTTAAACTTATAATATAATTTCTCTCTTTCTTTTATAGTATAGTTTTTTAACTAATAGCCTAGCTTCTTACAAATATAATATATTTTCTAACTTAGTTATATAGGGTAGATTTAAGCTCTATTATCTTTATTTACTTAAGAGTACTAATAGTAACTTTTAGTCTATCCTTAGTATATTTAGTTAATCTAAAACTAGTTTAAGTTATTATTTTAAAGAACTTCTTTTATTATTATCTTTAATATAAGTATATTCCTTAGTATAGCTTAAAGCTAATAGTATATACCTTTATAGGTATTTAAGGGTTTTTAGAGGTAATAAGAGAAATCTTTAATATTATTATAAATACTAATAATTTATATTTATAGTATATCTTTACTTTAGTTAAATATAAGAATTACCTTTTAAAGGTTTTCTAGTTCTAAGAAAAGCTTTTCTAAGATTTCTTTTTATAATAACTCCTTATTATTTTAGAGTATCTTAATAAATAAGGCTTTTTATTACCTCCTAAGGTAATTCTAATATATTATCTTATTCTTATATTTCTTTTATATTATTCTTCCTATTTAGTAAAAGGATAAGATTTTATAAAGATTATATATATTATTATAATAGTAGGTAATAGCTTTCCCTTTATATATAATAAAAAATACTTCTATAAATTATACTTAAGAAATACTAGCCTATTTATATATTATATAAAAAATATAAGCTTTACTCTTAAAGATATTATATTTTTCTCCTTTATATTTTATTTCCTTTATATAAAGCTTCTTAAGATTAATAAGCTTTTTTATATTAAATATATTATCTAATATCTTTTCTTAGTAATAAAGGTCTAGATTATAGGATTCTTCTCTTTTTTTTGGGGGAGCTAAGAAAGTTAGGAGAGTTAGTAAAAATAGGAAAATTTAGTATATCTTTTTTTTTTTATTTTTCTTTAGGGAGAATATTTAAAATATCTTTATTAAAATAATATTCTTAAGGAACTTTTTATTTTTATATAAAATTAAAAATATTCTAATCTTCTATTTTATATTTTTAATCTCCTTAATAGTCTATTTATAGAATTCTTTAAGCTAAAAAGCTTATATAAATTTAAATAAAATAAATATTTTATTCTTCTTAAAGAAGATTCCTTTAAAAAGAAAATAATCTTATATTTTAGTATATTAGGTGCCTTCTACCTTTTTCTAATATATTTTATCTTTTCCTTTAAAGTATACTTAATATATCTTAAATAGCTTTCTTTTTATAAATTCTATTTTATTATATATAATAATAAAATATTAAATTATTATTTAAATATCTCTAGATATACTTATTTTACTATTAAGATTATAATATAAACCCTAAGTTTCTAGGGTAATTAGAAATTTAAGATAATCTAAAATTAGAATAAATTCTTAATATCTTTCCCTTTTCTCTTAATATCTTTAGATAATCTTTTCTTATAATATAATTATATTTTTTAAAGAAAAATCTTATTTATAATTAGCTTAAGGTTTCTTTATATTTTTAGCTCTCTTTCTATCTAAGTAATAAGATTATTCTATCTAAATAAAATAAAAAGAAAGAATCTTCTATATAATAAATATAGAAAACTTTATTAATAATTATTATACTAATCTCTTATATATTAATAATAATAATTATAATATTATTTTAATTAGTATATAGGTATTTTTACTAATAATTTCTTAGTTAATTACTTAGAGCTATACCTTTTTATTTAATATCTTACTAATCTAAGGAATAATATAAACTATTCCTAGATTAATTAATATAGGTTTATCCTAGGGTTTATTATAATATTTTTATAATTATAGGTCTAATAGCTACTAAGGGGGTTCTTATTATATTTATCTCTATCTCTTCTTAGCTAGCTAGGGCTATAAGGCCCGAAGTTAGTATTAGGATTATATCATATAATCCGGAATAATACCTCTTCTGGGTCTAGGCAAGGCTATTTAGTAGCCTTATTGCTAATGGCCGAAATGCGAAAACACATGCTATTTGACAGGGCAAATAACGTTCTAACAAAAGATACTATTTTAATATACTTAAAGGCCTATAAAAAGGATAATATATCTATATACCTAATACCTTAGTTATTATAGTTATTATTGCCTACTTAGTAAAGCCTAAGTTTAAATAATATAAGGAATTTTAACCTAAGCCTTTGCTATAGCTTAATAAAGGCTAAGCTTAAGGAGAATAGTAATATACCCTTACCTTTGCTAATATTATTAATTTAATTATAAATTTATATAAATAATAAGGGAAAGGTATTTAGAGGCTAATAAGGCTAGCCTTAAGGGCAAGGGCAAGGGGCTGTGGCCTTACTATAGTTAAGAGAACTATTTATTAATAAATTAGGTATACTAATAAGCTTATTATTAGCTGATGAGATTGTGGTTATAGGGTTATAGGTATTAAATTGGGTGTTTTTAGTGGGTTTAGGGTGTTCTTTTGGTCTTATATGTTTTATATATGAAAAAGGGAAGGATTTAAATCTTAGAGGAAAAAAATTGCATCATGTGACTAAGGTTGTATATTTAGTAAAATAGGGTTGTGTAAATAGCATGACTCCATGGATATTGGGGTTTTTTATAAGGAGTTTCAGAATTCCCGCGCTCTAAATGGCTAGTTAAGTAAAACTTGTCTAAAGTCTAGGAAAGATCAGGTACTAAATGGGCAGTTGAATTTTGTGTCAGAATGAACCGTTGTGAGAAGTTTATTGAGGCAGCTAGCAATACGGAGTGTCAAGCCACAACCATCATACGAGCAACTGATAATTTTATCCGTATGAGAGTTCCGTTCATGTTGCTATGTCGATCTTTCTTGAGCAAATGCGATCGCAGCCTTCAAAAGTGCACGCATAACTATTGTCATGGTAGTCCATCGAATGATGCATCACTTATTGCGTGCATGAGATCTGGAAGCATAGCGTCAACTCGGGATAGAGGGTGGCAACATGATAAGCAGTATGAGAATCAAGTTGACTGTAGAGATAATGGCTACAGCACAAATACAGCGTATGATGTCTGGGTCTGTGTAGATCATCACTCGTGTTAGTTCACTGTTAGAAATTGGACAGCGGATATCATCGTCAATTTTGGAATACGAGTTGCATCACGTGTTCGTTAGAAGATATAAATAGGATTGGGTTACATAGGGAGTATTGTGCTGAAATAAAGAAAGACGCGCCCTGATTGGCAAGGAAAGTTGTGCAATCAATTATGATTATGAAATTTTTTAATTTTTTTTGGGAGGGGGGTTAAATAAATTTATTCATAGCGATTATTAAAATATTAAACTCTGAGCTTGAATCCACCTCAAATCTCGAACCTGGCAGTGTGCTCATAAATCCATAATACCCCACACTAAACAAGCAAGAAAACCAGTGTTTGCATGGAAAGAGTGATGCTCTCTGCCAGAATCTTGGACATGTTCTACACGAAGCCCATCGCAAACAGAAGCTACAACGGCCCGTGACGCCGCCCTTATTCCTCGGCTCGGGCTTGAAGGTTGAGAACCGTTTAGCACAAGGACGCAGCTCAGTAGCTTCGTTGTCCATCACTGTCTTCCAGGAGATTTGTTCAAATGAATAATCGGTGGAACAAGTAAAATATGAATTGACATGGGAAGAGCGCGTCCCTGCCTCGGGTCGATTCGTCACTCGCGCTTTAAGCGGTGGGAACTGGCCCACTGAGTTTGTCGCTTGGGGAAGAATCCTGGCCTTGCTAAGCCGAATCGGTGCGAGGGCCTCTTGTCGACATAATCGTGTCAATCTGGATTGGAACCAACTCAGACAAGAAAACGGGGATGAATGTAAGGTAGTGGAAGTGTAGGGCACAGAAGTCGGTCAAAGGTCAGGCGTCAAAGTACTAGTTTTTCCAATGCCTGCAGCATGTCTGCATGAGGCAATACAATCGGTGACGCTCGCTTAATAAAAAAAAACGATACGTCACGCTCAGGCGGGCCAGTCGATGCCATGGGAATTTTACCCACCGTTCTTGTCCTTGTGCCATTGAGCCCTTTGCCACGACCTACGAAGAAGGATGCTGACAAAAATAGTAGTGTGGCGAGATTTTATGGCCTCCGGGTTTACGCTGTCGTGGCATAGGTCACACCATGAAATGCAAGACTCGGTTTCTTTATATGGGAGTCAGACGATGAAGAAAACACTTTGTTGGCTGCAATACCAAATCCAGATGAAACACAACCAACGACTATGAACCTCGTACGACAGCAACCCTCGTCAGCAAACGCATCTACGCGCCCAAATAAAAATAGTCCCTAGAGGCTCGCGCCCTTAGTTCACTGCCGAATCGCGCTAGGTTGGCCCTCGTCCGAATGGTTGGTGCCTGGGTCTTGGCCTGGAAAAAAGGCGTCACCGCTCATCGTTCGGCGTTCCTGATGAATTGCTCCTGCATTTTTCTGTGCAGTCCTAAATCCCCATTTAATAACAAGTTCTCGAAGTTGTGCTGCACAGAGGATTAAAACTGGTTGTTCTATTGGTCGGGGCGAAAAGAGAGACCAGCCAAGGTTGTGTAAATACCGATTGTATATACCTGCGAGCCACCCTCATGGCCTAGGCGCGCTCCTGGGATGCCTGTTTGAGTCCAGTTATTTTTCTTTTATGAACATCATTTACTTAATTCCTAGTCAATTGTCAACAGTAGTTTATATAACAAAATCTTTGCATACAGCAGATGGCCACAAAACGGGTCGTCTGGGGCCCGATTGTTACTCCAACGCGTTGGCGGTGAAGGCAAACCTATCACAATGAGCCTCGTGTCATGGCCTGTGCAGTGCAAGGGCCACATCCAGTTCCATACAGACTCGTTCTAGGAGTGATTCGGGCCTTGATGGTGTCAAACTAGCCCGTTTTCGTTCAACCAACTCTGCAGTGATCTGCACATCCTAAAGCCATTTGGTCCATAAAAGCCAGATCGACGCATTGTATGTCAGCTCTGATCCAGTCCCGAGCAAAAGGCTCTCGATATGTCCACTCGCTCTGGGTTTCATTGGCCAAGTCACTGCTCCCAAGTGAGCAGATACAGCGATGGCCATCCATTTTCGACAACGAGCGATTTAAAATCAAACATCTCGGCAGTAAGTCAGAACAGGAAGGATCTAGCGCGCACACAAGCCGTGATCTTGGGGGATCTCAAATGGCCTGCCGACAAACGAACCTTGTGGGTTCAGTTTCTCAATGGCGACTCGTATCATCGAGCTATTGTCAAACATCTGGTCAGAAAGCACTACAACTCCATCGACATGAACATAAAATTTGAGTTCATCTCTCATGGTAGCAGCCGTGAGTATTCCGATATTCGCGTTTGTTTTACAACGACCGGTGTCTCGTGTTCAGCGATTGGGCGGAATGCTGAGTACTGTCATCGCGACGACCCAACCATGTGGCTCAATATGCTTGACCATTTGAAATACAACCCCGACTACAGCACCGATTACAGAAGATCAAGAAGACAGGCGGATGTTCTGCACGAGTTTGGCCATGCTTTGGGTATGGGCCATGAGCACTCGAATCCTAAATGCAACATCGATTTCGACATTTGCAAACTGCAGGAAAAGACGGGACGAAGAGCCGAAAGCATTATCTTCCAATATGGCAAGAGAGATAACTTTCTGAGGGCGAAGGTAGCAGACTACGATCCGGACTCTATCATGCACTACCCAGTTCAGGCGGAGGACACCTTGAACATAGCCGAATCTATTGGGATCAACAAGGTGCTTTCGAGAACAGATAAGAAGGTCCTCATGACAATCTATCCGGTCGAAAACCCATTTTCACCTCGAGAAACTCGTTCTGTGAGGAAGAACCAGGATGCTCAGGATGTGCAGCATCGGCCAACGTCAGCGCCTAATTATGACTATAATAACCAACCCGGCTTTGATATCATCCATCAGGCTGGGCTCATCAACGATGTCAACAGTAATATCAATCACTCCGGCTTCAACAACATCATGCACCAGGCTATATCCAACAACTACACCAAGCATGCCGCCTTCGATAGCTGTAGTAGCCTGACCACCGTCAAAAACCGCTTCGACTTTTTCCGCTTCGACAGCAATGTCAAACATGGTTTTCGCAACAGCTATATGGAAAAGTCATCATCGCTGACAACCCTATCGATCTTGTCGGCTTCGACAACGATGCCACACAAGCTCCCTCCAACAACTTCATCATTCAAAAAAGTCAGATTTAGTTAGTGGCTTGCAGCCATTGAATGAAGCCTCTATTTTAGAAGCACCACGATGGTATGGTGAAGAACCGGAAGGATACATACTATGGTGGCAACAATGCTCGGCTTCAGAGGGTCAAAAGGAAGGGGTCCAGAAGAGATTGTTTTAGGATATTCGGTCCATCAACTGGTAGATGGAGGCAAAAAATGGCGAACTGATGGTATAATGGCAGTCGAGAAAGTGGAAGGATGGTGAATGGAGTATACCGCATGGGTCCATGTAGAAAAGCAGAGTTCCCGACAGACAGTGGAAGACGTTTATGAGGCATATGCGGGGGTTCGATTAGACATTCTCACCGACGACGAATTACAGTTGGACATATATACATTAATACTAAAATCTAAATGTAATTTAATGTTACAGAGGTACCACAATTATAATTCTCGTGGAAACGAGTGCTGATGCTCCTACCCTCGCGGACGGAAGTGCCATAAGAAGTAACCGATGAACAAAGTTAAATGAGCTTAGCAAAAGGGATAAATGGACACTCCCCAATGCAGATATGTGCTATATGGACCCTAATATCCTGTGTTACTCCTAACCGAGGCACAGGTAGACCTTTTGGTGTAGCGGCTAGGGCCTACCTCCGTATTTCACGTATCACTCCCTGATGCAAAAAGGGTCACGTGGTGACTCATGACCCAGCAAACCCTTAAGGTCTGCCGTCACCACAAGATAGCAAACAATAATCATCCTTCTTCTTACATCTATTGAACCACCTACCTTTTCGTATCAGTATCCTTTTAGAATCAAGTGTAAAATGTCTTCCAACGTCAAAGAATTGGATTCGGACGATGAATAAAGATACATCAAACCGCGAAAAATGTTACGGAAATAGTAACAAGGGAAGACGGATATTTTATATATAAACGCACTGACAACACGGAGATGATATTGGTACTGAACTGAGGTGGAAATGTAGCTTTGTTCCCTTCGATCAAACATTCTTTTTGTCAGCCGCAAGCTTGTCAAACCATGCCTCACCAAAGTACCGGATGCCTCTGGCTTTGGGGTTTTGCAAGTGTATGCTTAGTGTGCTTCCAAATTCGCCTTCAAGGCGACTCCGCTCCTTTCGTGGTAAAAGAACCCCGGCAAGCCTCTCTTCGGCACTCTTGTGATGGGATCGCTCAAAACGACGTTCTAGTTCGTCCCATTTAGCTTCTTTGGCTTGGCGAAGCTTCTCATTGATAAATGGATGACGAATTCGGTCTGAATCCCAAAAAACATAACCAAGGTGTCTTAAAAGAGCATAACTAATGCCATGATCAAGAATGCCGATATAAAACCCCTCCTCTGAGAGACCGAACAGCTGGTATCCTAAACTAACAGAAAATGGGTCATCCTCCTCGTTTTGTGATTGAATGGTTGCGATCTCAGATACTGGGTCATCTTGTAAAGCTTCTGGGAGAAATGTTTGAAAGATATGATGGTTTGCTAAAATCATTTCTGCACGACGTGTCTCCGTAGTTCTCATGAGTTCATAGAGAAAATCAAAGCCTAACGAGATAATGGAATTAATGCAGCGAGGCATTCTGTAATTCCAGTCTTCAGAGAAAAGACTTAGATCTCCAAGATCAAGATTTTTAATGCTGACAAGGTTCTGGTCTCCTTTGTTGGGGGTTTGAGGTGTGTCTGGCAAGGAATATTGCAGACTTGGTGCTGTAGGCGTTATAGCACCAGGAGCATCAAGAACAGCGGTCACAAATTTATCTTCAAGTTCCTTGATGTAGGAATCAACTGTGCATGCGAAATATTGGTGGACACAGCATATTTCCTCCACCTCCCATGGTTGGAGACGAGCTAGAAATAGGTTGAATTGGTCTGCGGGTGATACAACAATGCACTCCCAACCCTCTTGATGAGCGGAGAAAACCCTGCAATAGAGTTCAAATCTCAAAAAGCCCCTTTGTAGTCGAGCGTTCTCTGACTCGGATGCAAGGAGCGGAGGTGCTGTGTTATGGTCATGTGAGTAATTCTTTTCACTGCCGTCAAAGTTGCTAGTATACTGGTTGTCCGTAGCTGGATGGAGCTGGATTGAAATATTTTCTAGATAGCCATTCAAGAAGTAGCTTAGACGATTGTGTATGCGACATAGCGCATGTAAGCCTGCCTTGTCAGTGGGCCAGCTGAATGGGATGGGCTTGGAGTATAACTCGAGAAATGGGGGGAGTTGCTCTCGAACCCAAACATCCAGATTTCCGGTCCACGTAGGAACATTTAAAAGGACAAGATAATGATGTAGGGCGTTAGCTGGGATGGTATTTTTGATGACAGAGGAAAGAACAATATTTGGTGAGCGAGAAAAGATGTGCAAGCAGACAGGTGATGCCGATAAGAGACGGTAGAGGTGGCGAGGCGAGTCGATATTGCGCAAAACCTGGGAAATGAGCTCAGGGGGGAGACGTTCCAGACCCATGATGGCTTCTATGTCCTTTGGCCTTTGCTCCATTCATTATTCTTGTGCACCATTTGCATTTATTCACGCGCCATCTTTTGAACTAGCGTTGATGCAAGCTGCTGCCTGAAAGAAAGTGGGGAACCAAGTGCAGCCCTGCACAGAGTACCAGTATCCCTTCTTGTACTGGGTTAGAAATAGAGCCGCAACGGCATCTAGCATTGAAATGGGAAAAAGCAAATTGTATTCATGGCTTGATATTTTTTTTGGTGCTATTTGAATTCAGGATGCAAAATTGAATCAATAACTGTCATGTCGCCAACCTCGTCCAGGGGCCTCATCTGATAAGAATCACGTGCGCAGGGAGTGGAAGAACCAGGTTGACGCTGACGATTTTCAATTTTGGCGCAGCGTTGGCAACCGTGATATCAATTCCCTCTTTAACGCCGCTACAGATGTTGGCGAGTGGGTAATATCAAACTCCAGCGCTGATGAAGGTGACGGAATTGGCAGCACCTGCTCTTGGCATCCGCAACGTGTCATCCACGACGCCGCGGTAAGTCGCCATGATCAACCGGGCGGGAGACATCAGGGCCGAGGGCAATGCAATTGTGCGCGTGGGGGATAACAACTTAATCAACAATCATTACAAAACAGGCAAAAAATCGAAACAAGATGCCATCGACGAATGCCTCTCAGACTTGCGGCGACCGACCGATCCTCGTCAAGACAAGAGTCGCATTGAGAGGACAAAGGGAGGGCTTCTGGTAGACTCTTGCCAGTGGGTCTTGCACAGTCCTGAATTTCAACAGTGGCGCGATGACGATGAGTGTCGATTGCTCTGGGTCAAAGGTGACCCTGGAAAGGGCAAAACCATGTTGTTGTGTGGCATCATAGACGAGCTTGAACCTCTGACAAGGCTGAAGGATCCAAACAGCCAAGTCTTCATGTCCTACTTTTTCTGCGAAGCCACAAACTCGAATATCAGCAATGCGACTGCAGTTTTGAGGGGGCTTGTATATCTTCTTGCTCTCCAGCAACCGTCCCTGACCTCGTGGGTGCCCAAGAAGCCCCAAGACGAAGACATTGACCACTGGAACTCGTTTGAGTCAATATCGCAATCCTTTTTTGGCATGATGGAAGATTTGTACATGGATGACATATACTTCATCATCGATGCCCTAGACGAATGTACAACAGACTTAGATCTTCTTCTAGACATCATACCTAAATACTCCTCATCAAGAGTCAAATGGATTGTCTCTAGTCGCAATCATCGCAATATCGAAGAACTTATTTCATCAGTCAGCCAAAAGAATCCATTGTCTCTTGAACTAAATAATGAGTCGGTATCGGCAGCTGTTAGTGCCTTTATTGAGCACAGAGTGATCGAGTTGGCCAAAAGGAAGCGGTGCAAAGACGAGACGGCGTTCTTCATCCAGACCTATCTCAATCGTCATGCAGGTGGTACATTCTTATGGGTAGCCTTGGCCTGTTCTGCGTTGGAGAGAACGCCTGTATGGAATATGAAGAAGCTCGTGCAAGATTTTCCTCCTGGCCTGCATCTCCTATACAAGAGGATGATGCTTCAGATCAAGGATTCAACGACAGCTGAGCTGTGTCAGCGAGTACTCGGTATCTCGATGACTGTATATCAACCCATCACGATAAAGGAGCTGGCATCTCTTGAGACCACCATAGATGATTTGAAAGATATCCCGAGCATTGTGGCAGAATGTGGTTCATTCTTGACAATTAGAGACGAAATAATCTACTTTATACACCAGTCCGCCAAGGAATTTTTGGTGCAAGAGATTGGACAGCAGCACTACTTGCTATTTCAACGGTCTCTTGAAGTAATGAACGTCATTGGACACGACATGTACAACCTGATTCACCCCGGAACCACACTTGGAGAAGCCTTATCTCATCGCCCAGACCCCGATCCGTTAGTCAGTGTCCGCTATTCATGCGTCTATTGGGCGGACCACCTACTTGATGCTTACCAGTCTGCCAAGGCAAAGGGGAATTCGGATCTAGTCCGACAAATCATGGAACAAGGCGGATTGAAGAAATTCATCAATGGCAAAATTCTCTTTTGGGTCGAGGCCCTTAGCCTCTTTCAAGCATTATCGAGTGGAGTCTCGGCATTGTCTAAATTAAGCCAACTTTTCAAGGTATGTGGTCTTGTTGTGTCCTTCTTGATACTGCCCCCTGACATTATCTATTAGTCTCAATGCCAGTCAGATGCGGACGGGGAGCTTCTCACTCTTATTATTGACACGTACAAATTAATACAATACTTCCGACCCTGCATTGAAGAATATCCTCTTCAAACGTACATTTCTGGTCTTGTTTTCAGTCCGAAGAGAAGTCTAGTCAGAAGCAGATTTTTGAAATATGCACCATCATGGCTAGAGACAAAATCTGAACTGGAGACAGATATAGAAACGGATGAGACATACCAAGGTGATTGCTTGCAGGTTCTTCAAGCAGGTGGAAAGGTCTCGGAAGTGTCATTTTCCCCTGCAGGCCTGCAACTGGCTGCATTGACCAAGGACGGGTCTGTGAAGAAGTGGGATGCAATTGACGGCGCTTCGCAGCCTATGCAACAAGAAAAGTCGAAAGCAATGGCGCTATCGTCGGACTGGCTGTGGTTGGCGACTGTCTCCAAGAAGGGCGTATTGGAGGTGTGGGATTACGAGACAAATACTGTCAAATGGTCTAAATCTGGCTGCATCAACATCGGATACGTGGCATTTTCGCCCGATAGTCAATGTTTGGCGATATCCGGGCATGTCACAGTTGACCATGGCTACATATGTGAAGATGAATATTCTTTGCAGTTATGGGATACGAGGACACACACGACCCAAAAATGGCGGCTCGGAAATGCGGCGCGCAATATAACCTTTTCATCTGATGGCAAACTGATGGCAATCGACTTGACTGTCAGCCCTTCACGGACTTTATTATTTGGCGTACATACGGGCAAAGAGCATGGTCCGATCATGGGATCTACCTGGGCTTTCTTGCCAAACAGTCGGAAACTGGTGTTGGCAACCGAAGCAAACGGAAATTCAAATGAAGTATCGCTTTGGGATGTTGAATCAGGGACACTTAAAAAGTGCTTCTCCATCTGGGACCCCATAGAGAGGATGGCGCTGTCACCTGATAGCAAGCTGCTTGTTCTAGCAACATTGTCAGCGGTCCGGTTGTATGATAACACAACGTTTACATTGCTCCAACACCTCCCAGCCAAATTCTACCCGGTCACGTCGTTGGCTGTCTCATCTACCAACGAACGGCTCGCAGTTGGTTGTGTCGACGGCACGGTGTGGCAGTGGGATTTGCCCAGTCTTATGGCTCGTCCACCTGACTCACCCAAACCTGCAACGAAGGCCTCCCCTATTAGTAATATATCTCTTTTCGCCAGCAAGAATCTGCTAGCATCGGCCTTTGAAGATGAAACAGTGCGAGTCTGGAACACGGACACGGGTCGTCTCCTGTCAATGTTTCAGCAACGTGGGTGGGTACAGTCACTTATCTGGTCATCCGATGGTCACCTACTGGCGGTGAAATCTTCTACTGGGATAAAGCTCTGTGATCCCGTCACAGGTAGAATTATAAGCTCATTGCCCAAATCGCCTTCTTTGACTTGTGTCGCTGTATCCCCTGGCCCCCCGCCTGCTCCTCAACCACAACCAGGGGGGCTTGCACAACGGGTATGGGACAAAATAAAGCTCCAATTAAGTTATAAACGAGATCTGCCCTTTGAAATCTATCATACACTTCCATCGCGCTGGACTTTTCGAGAATCGATGTCTGATGATGGGCATCTTATTCATCCCTGGGTCGCTACCAGTCAAAATGACAAGAGCATGTATCTCTGGGATCCATCGCGAGGGAAGATGAAGAAGTCCTTTGATTTATCCAGCCATTTCAGTGGGCCTTACTGTGATATCAACTTTACCTTTTCCCCCAGTGGGCATTTGATGGCAATTGCAGGTCTAACTGTGAATGCGGAAGCACGCGACAAGACAACAAACGTGACTCTGTTCCTTGGCGACATCATGGCAGACAATTGGCGTCGAATGGAATCTGCAACTACTAGCTCACGCCCTTCTTGCAAAACTCTTTCATTTTCACCTAGTGGCCAGTCAGTGATGGTAACAGGAGAAGGTCGTTTGATAATCTGGGATGTGGAGACAGGAGACTTAGTCTTCCAAGTGCAAGCAAATGACGCCCTATTTTTCAACGATTCAAGTATAATCACGCAGAGAGGCATGATTCAGTTTAATCAAGACACTGTTGCCACTCGCACAACGAGAGAATCAGAAAAACAAGAGGCCACTCTTGGCTACCTTGGATGTGGCATTAGCCATGACCTATGCTGGGTCACGTGGAATGAACATCCCGTCCTGTGGCTACCAGTTGAATACCAACCCAGAATTAGTTTGGCCTGTCAAGCATGGACCAATGAGGTTTTCATAGGCAGTCAATCGGGCCAACTTTCAATAATGAGATTCTCTCCAACATTGTTGCAGACATTGTTGGAACGGGTCCGGACTATCGAACAATGTGGCTAAGATTTACTACTTGCCTCAGCATTTATTGCCTTGCGATTGCATGTGACATATTCGGTGGGTATAATGCTATGGATAATATTTGATAATGCCTTGTCCATTGTTTCAATTGATGCTTTTGCGTTGATATTTACCATTGAAAAACACTAGATAAAAGTACTACTCGATAATATTTGATAGGTTTCTAATTCATATTATGGTCGTCTCTACAGTAACCACTTGCAAGTACAGCATTGCTGAGGGAAAGACGTTATCACGGTGGTGGCTGACTGTTCGCTTTTTGGTGTGGATAAGGATTGGAACACGTCCACGTTTGAATTTAGTGTCGAATTTTATACTTCTCCATTCGGAGGTGGTCATTTTCCAGCCTTTACATCAAAGTCGTGTTGCTAGATATAAAATTGCTCTGCTAACCGTTGCAATGCCAGGCATCAGAACGGGCTATCTTGGGGCTCGACATTTTGGTCATTTCTATGGGTCATCATTGGCTATGTTCTTGTTTCTTATCTAGTCGCCATTCTAATGCCTCTATTTATAAGTCATTCAATTGATAGAAATTGGTATGAAGCTCTCATATATACCCCCTCCACGCCTATTGGCCATGATTGTATTGACCATGTCGGAATAGGTCCATGCATAACCCTTTTTTTCCGACAGAGTTGTTATTCAATATATTCGACGCAGGGCGGGGCTTGCATTTATTTGGCGATATTTTAGGTAGGTATGAGCCCACCGATATATGGTCAAGGTAATCTTTCGGTGTTTGTTCTACCGTGTATTATCATATCTGATATAAAACTACAAAGGACACCGAAGATTGGCGTTTACTGCACCTTTGTACTTGGTATTATCGACATGGCGCTCTTCTATCTCGTAACATCATAATTAGGACATCAATAAAGCACGGGAATGTGCAAATAACCATAGCGAGTATGTTTCTGGGTCCGAATAAGAGTAAATCAAATGGTTCAAAGACTGAGGATGGTTATGGAGGGTCAACGACATTGAGGTCGATATCGGATGTGGCAGAATAACGGAATGACTCACATGGGTGGCCTTCTGTTCGGAAGTCAACTTCTCAATGTGAGCAGAATCTGAGAAGCTTTGCTTCATCTCGCTTTGTTGTGGATGAGGAGATGATAGGTCTAGTCGGCTTACAGATGGCGAACACATTTTCTGGAAAACAAATCGAGCAACTATGAGTGAGTTCGATACTTAAATAGATGAACCTACTATTATATAAAAAGCCGAAGAACTGGTCCCAAGAGAGGATTGGAGAGAATATATAAAGTCTCTATTCCCGTCCCTCCGATCAATCGACTCACCATCAGTCTCATCTTTCAACTGAATATCACACAGTCTCCCTCAACCATTCACTACTCTTTAACACGGTTCCAAGAAACTTTTGAAATCAACCATGCAGTTCTGCACCGTAAGTACAACTCCCATGTTCTCGCCAATACAGCGGCTAAGTGGCATCTACATGAACAAGTCTAAGACTTGACACCTTCTTCTTACCAGACATTCTCTATCGCTCATCTGCATTTTGATCGTAGGCAAAACAGTACTTTTTTTTTCTGGTAGCTTGTTAGGTGGGCATATAGACGGAATACCTAGGTGCTGCCGAAGGCCAATTACCTACGTTATAGGGGATAAGTTGGGTGCGACTCGTTCTTCCGACTGAATTTTATGCATTGTACTATGACGCATACCGTATAATCTCACGATATTCACAATTGCTGTGGGTAATGTCTTTGCTTTTTCCCGTGGAAGCGCTGATATCCAATTGGCCTCTCGCACGCCTCCCGCGATTAGTGGAGTCAATTTGGTCTCCACAACAATTGTGAATATCGTGAGATTATACGGTATTCTGTGGCCGATGTAAATTTATTCCCTGCAAGAAATATGCTATCACGTATATCAACGTGTGCACGTGTTATGTCTTAGTTTAATTCCAGGCATTGCGTATTTTTTTGTTGGTTATCCATGGATCTGAGGTAGGATGAAAGCTCCTAAGAGACGCAATCGAAATTCTCACACCTAATGCGACATAAAACTTCGATTTTTTCGGATTGCTGAGGCTTGGCAAAAAAAAAAAAAAAGGACCTCATGATGCTATTCGACGGCTGACTAGACAAGGCCCGACTTTGTCCGTCCAGATCTCAGTCTAATGACGTTTGGGATGAGACGCAGCCCGACTTAGCGTCATCCATAGGGTGGCAGCTGAACTAGGACAGGCCCAGAGACCCTGTCGTATCTCCTTGGTTGTGCAGGAGGAGGTCTGAGGTAACGCGCTAATATTTTAATCAATCAGAGTGCAGAATATCTGCGGTACTTTGCTGCTCATTGGGTTTCGGTGGCGATAGAAGTATTTCCAATCATCTCCAGGTCTTTTTTCCAGTTCAAGTAGTATTTTATTGGGGCCAGTGGCAAACCAAGTTCCTCAGGTACATCAAATTCCTAGCATTTATCATGGTAAAGTTTGTACCCATGATCAAGTGGGGACAGGTACATCAAACCTCCTCCTGCACAACGAAGGAGATAGGATACGATCGCAAAAATGGCGCTAAGCTGAGCACCCCTGTCGTATTTTCGTATGGAGAGGCCGCGATGGATTGATACCATGTCCGGAGAATACTTGATTGACGACGTTAAAAACAGATGAAATCCCATCTTAAAAGTAGTTTACCAAGCCTCCAACTAATTTTCATTCGCATCTAAATCATCATTGTTCATTCAGCACCAATATTGTCTTCATTTTAAACAGAATCCCCATCTCGTCTACAATGATGCGTTCCACTGTGCAGCGCCTCGCGAACAGCGGCACACCCTCTGTGAGATGCCTGTCGACACCATCTCGGGACACCCAGGCATTTGAGCTCCCAGATGGACGCATCCTGGGCTTTGCTGAGTACGGCGACCCAAGCGGGAGACCACTCCTATCATTCCACGGCTACCCGTCCTGTCGTCTCGACGCGGCCCCCTACGAGGGCATGGCCCGGCGCCTGGGGCTCCGCATCATCTCGATTGATCGTCCCGGCTTCGGCCTGTCATCGCCGCAGCCCCACCGCCGGCTTTTGGACTGGCCCGCCGACGTCCAGGTCTTTGCCAAGGGCATGCATCTCGATCGCTTCGCCGTTCTTGGGGTTTCTGGCGGCGGGCCTTATGCGCTCGCCTGCGCCCATTCGCTGCCAAAGGGCATGCTGACCGGCGTCGGCCTTTTTGCGAGCGCCGCACCCTGGGCAGCCGGTGCTCACCACAACACGTGGATTCGGCGTGTTACAGCCAAGATGAGCGTCGGCTGGCCAAGGGGGCTCGATTCAATCATCGCGGGAACTGTGGGCTCCCTCAAGTGGCTGCTGTCTACACGTCTTGTCTCGGGCATGGTCGATAACCGGCTTGAAGCTGCTGAAAGAAACAAACACGAGTCAATCGGCGACCCAGAGTTTGAGGCTTCGGAAGAATGGCTGGCAGGATTGTCGGTGCCGGACCAGAGGAAATTGTTGATCCGAACTTTCCTTGATGAGCCATTTGCACAAGGCTCTCATGAGGCTGCTCACGAAGCAAAGCTCCTGTCTTCCAAGGACTGGGGCTTCAAGCTCGAGGATATTGATTTCGACCCAATCAGGATATGGCACGGGGCAAGCGACAAGAACTCACCAGCAGTCATGATCCGCTGGATGGCCGAGCGGCTCCAGCACACCAAGCTTCGCATATACCGAGCTGACACACATTACACCATGTTCAAGCACATGGAGGGAGCTTTGGCAGAGCTTGTGCCGAAAGAGGGCGGAGGATGCAAAACTGAGAAGAACTGAACTGGCAACATTTATGTACTATTAAGAGATACCCCATCATGATTACTGGCATGATCACGGCAGTGATTCCAATTTGATGGGAACGTCCGAACGTGTATAATAGAATACCCAACTCATTTAGAACAGGCACTCGTGGCACAGGTTAATAAATTTCACTTCTTCAGCCAAGGCGGAAAGAAAACCCAATGATTTCTGTTCATTCACCATAAACATCTGCGACTTTGCCATAAGAGGCTCCCCCACATTGGCAAAACTCCAACAGCCATTGTGCTGTATACAACCGAATTCCGAACTAGTTTTCCCAACGCATCTCCGCAACTCAATATCCCCGGCTGGTGCTGACTGCCCTTTTCACAATTCATGACTAACTCGGCTGTAACAGAGCTCGCAAATGAGCGTTGAATGTGAAAGTCATCAACCAGTCATAGTGCACCAGTCTACGTCATGGCCGACCAGCTTGCACCGATTGCTGCAGAATTGGTTCGTAAAGTCAGGGCAGCGGGCTAAAACTCCATGTTAGACGGGCCTGCCAGTGTGTTGATCATTTTAGCGCCCGCTTACTTTTGGGTTCTCGCTCTGACACATATCGAAACCCGTCATCGTGATTTGTATTGCGCAACGAAGAGGCCGGGCCGTACTTCTCCTCCTGGTTTGAGTCTTCATTGCTGGAGCTGTCAACAAAAGAGGAGTTTTCCAAATCTTTGTTCAGCTCTGGGGCAAAATCAGATGAGCCTTCAACAGCGCCGGCAAGCCCATACTGGGTCCAAGTAGAGCTGTGAACTAGTTTTTCGGCAAGTTTGAAGACGGCCATACCCTCTGACATGGATTTGTCGTGGAGTTCCATGCCAACCTGCTCCAGCTGCAGAGATATCTCACAAACAGCAGCGGGGACGTTCTACTCCACCGCAATGCTTAGCTTGTCAGCCTGCTGGCACCAAGACATGCCTTCCTGGTTGCCTTGTCGCTCGAACCAGAAATAAAGCCTGTCTTTGTATACAGGCGGGAGAATTTGAACCGTCTCCTTGGTCATATATTGGCGAACTAATGGCGCAAACTGGTCCTGGTTTGTTCTAGTCATAAGCTTGTCTAACCAGTGCTCGTGCTCAGAAACGAAGGCATCTTGCTCCACGATTTCTTTATAGGTGACCATGCCGGTCGTGCTTTTGTCTTCCATCGAAGCTATGATTGTTGCCGATCGAGGATGGTCTGGCTGCTGCATTGGGTCAAATGGGGAACGATGGGGCGCGAGGTTGCAGAGTCAGAAAAGGGTGACAGTGCCTATGCAGGCCTGAGGTTTTGATGCTGGCTGCCATGGCTGTCGCCTGACAAACAGCTGCAGGGACAAATATCGGCACAAGCAGCCGGCCTTTAGGAAGAGGGGAAGCATGACATGATTCTATAGTTTCTGCCTGATCCTCTATGCGCGAAGCAAACAGCATGACCAATCTGCTGGATTCACCCAAGCAGTTTTGCACGCATTTTGATTTTTACGCGCAGAGGGTGGTGAATATCATTTCCTGATTAGAAACCCGAGGCTCACCCTTGCGGCCACATTGTGCCAGACGAGAGACCATGCAGATTCCAATCTCGCAGCGGCATGCAAGTTCCCGCGATTCATGTCCTGGCAGCCAAGACACGCGACTGATACGATGCGAGACGTGTTATAATAGTCTTAGTAACGGGTCTTAGTCGACCATGCGCTGCGCTGTGGGGTAGCCAGAGGTGAGGGACATAACCGGCGAGAGCATGAATCCCGAGATACCGAGTGGAGCCGACCTATGTGATGCACGCCTCGACAGGCCAGAGATAAGAACAAAGCCGGGCAAAAGCGACTGGAAGCGATTCTGGACAACTAGACCTCGTCCTATCGGCAATTGGCCATTATCTCTGAAGAGATAACCGCACCAGGCGCCGTGGTCCCTGGATTCAATTACCGTCTGGAAGCACCCCGGAATGTCTGCATCCTTGGCGTCGACATCGGAGACACATCTACGCCCGACCACTATGCCGTGATAGTGTCACGGCGTCACCTCGCATGCCAAAACTCCCCGCAACGATATCAGCGTGACGGTTACCCCTCGCGATCTCGCCCTGACCTGCCCAATCAAGCCACCTTGGCAGTCCTCGTCGACATCTCAAGTGGATCGACATCGCGGGGCACGCAGAGCGACCGGACCAACAATGTCTTCGTGCATGCCCCCGGCAACGGAGCTGCTTCAAAAACCAGCCCATCTTGGCTCGGCAATTGCAAAGAGCGAGCGTTAATATCATTCTATAACTGCTGGGCAACTTCCTGTCCGCTTTGCTCCCCAAGACCACCTCACCCGATACTCTTCTCTCTCTCTCACACCTTCACACCCCTCCTCCCCCCCTCCACCCCCCAAAAAAATACAGACACAATGGCCAGCCTCATCCTCCCCGAGCCCTTTGCCAGCATCCCCAAAGAGGACTTCCTCTTTGGCCCCTCTCCCATCCAGCACCTCCCCAGAATATCCGCTGCTCTCGGCGGAAAGGTCGGCGTCTATGCCAAGCGAGAGGACTGCAACTCCGGTCTCGCCTATGGTGGAAACAAGATCCGCAAGCTCGAGTATGTTCCCAGAAGCCAACCCCGCGCCCTCCATTTACAAATTCGTCTGGTCTGAGAGCAATTCGCTGACATCCTTGCTCCTTCAAGGTACCTCGCCTCGGAGGCTCTTGCCGAGGGCGCCGACACCCTCGTCTCCATTGGTGGTGTCCAGTCCAACCACACCCGCGCCGTCACGGCCGTCGCCAAGAAGCTCGGCCTCAAGGCCGCCACGGTGCAGGAGCACTGGGTCGACTGGGAGGACCCCGGCTATGAGAAGGTCGGCAACATCCAGCTCTCGCGCCTGATGGGAGGCGACGTGCGCCTCGACCCCTCCACCTTTGGCATCGAGCACAAGACGACGCTCGCCAACCTCAAGAACGAGATCGTTGAGAAGGGCGGCAAGCCCTACTACATCCCCGCCGGTGCCTCTGACCACCCTCTCGGCGGCCTGGGCTTCGCCCGATGGGCCCTCGAGGTTGAGGCCCAGGAGAAGGAGCTCGGCATCTTCTTCGACACCATCATTGTCTGCGCCGTTACTGGCTCTACCTTTGGCGGTATGATTGCCGGCTTTAAGCTGGCCGAGAAGAACGGCTCCCCCAAGCGCAAGATTATTGGTATTGATGCCTCGGGCAAGGTCCAGCAGACCTTTGACCAGGTCCTGCGCATCGCCAAGTTCACTGGCGAGAAGATTGGCCTCAAGGCCGACGACATCACCGAGGCCGACGTCATCCTCAACGCCGACTACAACGCAAAGGTCTACGGTATCCCCGACGAGACCACCATTGCCGCCATGAAGTTTGGCGCCGAGACCGAGGCCTTCATCACCGACCCCGTCTACGAGGGCAAGAGTCTGGCTGGTATGATGGACCTGATCAAGACTGGCAAGATTGAGGGCGGCAACGTTCTGTACGCCCACTTGGGTGGCCAATTGGCCCTGAACGCTTACTCTTCGCTGTGAGGAGCGAATTGTAAATAAATAAAAAATTTATGATATCCCAGAACAAGTAAAAGAGATAAAAAATAAAAAAATAAATACAAAAATGGACATGACAGGCTACAAGTCGCCCTCCTTGACCTTGATGAATGCCTCCATAAAGTCCTGAGTGTCCTGCGCGCCATCGATATGGTGTGATCCTTGCACAACGTACGAGGGGACGCCTGATGCCCCGAATTCACGCTTGTTCCCCCCCGCCTCCGCATCCACGACGATCGCCTCCAGGTCCGAGTCCAGGCACGCGTCGACCTCTGCGCCGTCCAGCCCGGCCGCGATAGCGATTTCCCGCAGCACGTCGATTGTGGAGATGTCCCGCTCGAGCTCGTGGTACGCCGCAAAGATGCCTTCTATCAGGGCATTCTGAGTTTCGGGGGCCCGGCTCAGGCGCACCAGTCGGTGGGCCTTCCGCGTGTCCCCGATTTTGCCTCCGCTGCGGAACCCGATCCCCACGGCGTTCCCAATCTGGCCCATGCGTTGATGGAGCTTGGCCCGCTGCTCTGGAGTCATGCCAGCCAGCCTGACGTCTGCAACCTCTGCCTTATCGACGCTGTGGGTGGACGGGCCGTAGTTCAAGTAGTAAGGCCGGTATCTGATAGTGAATGTGTCCGATTTCCCTCCCGGGTATGTCTTTTGGTAGAGCGCAATGGCCATGTCCAGCTTGCGTTTTCCAATGTAGCACCACTAAGCCGTTGTGAGCCCAATGCATGTGTAACAAGGCATACTCTTTGAAGACAATAGAGACGACTCACGGCGCAGACAAAGTCGAATATGACGTCAATTTCTATCACCGTCATATTGCCAGAGTCGTGGTTGATCAATCTTGCGCTGTTTTTGAACTTCGGATTGAGTATGGATGAATGTGGATCAAGCCAGGGCAATTGTGTAGATGAAGTGGGGTAACTGAATGCATCGCCCGCTCAAGTGGCGTCCCTAAAAATAAATTTAAAAATAAATGAACGAGTTATGACATATAAATACTCATACATGATCCATTCCCACCGTGTTCAGTGCCATTGAGGAATTTGTCCACTTGTAGTTGATCATATTGTTCGAGCCAGCGCTAAAGAGTTGATGGACAGGAAAAATAAAACATGTTACCATAGCAATTATCGCAAGGGCAAATACAACATCCGACGCTGATTTACCAATTTCGGCCATTTGTATGCCAGTGTGACGTCGTTCCTCCCTGTAGGCGACCATTAGATAAGACGGCTGATTGGTCAATATGAAAGACTCAGACCGTGGCTCTATAAATAACAAAGGCCAAGCCACGAGTTCATGCGCTCCTGAAAATTAACTTAAAATTTCACAAGATTATTATTTGACATTAAACGTTTGGTGGCCTACCGGTGCCATTTTGCCCAAACTCATGATGCATCACAGCATGATAAGAACTCGGCTGTATTCTGCACGCTCTCATGATATTCTGAAGAATGCATTTTTATGAGTGCGTCGGAATCGTCATCACAGCTCTGCCCCCCCAGTACCCAAAATTGAGAAAGTCACTACATGAGCAAAGCTTCCCCCACCTGCCTTCCTGTCCCAACTCCCAGGTATATAATCCGAATCGACACCTCCATCTAGTAGTCAGTATGCTATTATGAACACACATATGATAGTGGAGAGGGTAAATATAATTCATTTGGGAATAGTGTGCGGCTCCTTTTCGGTCCGTCAAGGTGGCCGACACGTTGGCTTCGGCTCAACGCACAAGCGGTAGATACAGTGCGTGAGTTCTCACCTAGCAAGTCACCAAGATGTATTTTTGCTCCTTCCTGACTTTATTTCAAGCCAAGATAGCGCATTCATCATGGTAATTGTTGAATTCTTTTTTTTTGGGTTCTTTTGAATCGCCATGGTTTGATACCAGTTCGATCCCAAGATGAGGTAGCAGGCGGCGTGCCCATCCGTACACAATGAATCCCTCCGATGACTAGCTCTATGCAATACACATCACGTCAAGAAAGAGCAACAATCTTGGGTCTGTGACCCAGTCCCTATTACATGAAATAACATTAAGGTGGTTACATTTGAGTGTACCACATTCGTGTGTATACCCGAGTATTATACTTCAGCTTTGGACCGGTTACGGATATGTCATTTTAAGATGTTCGAAATGCTTAAAACCTTTCTACCATTTATAAAGTCTGAGCATCACTCATGACTCTTAAAATCATGCTCTTACTGGCCCATTCGGACCGTGGAATAAAACCCCCCCATTCAACCCTGATACTGCTCCTAGTCATCATCAAGATATCACATCCAATTTTCTAAACATGAGTCCACCCTCAGAGTCACTTCTTCATTCATCATATTCTCCTCCCCGGGCGCCGTATTTGCGGGTGAAAGGTCGATGCCAACCCCAGTTGCAAATGTTCAGACTTCCTCCATGTTCGATTGGACCACATCCTAGCCTTGGCCAACTTCTGTTGTCATCAGATGAGGTCGATGAAATCTTGAGTGGAATCTTTGCAGAAAGGGGGTCCGATAAGAAGTCAAACTCCCACGGTGAAAAAGATGAATCTATTGATTTAGGAGAATGGTCTACCGAGGATTAATATAGAATGGAACAGTGACTTAGGTGAGCGTTGTCTATTGCTCGCTCGCCAGAAAACGGAGCCTGAAACACTGCCGCTCGAAACAAATATCACGGTCTAACAACTGTAAAAATATGTTCCGGCGAACGATGAAGGTTTGCAGCGGAGCATAGAGATTTGCAGTTATCAGAAAGGACACTCGGTGATTTTCAGCGCCACCTGGCCTGATTAAACCCAGCTATTTATGTTTGGTTAAAATACAAGCAGGAGGCTCGACCAGGCAATTCCGGGAGCGGATACAATTAGTGTTTAAACAACTATGGTATTGGTCTCTTTTCGCCCTGACCAACAGAACAATCAACTTTAAACCCAGCTATAAATAATACATTAGTCAGTTCACGGGTTTGTTTTGACTTGTGCATTTTATTTGTGGAGGCCATTCTTTCTTACTTGTCAGAGGGTCTTGAGACAAATTTCTCTCCCTTGTCTGTGTTCTTTGATGTACCCGCATCTAATTATCTGCCAAAGCTACGTACCAATCCAGCTTCTTCGTAGCTGTGAAAATTTCATGTCTACTGTTTGTACAGAGCGGTTATGCGCAAACAATCTTTTTTTCTAATCTTTGTTTTATCGGTTTGCATTGACAATGGTATTGATGCTCTCACTTCTTTGTTTGTGCAGACAAGCCCAACCCACCCACCAAGCCCGCATAGCCGAGTGGGAAACTCGTTGGATCCCGCCGCGGTCAAAAGAACAAAGGCAGACTGTATGCAAAGTGCAATCGCCAAACTTGAATTAAGGCCTACAAGTCAAAAGTGAGATGGAAGTTAGAATAGAAGATAAATGTGCGTCCTTCAACATGCCTGAAATACCTCCATCCCTTCTTACTAGACTTGTCAAAATCATTCCACCTAGAAAAAAGACCACAAGGGGCGCATGTGCGATCCGTCCATAAGACGCCGACATGGGCTCTTGTATACTTAACCAGCAGTTTGTTGACAGCAGCAGCATCGATAACAGGGCAGTGCTGGGATTCTCTGAATTGATACATTTCCAGCATCAGTTTTGCCCAGAGTCTTGTTCGACCATGACCCAAAGTGGAATTGGTAAATGTGCAATTCCGCAGAACAACTCATTTTTAGCCAATTCAGATGAGTTTAACTTCGATTTATATCCTGAGCCGCTTGAAATAGAAGATGTGCTTAATTCCGACCTCTGGCTGGAGGTGCCTATGAACGTGCCCGGTCCAAACCAAGAACCACTTCCAGCAACGACGGACACTCAGCCACACGGCGCAACTCCTCCAAACAAGCAAGAACCGTCCAAAGACTCAACTGCTCCGACAAAACATCGATGCAATCTGCGCGAAACCCGCGAGCGCAGCCGAGCCGAGTCAGACATGGTTTCGGCCCTCACCAACCAAGCAGTCGACTACCAGGGCCACCTCCAGTCCTCGGCCCACGCCCAGGACATGTGGCGCGTCTACAGAGGCCTGTCCAGCAACTGCCACCGCAGGGTGTCGGACCCGAAAAGCGACGAGACGTTCCCCCAGAGCGACGAGCAGTGGCGAGCCCGGCACCGGCAAGTCTTTGAGGCCATCTGCGACCTGTCCCATTGCGGCGACTGGCGGGCCAAGATGGGAAAGCTCCAGAAGAAGGAGTGGCTCGAAAAGGTGGACAAGGAGCTGCGAGATGAGCACGGCGCGGACTACAAGATCCGGGAGGAAGACCGGATCCCACCAGAGGACAAGATGCCTTCTCGAATCATCCAGCTGCAGAACATCATCCACTACTCCATCTCTAGCATGGAGCTCGAACTCCTGTGTGCAAACATCTTGGTAGGCACTTTACCGCTATTTTCTTCTTCTTTCAGACGCAGCCAGAAGCTAACCGTGTACTCCAGGACAATGCCGTCTTATCTCAGAAGGGGGAAAACTGCGTACCTCTCTGGAGCGGCACAGACGCCCAGTGGGAAGAGTACAACACATTCGAGGAGCGATAGGGTCGCATCCTCGATGCGTTGCGAGTGAGTAACCGCACATGCACCCCAAATCGACCCATCCTCTTTTTTTCTTCTTTCTTTCCTTTACCAACACTCCGTCCAGTTCAGCAAGGTCTTGGTCCACTCGGCCATCCGGGCCCCCTGGGTGCCACGGATAGCGAATGCGCCATACACAGAAGACAAGGTGAGAATGACCTCTTTTCCCACCTTTTTAGGTTGCGCTGACGATTCCACAGCGCAAAACCCACAATAAGGCAGGCAACGATCGCAAGCGACAAGCCCTTCAACAAGGCGGCATGGCAAATAATAAACGGACTAGGCGATAGTCTGAGGTCGGATTGTCGACATGTTCGTATTATTATCAGATTTTCCATCTCCTTCGCCCCTTATTTTTATGGAATCGATATGCAGACAAAGTCTATCAACAAAATCAAGACGCTGACGGACATGGTTGATAAGCGAATTACTTTAGCAGAGGTATATCACAGCGGGTATGTGTTTGGACCAGAAAATTTGCACAGCTCATTCATTAATCTCCTCTGCTAAAATCTCAGCATAGATATTTTCCCTTCTTCCCATGTCATGTAGTTTGACAGAACATCTAAGCCTGATAATACCAGGACATAGGTAGTGTCCACATCAATCTTATTAACCATCGCGATGCACACACTCCCTGCCAATGCCATGTGTTGAATGACAAAAATTCCATTCCAACGCCTTTCTTGCTTTTATATATATATTTTTATAGTTTATTTTTTGGTCAAGGATACATTACCAACCACGGCCAGCAAGCTTCTCTTCGGGCTTCATGCTGTCGCAGTTGATGCCCACCATGGCCTCGCCAAGACCGGTGCTGGCCTCGGCGAGGACCTTGGCGTCCTTGAAGTGGGTGGTGGCCCGGACAATGGCCTTGGCTCGCTTGGCGGGGTCGCCAGACTTGAAGATGCCGCTGCCGACAAAGACGCCGTCGCAGCCCAGCTGCATCATGAGTGCGGCGTCGGCGGGGGTGGCGACACCTCCGGCGGCGAAGTTGACGACGGGCAGACGACCCAGCTCGGCCGTCTGTCGGAGGAGCTCAGCATCGACCTCTAGCTCACGGGCGAGCTCGCGGATGCGGATGATACCACCCTCGGCCAGGGCAGCCTTGGCCTGAGCAATCTGCTTGTTGACAGTCTTCATGTGGCGGACGGCCTCGACGACATCTCCGGTGCCGGCCTCACCCTTGGTGCGGATCATGGCAGCACCCTCGGCAATTCTCCTGAGGGCCTCGCCCAGGTTGCGGCAGCCGCAGACAAAGGGGGCGCTGAAGGGGCTCTTCTCGACGTGGCTCTCGTCATCGGCGGGGGTCAAGACCTCGCTCTCGTCGATGTAGTCGACGCCGAGGGCCTCGAGGATCTGGCACTCGACAAAGTGGCCAATACGGGCCTTGGCCATGACAGGGATGGTGACGGCGGCCTGGATCTCCTTGATGACGGCGGGATCGGACATGCGGGCAACGCCGCCGTCCTTGCGGATGTCGGCAGGAACACGCTCCAGGGCCATGACGGCACAGGCGCCAGCCTCCTCGGCGATGCGGGCCTGCTCAGCGTTGGTGACATCCATGATGACGCCACCCTTGAGCATCTGGGCTAGACCGGCCTTGACGGTGAAGGAAGACTTGGGGGCCTCGCCATTGGAGGCAGCGGTAGGGGCAGTTTCGTTGGTCATTGTGAAGATTGGGTGACGTGGGAAAAAAAAGAAGGATGTTTTAAAGGAGGATGGAAGTGGCAACGTATATTTTTATACCTTGCGGGCTGTGTGTATATAGAGTTGAAAACGGTGTGAGTTTTTCCTTTTGAGGGTGGTGTGTGTGAAGAATGTGTAAGATGTAATGAGATGGGATGCGAGAGAGAGGACTTATATCGATATCAAAACCCTCCTTATATGAGGCTTAGATATGTCGTCGGACTTTCCCTTTTACGACCAAGGTGTCCTGCAACGCGAGATGCACAGCAATGCACGAGATTCGAGTCCATCATGTACTACGGACGCGGCCTCGGCGCGGAGTATGAGACTTTTTTTTTTTTTTTTTTTTACTCCTCGCCGGTCATCCAAGTCACTGGAACCTTAATTGACGCTTGCTCTTGGCGCGGCAGGGCGGCATCTCGAGGTGCCCATTGGTGAGAAGTTACTTACAAGACACGCGGATGTGGCGGAAAACATCGGGAAGGGAAGGGCTAACACGTAACGAGGGCCGGTCTGGTTCCGAGGGGTCGTGACTCCGGGCAAGTAGCCCATGACACGCCTCAAGACGCTCCCCCACCCCGGCGTGATGCTCCGACACCACCCACCCACTTGCAGCCGCCATTATCGATAATGCGGGACCGTTGGTTTGCGATGCACGAGTGCCGAACAAAGGGCGCACACCGCGAGAAAGCACTCTTGCAGCGTGGTGCGGCCCTGGCCCCCTTGCCTGTTAGTCACGGCCAATTGAGTAATAGGCCCCCAAAACTTCATCATGCCCCAAGTTCAACCTGCGACGACGGACGGCCCCCAGCGCCGCACATGCACCAGACGGCGGCGTAAATTTACCCTCACCGAACTGAGAAGTTCCGCTGCAAGGGCAGCATTAGCGCGACGACGTGCAGACCCGTTCCCCCAGGCTCCGCTTTCGTGGGGAATAGACTCCGCCGGTGGCTATTTTCTTGCTCATGGGCGTCCATCGACTACCGGGTTACCTGGGCCAGAGCAGACGAAGTGATAAGTTGCGGCTTTTGGCCGAGATTCTCATTCGCATACTTTTTTCTTTCTTTTTTTTCTTCTTGGTCCATGGCGGTGAGATTTGTAAAAGCTTGGGATACTCGGACCAGAAAGTAATTGCATTCTACACCAGGATTTCTGCTGTGAGTGTGTCTGTGTGTGAACATTTGCGCGCCCATTTTTGGAATCATAGTCAGTCATCTTTCTGGCTCTTTTTTGGGGGGAAAATTTTCTTTTTTTTTTATAATAAAAAAAAACCACCCCAATTTACCCTAACCCATACAATTACCTACATACGCAAATCTCGCCTACATCATTTCGCACAGGCACCCTTGCGGCCCCCCCGGCTCAACTCGCTAAATTTACCCCGCCATCATGATGGCCCTCACAGTCGGCGTCCTCGCTCTCCAGGGCGGCTTCTCAGAGCACCTAGACCTCCTGCGCAAAGCCGCCGACCACCTCTCGTCGGAATCCAAGACCGACTTCACCCTCATCGAGGTGCGCACGCCCGAGCAGCTCGCGCAATGCGACGCCCTCATCATCCCCGGCGGCGAGAGCACCACCATCTCCTTTGTCGCCGCCCAGTCAGGCCTCCTTGAGCCCCTCCGCGAATTTGTCAAGTGAGTAACCCTTTTTTTTGAAGGGAGGGCGACAATGAAAGAAGATGAATTCACACACTTGCATTCCCCTTCCCACCCTCCCTTCCCACCCGGATTCATTACATTCCCACCCCCGACCTAATGCAACCTTCTAGAATCCAGAAACGGCCAACGTGGGGCACTTGCGCCGGTCTCATCCTGCTCTCCGACGAAGCAAACGCCACCAAAAAGGGCGGCCAGGAGCTCATTGGCGGCCTCGCCGTCCGCGTCCACCGCAACCATTTTGGCCGCCAGATCGAGAGCTTCGAGTCCGGCCTCGACCTCCCCTTCCTGCAGGAAGCGTCCCCCTCGCCCTTCCCCGGCGTCTTCATCCGCGCCCCCGTCGTCGAGGAGGTGCTGTCGCTCGACGACTCCCGGCCCTCGGTGCAGGTGCTCGCAAAGCTGCCGGGAAGGGTGGACAAGATGAAGGCCGGCGTGTCGCAGGCCAACACCAAGGACGGTTCCGGCGACATCATTGCCGTCAGACAAGGAAACATTTTGGGCACGAGCTTCCACCCGGAGCTGACAAAGGACGCAAGGATACACGTGTGGTGGTTAAAGGAAATTCTGGGTCAGAATTAAAATATATGTTAATTAACAATAGATGATAAAGAGAAGAAAAAGTAGATAATCCACGCCGATATTTGTCCATTACGACATCTCGTCATGTCTCATACATACATACAATCTTCAAAGGGCTCCAGTCGCTTTTTCATAACCGGGGGGAGGTGATTGTGATCTGGTTGGTGCCGTTGTCCCAACATTATTAGCATTTGAGCTCTCTCCCCTCTGTGGTATTAAGGGCGGTATCTGAAGGCCCAGAGCACCGAATATCTCTGGGTTTCTCATGGCCGCGGCCATTTCTGAGGGTGACACAGAGCCAGCCTTGTTAACATCTGCCCCATGTCGCTTTAGCAGTCTGATCAGTTCCACATCGCAACTCAACAACGCCTGCGTCAGTGGTGTCCGGCCCTTTTTATCAGTCATGTTTGGATCAGCCCCATGTTCGACCAGCACCTTTGCCTGGTCGGGGTTTCCCTTGTCTATTGCGTACAGAAGTAAAGTCTCTCCCCCGCTCATCTTCTTGTCCGTCGGGCCACCGTGATCCAGCAACAGCGTCAGCAGCTCCGTCGATCCGGTTTCCATGGCATGGCACATTACATGGGTGTTCCAGGTCCCGTCCGACACGTTGGCAGAGGCACCGAATCGAAGGAGCAAACGCGCCGTCTCAATCTTTTCTGGCAATGCCAGCTTGCTGTCTCTGACTGCGGAAACGAGAGGCGGGTGGGCATAATTGTCCCGAGCACTGGCATCCGCCCCGTGTTCCAGGAGAAGCTTTGCGATTTCCATGCGTCTCTTGGATAATGCCTCTGCCAAAATTGTGTTTCCCGTGTTTGTTCGGCCACTGGCGCTCGCTCCGTGGTTCAGTAGCAGGCGAATCATTTCCACGTCGTCGTTGTTCGCAGCTATGCCCACCATTGAGTTTCCACTGAGGTCAGAAGCTCCTACATCCGCACCGTATTGCAATAGAAGCCGAACAAGTTCAACTTGTCCCTTCTTGACGCCCTGGGATATGGCAGGTTTCCCAGACATACTCGTGGTGTTGGCGCTTGAGCCATTTGCCAAAAGAAACCTGACTCCTTCCAGGTTGCCGCTTGAAACAACATCAATAAAGTAGGATTGGCCAGACCAGCTCCTCTGGTTCACATCGGCGCCCTTGTTTAGCAACAGCTGGGCGATCTCGATGCTCCCGAGTGAACAAGCCAGGAACAACGAGGGCATCTTGGACGCATCACGAGCATTCATATCTACGCTGGACTCTAATAGAAATCGTGCTGCCTCTTCCTTGTTGGCGGAAATGGCGCTGCTCAAGGGCGTGTTACCCTCAGCATTGCGGCCGTTAATATTTGCTCCCTGTGCTAGCAAACCCTTCATTTGTTGAACATCGCCTCTTCTGGAAGCCTCGCAGAAGGCTGTTGCAAGAGGATCGGGCTTGGCCCAGAGATTTGAGGTCATGGCCTTGAAAGAGTTTGTCAGAGACGACATGCTCTTTGCAAAACCTGAGCCAGACGGTTCTCTTCCGGCTCCTGGGGGGACACTCGGGCCCGCGTTTTCATATGGCGGAGGTTCGGGGCCATTGCCTGGGAGTGTCCCCTTGCTACTCGAAGTGACAGTCGCGCTCTGGCCCTCTTGGAGCAGAATCTCCCGAGCCTGGGGGGCTTTTTGAGAGGTATCATCCACTCGCTGAAGACAGCTCTTACTTTCGTTTGCACCGAGTGCAGCATCCTGAGAGTCCTTTTCTTGGCTGGACACTCAAGGTTAGTCATTGAAAAGCATTCACTTCAGGTCTCATCTTCACATACATTGAAAGCAGTTGCACAAACAATTCAAACAACTCGTAGTACGCATCCACAACATTTGCATATACGATCAAAAATGTCTGGTCCAGCCGTCCCACGTTGTTAGGCTGCAGTCGCATGACTTGCTTGTTCAATACAGCCATGATTCCATCGCAGGATCCAAGGCACTGGCTCAGATGCGTCTGGAATCTTGGTGAGATGGCCGAAGATCCGTTCAGAGCAGTCTCTAGCTGTGCCACCCCGCGGTGTAGCTGGTGGAGCTGCGAGGCAAAGGCAGAGAGCTGCGCGCCAGACGCTGAGCGAGAATCTATGGTGCCGACGAGGTCATTCAACTCCTCGGCAGTCGAAAGCGCCCGGTGGGCAATGTTGGTCCCAAGGGACGTCAACAACACGACTGAAAAACTGTCCATCGGTTCCGGCTCTGGGAGGGGCATATAAGACTGACTGGCGATGTAGTCCAGAGTCGGGTGGAGCAGCAAGTCGATAAACTTGGACAAAAGCTTGGCCCCCTGCCTCGGGATGCGAACCGATGCTGAGATCTTATATCGCTCGAATTGCTGCCGCCTAATCTCTGTATTCGCAACTCCTAGGGCTGAATCTCACGGCGCAAGGCTGAATGACAATCTACGTAGACGCTGACGCGGACTCCTGCCCAGCCTTGGAGGCAGCACGTGCGCCACATCATGACATGACATGGCGGGCTGCCTCCGCTCCAAAGTTCTTATCCCCGCGCCCCGAGAGGCCACCCTTCAGCCCCGGCTGGACGAACCTGTTTATTGCCGCTGAGTTTGGCCCCGATCCATCATTTCCGATTTAAATGCCCCGTATGAATGCCCCATTTGAATGCTTCCTACAAACACTCCAGCGGGGGCCTCGTCACCTTTTACCAAGCAAGTGCAAGGGAGTAAATTGACTAGCATGGGCCTCTTACCAACCTCCTTCGACTATCCCATATTTGGGGCTGTCGCAAATCCTTTTGGCGTCATCTGGGCTTGGGATCCCGCAGCAAAATCCCGAGTCCTATTCCGAGCTCTTGCTTGCCCACTTGTTAATCCCGAATCTCGAATTTCCCAGTCACGCCTCCGTCCCTTGTGCGCCAACGCCAACACACTTGCGCAACAAACCGTCCAAACACCGCCATCTCCTTCAATGCACCTCTCAACACGCCAACGCGAACGTTCCACTGCAAATCCACCGCCCCAATGCACATCCCTTGTCATCGAGATCCCCAAAAACGCCACTGTCTTAGTCGTAACAAGACAAAGATAATGTGGCGTTGGGCAATGAAAAAGGCAAAAAAAAGACCATCACCGCCATCTGTGACCACCCAGAGATCCACCCAGTCTAAGACCCGCCTTTGTAGTCTAAATCTATTCCACGAATCAAAGGAAACACGGATGCCTAATGTATCTCAATTTCTCCAAGTCAGGGCTCCCAGTTCGAAATTTTCACACGCGGGATCTGGATACATCAAAACGTAGGCTGTGCTGTGAATCAGCTGCTGCACGGCACGAAGAAATAAGCGGACATGGTTCAAATAAACTCCATGCACCATCCACACATTCATCCAACACCTCAGTTTCAGGGTAATTTGGCATGTTTCAGGAAACAGGTGCTGCATAATTATATATCTTATTAATGTACGAATTGCTGCCCGTTAAAAGAAATAAACATTGCCGTCATATGTCACTGTCCATTGTCCAAACAGACTTTTCAAAGTGCCCACAATACAGTCCATGATTTCAACTTTCACATCAGATAAGCGAGTCGACTCATGCGTACAATCTCTTCTTAACCATTGCAGTGGCAGTTTTCCAATACGATCCGTGGGAGACGAAATTATATTCATGTCATCCAATCAATCGATACTATTTGACCCTCTCCATCACGATCTTTCTCCCAGGTGCAAATCGTCATAGGTTAAGGCTTCACAGCAGACTTGGGCGTCTCCTGGGGCGTCGTCATGTAGTAGAAGATTGCACCGAGACCTAGCGCTCCCGCGCCATATGCCATGTATCGGTTGTTGCTGGTTGTCGCAGACGCATTAGAAACCGCACATCTGTCGGATTGCTGAGGTCAGATCCTCCACGTACCGCTGTGTCTCGGGGTTCAGAGGCCCACCCGCGGACTGTCGGGAGACGCGGGAAGCATGGAACCCTCTCTGAGTGGCCGCAAGACGGCTCCGGATCGCCGGCTGAATGGCCCGAGTGGATCGAATCATTTTTCTGGGGCGTGTCGGTATGCAAGGCTTAGTATCAACCAGTATGAACAAAGGCCAGCTTAGGTACAGAGTCAACCACACTCTAGTTTCAAGATGGGAGAACTTGGTTATAATATACCCAATTCTTAATTCTAGCATGATGCATGTCCAGTGCTTCCATCACCTGATCCCCGCAGTTTACATGAGAGGCCCAGGGCGATGTCACGTTTGTGTCGTCATCCATACGTCGGCACGTTGCTCAAATATCGGTCATAGGTCGCCACTCGTCTTGATGGTGTCTAGCGAATGCAACGGCAAACAACCATGGATGGTTTAGCCGAAACCCAGTCCTAGAATCCCAATGGGTCAAAGAAGCATCATTCTTTCTACTCATGCATGACTTTGTGCAAGGGGAAGTCTTTTGTCCTTGTCAAATCATACGACATACGCGGGGACCACAGTGCGTATGGGCTGCCCATGCCACGAATTACGGAATACAAGGCACACAGCCCGAATTGCTTCCGGACGCCCGATAAGGTTGTTCTCAGCGGATGAAGCCGCCTATTATTATACACTCTGGTTTTATGATTTCCGGGTTTGTTTATTATTCTCATTACAGACCTAAACCCACAATTTAAATATATGCGTAAGACTCGGTTTTAAAGGAAACCCACTCGCAAAGCTGCGAAAGAATTCGTGGGGAAAGCCTCAACATTCTCACGCCCAAACTGCAAAACTAAATGAACAAAAGAACTTGGAAGCTTGGACCCAGATAATGCAATCATGATATTGTTTTGTTTGTCTAATATTGGTCACACACTTGTGCGTTCCACACAGGTGGACCAGCATGAAAGAATGGGCCGCAAGAAAATTAAACAAGAAATCACCACAACCCCAGCGATTTATCGACGCCCTTACTCCATTTTGTTTGAATATCAACTTCAATAGATTGAGATTTTGGTCTTTTCAATCTACTTGTACTCTGGTCATACTGGGTCGCCATAGCCTTGAAAAGAATACACCCATCCGATGTGGACCCGCCAAATGAATGCTCATTTCGCTCATTCCAATATTATCCGACCAATTCCCATCCTTAATTATATGCAGAGGCCAGTTAAAACGCCATCATCATCTCATAAAAACATAAAAGTCTTGCCTGCACTCTTACCGGGTCTCCGTCAGATGTCAATCATCCGGTTGGACGCAATAATCTTTCGCACACTGGCCTGGACGGCATCAAAGCGCATGTACCTACACTTCTCACTTTCCAAATGATTGATCAACCCAGCCAGCGTCGTGAACTCTCTTGGGCAACGTCGGTGGTTTGGGCAGTGGTAGAGCTTTTGTCGGTGACGGGGGGATAACAAGTGTGCGTTGAGGGCCTTGAGGGATCGGAAAAGTCCATGGCAAAGATAGCATTCGAATGCTCGGCGACGAGGGTTCCAGGCTCTTTCAGTGGCCTCGAAAACTTTGATCCCACTCCGAACCGGAGCTTGCTTAGCGATGTAGCCATTGGGGTCACGTCCCTGTATGGATTGAAAGAGTGCATCTTGGGTAAGACGCATTCCGCGACAGCCTCCCATTTCAAGGTGGCACACAAGACCTGTGGCTGTGTTCCTGGTCTGGTTGCAGAATGGACATGGGAGTACATAAGTACGGTGACGCCTCGAGTTCAGGTGCTGTCGCAGAGGTTAGTAGCTACCAAAGCGGTTTGAATGAAACAACCCAACCTGTCTTATTTCAGCCGGGTGGCGAAAGAAACGCTGACAGTCTGCGCAATACCTGTGGACCTGAATCTCGTGGGTCTCAAGCTCTTTCGTTGTTGGAAACCTATCGTAGCACACTTCACATCTTGGAGCAGAGGGATGCCAGTGCTCCTCCCAATCCATGTGGTCACGACGCTCCCATTCATCTCCGAAAGCTTCACCACAAGTGTCGCACTCGAATTCCGGTGGCCGGTGGTTCTTCTCACGACAATGATGATCTCTGGAGTCAAATCCAGGAAACCTACGCCAGCATGTGCCACACGAAGGCGGCATCTTGTTCAAGACGCTAGTAGATGAAGGTTCTGGCGTCTCACGGCCCTCTTTCGGCGACTTTGCGATTCAGTGAGCGAGTTGGGTGAATGCAAGCTTGTCGTTGAAGGGATTCAGGCATTCAACTCCGTGGTGGTCGCTGGAAGAAAGTAACTACCCGGCGGCCACCAGCCGCCAGCCAGCTCTTGACATTCGGCCATCTTCAACTCGGCAAGCACAAACCTGCCGTGGCAGCTGTCAAAGAATGTGCCACAGCCTTCAAGAATCCCAAGTATACGGCGTTGCAGCCTAAGGTGCCACAATATGTGCCTGCTTTATAAGGCACAGCTTGCTTTGGGCCCTCAAGCGACGTTACTTGTTGACGATGCAGTCTTCTCGATGTGCAACCTCTGGAATCATTGCTCCTGTCGGGATGTCCAGGCCGGCCCAGGATGCACACAACCCCCATTATCAGCGAGTCACTCTCCATTTACCAGTGAGAAGGCTATTGGTCGGGCAGCAAACCTTTCGCCCGGTTCGGTCGTTTGGCCAGACGAGGCGCACGGAGTTAGTGAACGCCTCCATGCATTTTCTTGCATTGCCGCTTACGCCACACTCGTGAGTGAGGCCGAAGTATCGCGGCTCGGTGCACGCTAGCGTCAATGGGGCGGCAGCAAGAGGACGGGATTGTGCCGAAGCTTTTTCAGCGACTTGGTGTAACGAAGACTGATTATGACGATGTAGGTCAGATGGCCACTCGAAGCTTTTCGAAGCGCCAACTTGGTTTAATTCCATTATCTTGTTGGCCCTGGGCGTCTCTGATTGGTCCACTGGAGGTCCACTGGAATTCTCCAAAGCTCTCGGCAAAGGTAGCTTCGTCCCTCAGCAAGAGAAACACCACGACTTTTATTCTCCCTGCCACTGCTTAGCCCCTTGCGAAATGCGACGAAATGATTGATTGGAAAAGGGCCGGTTTGCCCGAATTCCTTGCACCATTTCCATTCAGCACCGCGCCCCAAGACACGTCTGCATAAACCTCCGAGTAACGGCCGCGTGGGATTTGCAGTCTGCTGTTGAGGCCTCGTGGCGGCGGTGACCTAGGCCTGCCAGATCTACCCCCAGCAACCAAGATGTTTTGTCTCAAACACGGACAATAAAAGCTTCTTTAAATAGCGCCCGAACTCCAAGGTTATTTTGCGCGTTTCTTTTGCTTTGCTAGTCCCAAGAGACATGCATCGCAAACTTTACCGTGCCCCCCATGTGGCGGTTATCTAGAGTTCGTCCCATCTGGGCGACTCCCGCAAATTCAACTTTCGCATCAACTCCTCGTAGGCAAGGGTCGTCGTCGCCATCCCGATTTCCTCAGATCCGAGACACCTGATTCGGAATTTTTTTCTCCCAATACATCAAAGCGACCACTCACAGGCGCATGAGCTGAGACCAATAACGGCTTCCGCGTCTCCCAACTACCAGGTGTTCGACAACTAATTCGGCAATCCACTGCCCCAGGAATTTCATCTGATCCGCGGGCTCAAGGCCATTTCATTGATCTACGACATTTATGCGGGATATCACCGAGTCGAGCATTGATTTCTCCGAGGGTGCAATCGTGAACAGATGGCAAATGACGCCAAACTACCGGGTTAAGCTTAATCCATGACATCACCGTGAGGCGTAACCTTGGCTGCGAAGAGCCCCAGTCTCCAGCACCGCGAGCCCCAGATGGCCCATGGCGTGCCCCCCGCAAGCAGTTCCCCAGAAGATCCAAACGTCTTCTAGGGCAGTCTAGCCCATCATCATTCCCCGGTCTGTGCTTCTCGGTTCAATTAGCGTGTTGGGGCTGGAAACTGACACTCCCAGCGGTCGCTCCCACCTCCACCAGTGCCACTGACATCGGCCCTTTACAGATGGCCGCCGAACTCAGGGTGCGGTGCAAGGAGCACAGGTGACCCTTCAATGCCAATTTTTTCTCCAGCGATCTGCGTGCAGCATAGCCGCTAGAAGTGTTCCATGACGATTGCCAAGTGCAGAACTAGCGGCGTTCTTGTGCCAGCCATGCCGTGGTCTTGTGTCTTGCACAACTCAAACACCGGGGGCCCCATCCCCGGTATCAACATAAAGATCCGCGATCCCTCCCGCCAGTTCTACATTCCCCTATGTACACCAAATAACTCTTCCCACTGCCCGAGACAAGTTTGGAAACGATGCTAGGGAAACTGTATGCTGTTCCTCGCCTGACCTAGCCGAGATGGACTCTAGACACAAACTGACAATGCTTGTTTTCCAGATCCATCCAGGTCAACGGCGCCCATTGTGGTATTGAGGCCATTCTATTGGGCGTCATTACGTCAATTGGTGGCTTCCTATTTGGCTATGATACTGGCCAAATATCAGGCATACTCTTATTTGACGACTTTATCCAGCGGTTCGCACAGACAGGGCCCGACGGCTCCAAGAGCTGGCAACCTATCATCAAGTCTCTTGTGGTCTCTTTGATCAGCATCGGCTGTTTGTTTGGCTCGTTATCTGGTGCTTAGTATGCCTCCCGTTCCATCCCAGCCAGGCCACAGCCGTCAACAGTGATTGCTAACATTTACCAGCACCGCCGACTGGTGGGGCCGACGTAAGAGCCTGGTCTTTGGTGTCATCATCTTCATCATTGGCAATGTCATTCAGATGACAGCAACCGGCTCATGGGAGCATATGATGATGGGTCGATTTGTTGCTGGACTTGGTGTCGGTAACCTCTCAGTGGGCGTCCCAATGTTCCAGTCCGAGTGCTCGCCGCGTCAGATTCGAGGTGGTGTAGTCGCCTCGTATCAACTCATGATCACATTTGGCATCCTCGTCTCCAATATTGTCAATTATGGCACGCGAGAGATTGAGAATTCAAGTGCTTCGTGGCGGACCGTGATAGGCCTGGGAATTGCCTTCTCCCTCCCGCTTGGCTTAGGTATTATATTTGTCCCAGAGTCACCTCGATGGTTGGCCAGCAGAGGAAACTGGGACGGGGCCCGCATGGCCCTTGCCCGGCTCCGCGGGCTGAGGAACGACCCACACCACATGATTGTTGAAGATGACCTTAACGAAATGAAGGAAATTCTGGAAAAGGAGAGTCGCACCGGCCAAGGCAGCTGGCTAGAGTGCTTTACCCCCAATACCAGTATCCCTAAACTGGTTTACCGCACATTCCTGGGCATGGGCATCCATTTTCTGCAGCAGTGGACAGGAGTCAACTACTTCTTTTACTATGGTGCAACCATTTTTGAGTCGGCTGGCATCGAGGATCCCATCATGACCCAGCTGATACTTGGGGCTGTCAACGTTGTGATGACGTTCTACGGGTTGTATGTCGTGGAAAAGTTTGGTCGCCGATGGCCTCTCTTTATCGGGGCCATCTGGCAGGCTGTCTGGCTCCTTGTTTTTGCCTCGGTCGGTACTTCAATCGACCCTAAAAGCAACACCAGTGTTGGCATTGTTATGATTGTTGCAGCATGCATGTTTATAGCCTCATTTGCCGGAACATGGGGCCCGATTTGCTGGGTCGTCATTGGCGAAACCTTTCCCCTCCGCACGAGGGCCAAGCAAGCATCTCTTGCAACCGCCAGCAATTGGCTTGGAAACTGTAAGTGGCTTTCACGTTCATCTTGATATTAGACCAGTTTCTAACAACTTATTAGTCATGATTGGTTTCCTTACTCCCATTGCTGACGACGGAATTTCGTATGCGTACGGCTTCGTCTTCGTCGGCACCAACATTGCCGCTGCAGTGTTGGTGTGGTTCTTCCTCTATGAGTCTCGGGCTCTCAGCTTGGAACATGTCGACCTCATGTACAGCCAAGAGCACCTCAAGGCTTGGACCAGCGCCGAATGGACTCCACCTGGCTATGTCACCCGAATGCAGAAGGACATCGGTCACTCCGGACATGGCATGGATCATATGTGTGAAGACAAGAGGAATAGTGATACTTCGGCTATGGATTCCTTCCATGAATCAGTCTAGGGATGATGACGAGACGAAGAATGTGCATATGTGTACAGATTATGTGTATGATGGTATTGTTATCTATAGCTTTACCCAGCGGGTGTCTTCCAGGGCATTCTCCTAATGACTACTGAAGCACACTAATTCGAAGGATACGGGTTTACGATTAGAATATTATATCAGACCCTACACTTCAATATTAAAGAGAATTTTTAAGATTCCTATGCATTCAAGACGATTACTGTTATTTGGAAACTGGTGTGAGCCATGATACCGGGTAAGTCGGACCCGCAATTGCGCCACTTTGGGTGCACTAACCTGGGTCTAACCATCAAAACAGACTTATAAAGAGGCGGTCGTGCTGACGGTGGTTGACTCCTTTAATTACCATTTCTCAACTTTTCATTTGGAAAATCTCACAGATTGTGAGCTTTCGTGGCGGTGTTCATGAAGCGGTGTATTCACGACAGCGTCTACACTGAGGGCAGCCCTGCTGCGACCGCGGCAGGGTTTGCTCGAGCGCCACTGGACAAGCGTTTGGCAGCGACAACAGCCTCTGGACGGCTCACGAAGGAGAAGCTGGTCACACACAAAGAGGCCATGATAAGTGGCTGCAGCTTCCCGGGCCCGTTGGTTGTTCCCGACGATGACCTGGCCCTGGATCCCGAGTACCCTCCGCAGAGTTTGAAGTCTTGGCTCTCATACAACAAGAAGATGCCCGTCACAGAGGACCGGAAAACAATCTACGTTGTTGAGCCCCCGCAACTCATGAGCGATTTGAAGGCTTTGATGAGGAGATGGGAGAACCCCCGTGTGCCCAAAGACTTTGCTATGGCCGGCCTTCCGGACGGAATCGCTTCACCAGCAACGAGTGATGTGTGCAACTACTTGCGTGCATTTTATCACGGGATGGACGTTGAGATACATGGCGGAAAGTTTCGCTGGCAGACCTGGGACTCGGACTCATCAACAAAGGGGCAAAAGTACATCGGGCTGGCGACGCCGAAGCCCTCAGAGGAGCTCATCGGCGTTAGGTATCGGCAGTCGCCCGACGGGGTGGCGAGGATGCAGGTCAATCTAAACGACGTGCTGGATGCATTGATTGACCGCGTCCCACCCGACGCGTACGCCATTGTAATGTTGACCGACTACGACCTCTACGAAGACGAGGAAGACGACTTTTGCTGTGGGCGGGCGTACGGGGAGAGCCGCATAGCCGTCGTCTCGTCGTTCCGCTACGCCCCGTCGCTGGACTTATACTCGGACATTGACCTGGAGCACATGTGGCCGACTTCCCACTGCAAGGCCTACATCGACGCACTGTGTGTCACGGCTGACGGAACACCGCAGCCCAAGCGGGCCAAGACGTCAAACGCCGTGCGGCCGCCCACAGCCTCGCCGCTGGCAGCTGCAGTGGAAGCCTGCAAGAAGGTGCCCCGGCCAAGGACCAGAGACGAGCTCGCGGGCATGTGGCTCTCGCGCGTCGCCCGCACCACTTCGCACGAACTCGGCCACTGCCTGGGCATGGATCACTGCGTCTACTACGCCTGCGCGATGCAGGGAACCGCAGGCATGGCCGAAGACGTGCGGCAGCCGCCGTACCTCTGCCCCGTCTGCCTGAGCAAGCTGTCGCGGGGTCTCTGCTCGTCGCCGCCGCCCGTCAAGCCGGCGGCCGTGGTGGAACGGCAACGTGAATACATCAAGAGCCGCTATGAGGCGCTGACCAATTTCTGCGAGGACTGGAAACACGTGTCGATGTTTGCGGGCTACCGGGCATGGGCAGAGAAGCGTTTGCAAGAGATCGAGACCGAGGAGCCGCAGGAGTGAGCGAGTGGACGGGTGATGGTATTGGTCGGATGACAGGGTGGTGCAAACGACAACGTCTCACTGCCGTCTGCCGTTTGTATGTGAAGTGCCAGAACAAACGCCTTCCTGCAGTGATTCTCGGCCACAGGTATAAAACCCGCGAAAGAACAAAATTTTCATCTCCGTCTCTCTCTTCTTCTCCAGGCATTGCAATGACCCCCGGGTCAAACTTCTATCCCGTTTGCTTGATGTGCGTGCATGGCGGTCGTCAAGACCAAACGCTTTCACCCCATTGTTTGATCACACAAGCAACCCGACAAACAACAATAACAACAATAACAACAACAACAAGGGCTCACCCGAGTCCCCATGTTTGGACTACGCGCGCCCAAACCGTCATCGGCCTATTCAAAGGCACCGCCATGCTCCAATATCAGCTGTGGCCGTGTTTTGGAGATTGAAGACACCAGCCAACGCTGCCCACGCTGCAAGTCCTGCTACTGCTCTAGGGGTTGTCGCAGGTCTGACGCCAAGAAGCACCAACGCATATGCAAGCAACTTTCCGCAGGCGTTGTACCCCCGGCCAACTTTGAGGTACAGTCATCCAGGCAGAGTGTTCCGGCGTCCACCAGCTGGAGTCCACCTGAGGGGCTTGAGATGCCCATCTCTGCCCCATTTACTCGCCTCGAGTCAAGAGACTGGCTTAAAATACGACCACAAAAAGATGTGTACGGAATACTCATTGATGCATACCGACTGCGCATGTACGACGACGTGCGGCTCGGCAAGGAAATCGACCCAGACAGCGTCTACGGCGGCCACCCAACCGGCATCCCTGCCTTTCGCCATTTCCTAGACCTGGCCTATTCCAGAGACGGCCTGATGCCCTTCTGGTGGAACGACTGGAGGCGGGCCGCATGCGAGGAGATAGCGCTAGCAACAGACGAGCCCAAGTGGCACAGGCTATGCGCGAAGCTCGACGAGGCGCTCGTCGTCGAGCATTACGCCGACCCGACCTTCCCAGCCCAGCTTCGAATTTTTGCCCAGAGTGTTTATGGGACGAAACATGGGGAACGGTACTGGGAGCGCATCTGCAAAAATATGGTCTATTTCGAGGGAGTCATGGGCAGGTTTAGTGATGAGTAACGAATTGATGAATGTCTTGGGAGGAATTTGCAGGAGGTTTTTTTTTTTTTTTTGGCAAACCAGATTGAAATTTGAAATTGAGTAGTTATTATGCATGTATTCTTAGGCTGTGAGATACGTTATTGTATATAATTTTTTTTTAACGTTGGGCGCTGAGTTACTTAGTGGGCGATTCTAGTTGATACGAGTGTCTAACTAGGGCAATATTGTAAATGAGTTTCCCAGGTAGTCGTTTCCAGTGCAATTCCGTTAGCATTCCAGAGGCGGCGCAGCAGGTCGTGACCAGGGTTGCAAATGACAGGAAGAACTGCACAAACTCGAATCAGCGCAGAGAAGCTCTGGCAGGTTGTTCGCGAAAGGATACCTTCCACCGCTCCAAAATGTCCTGCAGATCCTGAGTCATGATGTAAAATATATTGTTGCCAACATGCAATGTTCCATCGCCCGTCATTTTGACGCTGTGTATGTTGTGGTGCAGTTCCACTGCATTCGGTATTACTACATTCGACATTTTTGGAGGTGTAAAAGGTGTCTTTGATGGAAATTATGGTGGCCAAGTTTAAATTACAAGCTAATGGATATATTTTGTCACGCCAAGGTCAAGCAAGCAAGACACTTGCTTTATATCAATATTCTCTCACGACGACTTCCAGCCCTTCCGAGAAGTAGCCTCGCGTGCCGGAATCCTGAGTCCTTTTTTTTTTTTTTTTTTTCGCTCACAGATGACAAGGCCGCGTGGTATAAAAAACTTATTGGTAAGAGAGGTTTGAGACTTTAGCCGTTTCGATGCCGCTAAGCTAGCCGCGGCCTGCTGTGGTTGGACACACGATGCCCGTGACTGGATGTCGCCACATAGCTTGCTTTTATCACAAACGGGTATTTCCAGTCATCTCTTTTTACGTCATCCACCTGATAAGTCGGTCCTGAAACGTCAATCGGGGCCATTTGCATACTATTTTATGACCCTCCATCCATGTACTTGTGGTTGCGGTATAAACGGAATCCCACATTCACCTGAAGAAACTTGAGCCAGCATTAGTTGAACTACGTACATTGGGCCAGGGAGGGCGGGTTAACTGTATCAGGACGTGGGACATCTCGTTGAACGCTGAGAGGGTTCGATCGTGTCGTGCTAACTAGGCCATCCATTATGAGATGGCTTAGGAGACTTGACAAAAATATATAAGAGGAAGCGAGGTATGTATGTTATATACCCCCAAGCCCTCGTGTTGGGTAGATATTACCGAGAGCCTCTCAAATCATTCTTTTCTCATTTATGTCGCTACTCTACAGAAAAACATAGTGGATCGAACCCCGCCATACAAACTCCAAAACAGTCTGGTCATGTGCCCAAATCCAGCGCATGGTTTCTATTGGTTCTTTTTCTCTCACTTCAGAGCATCGCGCAGACATCTCAAAGTGGCGAGGATTGAAGTTGCGCTCCTGTAATACGTTAACCTTGATGGAATATCCATTGATACTATTAATAATCTCTAAATTCGCTGTATAACTCCGAAAGCTATTTGCCGTGTTTGCCAATCCATCAATTCCTCACATCTATCGCTGCAAGGACGCCATAGGGATGCACTTATCAGAAGAATAATGACTCGAGGCTCTTCTTTTTATGAAGGCTGAAAGATTAACTGCATCTGATCACGATAAACACTCTCTAGCGCATATATTAAGCAGAAGTTGCAGCTTAGTCATTTCACTTTATGCCACGCTCGAATTTCCATATCAATTAGTGGCGATGCATATGCTGAATTGAGATGCTTAAAGTCCAACAACACCACAGAATAAGACATAAAATAATATGTCAGACTTCTCATAAGAAGACTAGATGAAATACAGAGTGGAATGCTAATTTATATCACATTTGCTAATTATAATTGGCCAGGCAGTGGGTTACATTCAAGCGGCACCCTATGAAGTATTGTCAAACTTGTTGCATATCATTCAATAAACAAGTTCAAATAGTTTATATGCACCTGTATACGTGATGCTAATAGAATGAGGGGTCATGCAAGACGACTCGGGGGACGAAAAGGGAAAAAAAGGTAGAGTTGCGGGGTTAATGCTCGAACGGCCATAAGCAGTTTCTCCAGAAAAAACGGGGAACGCCGCATTTAGCTGTTGATAGGAAACAAAATTTTGACCCGATCTCGATAAACCCTTCGCATAGGCCGGGTTAACCATGGTGTGGCTGCCCTTTCCTGTGACTTGGTCGCGTGTCTGTACCCCATGACCGGCAAAGCACGGGGTTTCTGAATTGCGTCTTTTTGGACGCATCTTTCAATATATCGACTGGCCGTTCCATCAAAACCTCAGTTCTATTTACAACAGTCTCCCGAGCCATCGTCTTGCTCCGTTTCCGGACCCATATCTAGATTCCGAGCCGGCTGTGCCGTTAATCGACTGCCCTATCGGGACCGACGAGCGGGCCCAGCCGCATCGTCTGCTGCCGTGTCAGGGACAAACGCTACTAAGAAGCGCTCTATCGCCATCTCCCGCCTTTTTGACGAATTTATCGCTCCATTTATCTACTCGAGTGAGTTGGGCGGCCCTTTTTTCTCCTTTATTCCTTTATTATTCCCGCCTAAAATCTAACTCGCCCATAGAATTTAGCCATGGCGCTGAGACACCTCTCCCTCCTCGCCGGCGTCAGCGCGGTCTTGGCCCTGGTGTCAGCACCTGTCGGAGCCGTCCTGGAGCAAAAGCCGTTACTGGCCCAGGGCCCCGCCGACTTCTCATGCCATCTGCCCCCGATCCTCACGCCAAGCGGCGACGGGCTCCCCACAGCTGACAGCCTCTTCTCATCCCACGAGGCCCTCCTCAAACAGGTAAAGAGGCACCAGGCAATTGTGCGGGTGCCGTCCATCACCTACGACGACCTGGGCGACTTTGAAACAGACAAGCGCTGGGCGCCATTCTATACGCTGCACAGTACACTTGCACAAGTGTATCCCACCATGTAAGTCCTCGCCGAGCCGGGAGAGCAACACCAGCTTACAAAAGGCCCAGTCACAAGCGCGCAAAAGTCGACAAGGTCAACACCTTTGGAATTGTCTACACCATTGCTGGGTCGGACCCGTCGCTCAAGCCGCTTCTTCTCGCAGCGCACCAGGATGTCGTCCCCGTGGCCGACGAGTCGACGTGGACTTACCCTCCCTTTGATGCCTACTTTGACGGCGAGTGGCTCTGGGGCCGAGGCGCCTCAGACGACAAGAACAGTCTGACTGCCATCCTGTCCGCCCTGGAGACGCTCCTCTCCCAGCCCAGCTGGGCTCCCACGCGCACCATGATCATGGCGCTCGGCTTCGACGAGGAGTGCGGCGGTCCTCGCGGCGCCGGGGTAATCAGCGGGTTCCTGGAGGAGCAGTACGGCACCGACGGCATCCTCGCCATCTTTGACGAGGGCGGCATGGGCATGCAGCGCCTGGGTGACACCTTGTATGTACTCCCTAGCGTCATCGAGAAGGGCAATGTCGAGATCTTTGCCGAGCTCCACACGGCCGGTGGGCACAGCTCCATCCCCTTCCCGCACACGGGCATCGGCATCGCTGCAGAGATCATCACTGCGCTCGAGGCCAGGCCGTACAAGCCCGAGGTGGTCAAGGGAAGCCCCGTGTACAACCACATGGTGTGCGTCGCCAAGCACTCCCCCGAGGAGTCGCCCGAGCTCGTGAAGCTGCTTGCAAAGGACGACCTGGAGGCGCTGACAAGCCTGCTGATCAAGACGGACGAGCGGTCCCTCTACCTGGTTGCCACCTCGCAGTCCATCGACCTCATCTCGGGCGGCCAGAAGATCAACGCCATGCCCGAGGTTGTGCACATTGGCGTCGACTACCGCGTCGCCCCCCAGGACAGCGTGCCCAAGGTGCAGCACACCTTCGTCCGCAACATTGCCTCGGTCGTGGCAAAGTACAACCTCACCGTCAAGGCCTTTGAGGGCGACAGGGAGTACGAGGAGTACGTCTCCCGGCTCGCATCGCGGGGCATGATCGACGATGCGGCGGAGCCCGCCGAGGTCGACTACAAGGGCGTCCTGGTCCTGACGGTCCCCGCAAGTTCTCACGTCACTCCCGTGTCCCCGACCACCGGGCCGGTGTGGGACGTCTTCTCCGGCACGCTCCAGCACACCTTTGCCTTGGACGGCGTAAAGGTGGTGCCGGCGGGAGAAATCATGAACGGAAACACCGACACCAGGCACTATCTGAGTAAGTTTTGAACAACTCTTATCCATCTATCACCCCCTCCTCCCCCCCCACCAGCACCACGCACTGTCCCTTTGTGTGAAGCCGTAGGATGACTAACCCGCATCGCCCGTTTCTCTTGGCGTAGACCTCTCCAAGCACATTTATCGATTCACCCCAACGTGGGAGCGAGGCAACGAAAACATCCACACGGTCGACGAGCGGGTCAGGATGAGGACTCACCTCGACGCCGTCAAGTTTTACTATGATCTGATCCGCAATTTCGACGCCTCGGAGGCTTGAGCGGAAGGGGGGGAGGGGGGGTTAGAGAGAGGACGGTTGACGAAACGGCTGGGCTTTTGCGATTCGATTGGATGGATAACGTCATGACCCGGGTTTTTTCTTGGAACCCTGGCCCCCCTGGCTGGTTTCCAAAACCTGAAAGACAAGACCACCCACCACCCAGCCTCTTTCGACCCTGCAATTTCTGTGCTGTGGGTGGCATGAGCAAGGTTAGCTCCGACCCCGCTGGTGTTTGGGTGCTGTTGACAGGGGCTGAAGTCTACTCTCGAGCACCAAGTATCCAAGATGATGACAAGAATATGAATTATTTAGCTCCAGTTTGAGAAAATAAAATCGATAAAAAAATTTTAAAAAAAAAATGTCACCATAAAATAGTAAAATATTTATTCAACGACAAGGACCCTTGTATTTATTTGATTTCTTATTTCTGATACTATTTGTTTTATTGATTATTGGATAATGTATTTTCTGTTGGTACGGCGGTCTGCTGAAAAGCTTCCGAAATCTAGCCCCTGGTCCTCATGGATCGAAGCCAACATTTCTTATCCCACATACCATAGTAGATATGCTCCGTAGTCGGTGGGCGGCTCAATCTCTGGCATCAACGGTGTATGCAAGATATGACATGTCACGGACCCTAAGGTAAGGTGAGGCGGCCACCTTTCTTAGCCCAGCCCTGAATGAGCGCCTCACCTTTTATACTATGCAGCCCGTCTCCGTCTCCGTCTCGGTGAGGCTGGCTGGCTGGCTGGCTGGCTGGCTGGAAAATGAGGAAAAAGCAAAGAAAACACACCCCCAATCCTTCGACACCCCCAAGATAAGGAAGCAATGGGGGAAAAAAAAGAAGGGAAAAAATCGAGTCCCCACGGCGACCCGTTTTTGAAGAACCACGGAATAAAAATTCGGCAATTTTGTCCTTCTCAAAAAGTCGGAGATTTACCTCACACATCCCACTATTTTAGTTGGTTATTCAAGGTGTTGGGAAATCCTACGTCCCTTTTGCACGCACGTTGTACCTTTGGGCGACCCCCACGTCATCTCCATTCTCTCTTTTTGGCGGAGGATGCCCTGGTTCTCACTCCTTCTCCACATAATTCTCTCCTCTTCTCTCCCCCAATCTTGCTTGTTCCCCAATTGCCGATGTAGGTACTGTACTGTACGTACATACTGTCGCGCGCATTCAGCGTCCCCTTTTGGTGCCCCCATCGTCCGGTTCTTTTTTGTCAGTGCCCCTCCCCCAAACTTCCCAGAATTCGGGTCCTTTCAAAAATAGAGTCCCCACCGGCGGCGTCGGCGTCGGCGACGACCATGATCTGGTTTTTTTTTTTTCTTGTCTTCTTTTTTTTCTTTTCTTTTCTTTTCAAGCCCGGTTCCACAGTATACCCATGTCAGGTCTCAGTGTGCATTGAACAAGCGTATGATGATGAGCTGCCGAGGGTCCACGATTGAGAGAACTCGGGTGTTGTTTGGTGTCTCGCAATGAAGGAGCGAAAACTAGAAAATGAAGAAGCCTGGCAGAGTATTTCCGGCGGCCGGGTTTTCCGCCTGCTGCTTTCAGCTCTCTCTTCCCCCCTCCCTTCCCAACGTGGATCCAAGCCCACGCGATGTAGCCCACCCTCCTCGTACTTCGCCTTGCAATTGACCTTGTTTTGTATCAATGTACTGTTGCACACTGTATCCGTAGACCGCCATGCCCTGCCACGCCCTGCCCCCCCCCCCCTCCCCTTCGTCCAAGTCCCGAGACCCCGTCAAGCAACATCCTGACAATCGACATGGGAAGGGGTAATTACATGGGTTTACCGATCAACCAACTGTGAGAGTCGTGGGGGTCACCTCCGATGTTCGTCGCTCAAGGGGAAAAAAACAAGCGTGCATCCTCCTTCTGGTTCCGGTTTGGACTTTTGCCCCTCTCTTCCTGTGTGTTACGCTGGTTGCGGATGAAAAACAATTAAAATAAAATTTATATAAAATAATAATAAAAATAAAAAAGGTCAAAGAGCCCACGTCATACCATGTTGCATTCGCGCGTTCCAAGGTGCCCAACTAAGGCAGCGGGACTAACAGCGGTTCGGTCGGCCCTCTCGACATTGAGTTTTCCCGGCCTTTGCCTTCTGCTGCCCATCTCCCCCATCCATTACCAATTCCTCGCTTCCGACTTGCTGGGGCGAACCATTGCCGACCCGCCCGCATCGACCCATACCGCCCATCTTTCTTGCCAGGCCCTGGGATTTCGCGAAAGGGAAAAAACCCCGGGGCGAGTAGCTTGAATTGCGGGGTATCCAAAGGGGGAAGGGGAGAAAAGGTGCATGTTCGTGAAGAACGTTGGCCAAGTAGTTGTGTTTTTTCTTCTTTTTCTTCTTCCTTTTTTCCCGTGTCGAATGACAAAACATGTTGCACACGAGATGGAGAATTGGAACTGACTGACTGACTGACTAGCAACACACAAAAAACTGCCGGGCAAATGACCGATCGCCTCCCACAATCTCACAAATCTCACCACCCCTCCTCCCTCATGCACCATCTCACGTTGTATGCCGGTTGGCGCTCCACGCCACATGTTGGTCGCCCGAAGCGGAAATGCCCAGCGTGACAGGCTGAGGCGATCATGAGGCGCTGCCCAGGCGGCGCAGTGCGTAGTGTTGCAATGTAGCATGTACGTCTTGAATCATTGCATACGTTGGGGTAGCATCAGCACCAAAGGGAGAGAGAAAAGAGAGGGCCATAAAAAAAAAAAGGCCAACCTGACCGTGTTGGAGGGCCGGATATTTTACCCTGGAACGCCTAACTTTGTAGTGGTGGTGGCGGTGGCGGTGGTGGTGGGAAGTGATGGCTTGCATGGTTGCGGGGAACGTCAGTTTCGATGGGGTAAAATAAAACCATGTTCCGGATCTGAACATCACTGACAAACGGCTACTATTTTAACAAGGCAATTCGTTTCGATTCATAGCATCTACTGTACAATCGCAATGACAATTATGTACAACTAACTGTACCAATAGCCACGCTTCTGCTTTTGCCCAGGTCCCATTTAAAATTAATTAAAAAAAAAATCCTGTACGCCGTTGCTCCACAGGAGCTCTTCCCTTTCGTCTTCCCCAGGTATCAATCAATGGTCATTACCGCATCACTGATTGGATGCTCTTCACTTGTTTCGCGTCCCACATTAAAAGTCGCTTTTTTTTGTTGGCCCACCGCCCCCTGTCCACTCTTACAGAGTTGCCTCGAGGTCCATTGCCTCTTGGAATTCTCGAGTAATGTTTTCCAGCTCCTTCTGAGATGGACCAACGCAAGGGCTGCGTGGCTCGCCGCCGTATCCGGCAAAGTGGCCCAACGCGGCCTTGACGCCGACAAAACCCGTTTTGATGGCCATCCAGTCGGCCTTGGCCACGAGAGCCTGCAACTGACGGGCCTCGTGCCACTTGCCCTCGTCAGCCAGCTCCGTGATGCGGACGCACGCCTTGGGGCACAGGTTGGCCAGTCCAGAGATGGTTCCGTTGGCGCCTACGGCGTGGCCTTGCAGGATGAAGTCGGCGCTACCGCCGGCAACAAAGAAGCCCTCAGGGCAGTCGGCCGCGACGCGGGCCAGCTTTCCCGTGTTTCCACAAGTGAGCTTGACGCCAACGACGTTGGGGTGCTTGGCAATCTCGAGGATCACATCCGAGTTGAGGTCGCGGCCCGCAGCGGCACCAGGGAAGTTGTAAACCAGCAACGGGATGGGGCTCTTGTCTGCCACGTCGTAAAAGTGCTTCACGATCAGGTTATCAGGGAGAAGACCGCCGTAGTAGCTTGGGGGGAGAACTAGGGCGTGGGTGGCGCCGGCTCGGCCAGCGTCCACGCACAGCTGTGTGGTTTCCTTGGTGCTCTGGGCACCACAACCAGCAATCAGAGGAACCCTCGACTCCTCGTGGAGGATTGTGTCTCTGGCAACTCGGATGACGGCGGTGCGTTCCTCGTGCGAGAGGTGGGCGCACTCGCCGTTAGAGCCGTGGACGACGATGCCGGCGACTCCAGAGTTAAGGAGCTTGATGAGGTGCTTCTCCAGGGCGGAAACGTCGACCTCATCTTCATTGTTGAAGAAAGCAACTGTAGGGACATAGACTCCGTCGCCGAGTCTCAATTGCTGTGCCTTGGGGGAACCCATCATGGGAGAGCTAATGATTGTAGCGGGCATGGAGAATAATGAAGATACTTTTGTGTGTGTGTGTGCGTCCGGCGATAATCCGTGTAAGTCGATCTGGAGAGCTGTGCAAATCGACCTGATAAGTTTCGCAGAAATCTCAAAACTCAGACGGAAGAAAGACGATGAAATCAATATGGGAAGAATGATAAAAAGGCAAACATAGATGGATGGTGTCAGCTGCCCTTTTATATTCCAAACAGCCCCAAAAGAGGAGACCTCGTCATGAGGCTTGGGTGCACCAAGCTCCCCTCCAAGGCCCAAGCGCCTCCTGTCGGTAGACACACGAGAGCGTGGGGGTTAGCTGGGGTCGCCTGGGGTCAGGAGTTTCAATCCGTGGATCCAGCGGGTCCTCCGGCCGAGACAGCCCGGGCCGGGAGCGGCCACGGGGCCAAGGCTGGTCAGAGATTAAAAGGCAAGCTGGCCGCGAGCAAAGAGACAAGAGGCAGGTTCCGCTGCAGGCGTCATGATGCTGCAGTGGGGGCCAATAGAAAACTGGAGTTGTGGCCTGTTTTGCTGGCGAGCCAAGAAGCAGGCGACGTTGAGAGAAGAGACACAATGCCAGGGTGCTGCAGCCTCTCAGCAGGACAGGTGCGTGCAACGTAAGAGAGCTGGGGACACCATCAGAAGGCCACACACATTAAGGCCTGGCTAGTACCAACGTAGAAGCAGGTACCATGGGCGATCTTGGTCGTCTGATCTACGCCATAGGAGGGATGGGACGCCGGGCGCTGAGATTGGTCATGGCCCCAGACGAGCCACTACAGTTCGGCTCAAGACTACGAACGCCTTGGGCCTACGGCTGAAGCACTGCCCAGCAGCAAACACAACAAGTCCGCTTTCCTAGTCGAGTGTGTCGAAGCGTCAAAGCCGAAAGGGGCAAAAATGCGGCCACCATAATTGGACCCCCACGCCGTTTTTGTCGTGGTGGACGACGCTTCGACAATGCACTCCGTACTCGGTCGACCCAAGTTACTGTACAGCGCTGTCAGGCCCCGCCACCCAATGGCCGTCGCGAATTGACATGTCCGCTGCTCGTCTTGGAGCTGTGTAACGTCAAGCTCCAATCCTGGGGACGCTAATCCAAAGCGCCCCGGGGCTCTGGGTCAGCCAGCCCAATTTCGGCGACGGCGGTTGGCTGAAGCCTGGGGATCAGGGAAGGGGCTGGAATTTAGTGACCGGCGTGGGGGTTGAAGACAAACAAACAAAACAAAAAAAGGCCTGGCCCCGTGCTGACGGACAGCCAGACAGAGACAGAATCGGGTTCGATGCCGATGCCGATGACGATGATGATGGTATGACGCTTCGCCACCTCTGCATAAGAAAACAACAAGGCGCCGGGCACTAAGTTCGCGACTGGCCACAAGAGGGAAGTGGTTTGTCGGCGATGGGCCAATTCCCACCAGGATCTTCAGGAGGATGTGATTGGCATTGGTGATTGATCAATTCGACCCGTCACTTGACTTTGCGCAGCCTCCAAAGAGAGGGCAGCTCCGCTAAGCCGTGTGCGCCCTCCAGGGATGTTCCTGTCAGTTGGTTGCGTGCCCTGTCACTCCCACGGCGACAAAAAAAGCCCGACACCGAAGAACGGTCGGTTTGCGAGAGCGAGGTAGCGCGCAGGCCGCCATTCTCACGTGCTGCGGCAGCGTGGGGGTAGTAGTAGTTCTGTTGAGGTTGGCTTGACTCGCTCGAACTGGTGAAGATTTGAGATCTCGATGAGCAAAACCCTGGTTTTGACGCATCTGGCAACAGCTATAAACTCAATCAGCGATTAGTCAATATTGACGACGCTCATCTATGTGGAATAAACTCTGAGCAATTGCTGCCGGTTATGTAGCCATTGTCGTACGTTGTGCTGTCACGTCAATGGGAATGCCCTCGGTGTATCCACTATCGGCTCAATTGAATGGGCGATGTTGCCATCGATGCTGAATCTGCCCAATTGATACCGGGTTTCCTGGCAAAACAACGCTACATGTTCCCTGTCCTCTGGGGTACCGGAACATTGACGCGGGAGTCCGCTGTCGCACATTTATAACGGCTTATCAAGCCTCTATCTCGATTGCCCATCTCCATGCAGCCAGCCAGCCAACCCTCTAGCTTGTGTGAGTGCACGGTTCCCTAATCACCACGGGGCCACACATGCTGCCAACGCCTTTGTCAAGAAAAGAGTCTTAGATTCGCCCACCGAGCCGGGTTTTCCAAGCCAGATACCCGGCGTACCCCACGGCCGCGGTCAGCGCCAGTCTCCCGACGGCGTTGAGTAGGTTATCGTTAGCTCTCCGCATGCTCCTCGCCTTCATCTTGGCTGATTGACCGTTGAACATGGCGCGGTCATTTAGTCGAGGAAACGGCGCCTCCACCATCAAGCCAGTCACGTCGTCCTTGACTGTGGGCACTGGTACCTCGAGGAACTCACAGAGGGGTTCCCACCTATCTGTGATGGTGTACTCGATGCGACGGTCTGCGGGGATGCGCTCCCGGAACTCGTCGTACTGGCACTTGAACCAAGCTATGGCCTTTTCCTTCTCTTTGCCATGGTCGAATTTTAGCACATGGGCCCTTACCGTCTTGCTGTAGGCAAACATGTGACTAACGCTGTTGTCAAAGGCCAGCAAGTACAGCATCTTGGCCATGTGCCCCACGCCTTGCGGTCGGGTGAGAGGGTAGATGCTGTGCAGGAAGCTCGCATACCACTCCTCCGGGTCGCGGTTGAGGATGATGACCTTTGCTTCCGGGTAGGCCTTGGCGAGTTCGGCGCCGAAGAATGCGGCCGGAACGTCACACACGGCCTGGCAGTGGCCGAGAAGGTGGTCCCAATCGGCACGGGCGTAGGTTCCCTTGCCGGCGTATTTGGCCTCAAACGCGCGGATCCATTCCCGGACATCGGCCGGCGTATCAATCAAGGTGTGCATGTGGTAACAGTCATGGAAGCCCAGCTGCCAGAGCGCGCTCCGGATGCCTATTAGCCCCGGAGGGACCCAACGTCAGCCTCGTGGCCGGCATGCGATTGGGTTGTGTGCGAGGAGTGGGAGGGAAAGCCCATCTCATTCACAAACCGGATTGCGTGATGCAGGAAACACCCAAGCATCATGCACAAATCAGGGAAAAGCGACGTCGGCATCTTCCTGTCGACCGAAGGGAAGAATGACAAAAACATACTTAGAGTCCCTGTACGTTGGACACCACATACGATAACACGCATGGGCACGATGCGACCAGGGAGCACGACGTCCTGAGACTTCGCACCCGCAGATGGAGAAGCCATTGTGGGAATCTTGGCACAGGCTAATGATGATGCACACGACAACAATTGAGCAAGAGCCGACACAGCGGGTCGGGATGGGTTTGAAAGGCCAGAAATGAAAATGGCAATTGTGCTGTGGCTGGCGACGGCGTCCCAATAGTGCCCTAAGATTCCAATTCGTGAGAGTTAATATGGGATGGCGTGGCAACCTCTGAGTCTGACGGCAGCCCGAGTTGCGAGTCTCGGAGTTGCGAGTCTCAGAGTTGCAAGTCTCGTGTTTGGCGAGTGGATAGAGGTGCTTTGCATGCTAGCTAGGCTTGCAGAGAGTCACAAGGTGGCATGGTTGGATATTGACAGGCTATTGGCCTGGTGAGTTGGCAACCGCCCGCAGTTGCGAAGAGGTGGTCTGGACAGCCAGGACAGCCAGGACAGCCAGGACAGCCAAGAAGGCCAAGATGGCCGCCGATGGGGCTCTGCTCTCCTTATCCGCCACCTTTCTTTTTATAATGCACAAATCTTACAGAGCCGACATTTTGAGAACCTAGCGAGGGCACGTCCTTTACCATTTGGGTATCCCGAGAGCAAATTGAGCCCCATCCTGTAGCTCATGTCCTATCAAACTTCACAGTGGAACCGAAGGCCATGCAACCACTAGCTCCTAGCCCTCCGGCTCTCGTTTTCCGCAGCTTTAGAGACGCCCTAGAAGGTTTTAGCGGGCGGTCGGAGAGGCCGGGCCGCGTGGATTCAGCCTCCAGGCAAGGATACTCGTTGCCTTAACCCTGCACGAGATCCATCGCTGACCGAACCCACTAGTTAGTGGGTGGAATCATCTCAATAATAGCAACTTATAGCATGCCGAGACTTATCAGACGCAAGGGCAGCAACAGAGAAAAAAAAACTCGGTTAAGCGCTTCGAGCATCGCCTCCCTCCAATTACGCGTCAAGGTGGTTCTGCGTGTACTGCATGCTCTGCGAGAGAACAAACCACAGTTTCGTAGTTGGAAATCTCCCTGTCAATCAGTGCAAATCACTTGCAGAAATCGTCCATCGTCGTCATCAGCGTCCAATGCCTGATTTGTCCCATACTTGCGACGGCGCCAATGCCATCACCTCCCAAAGCGGCAGCGCAAAGCGCAAATCGTCAGTCATCTTTAGCGAAGCTCCAGGGCCCAAGGCCTGATGCGCGGTGGGGGGGGGGAGTGACATAGTCTCGAAGCCAAGAAGCCAAGCTTCCAGCCCAATCCAAAGCTCTCCACTATCACCGACACCAAATCCTCCCCGTCAAGGCAAAAACTAGAACACGGACCCTTCCCTGCCGTCAAGGTCCCTTAGGCACGCACAGGGCAGTTCCAAGCACGTGGTTCCTCAGTCGGTGGTGATGGGTGGTGCTTAGTGGCGGTGGTGGCCCCTGGTTGAGAGCAGGTGAACCCCTCTGAGGCCGCTAAAAAAAAAAGCCATCTGCAGCGGGATCGTCGCGGAAACGCCTGTGAAAGCCAAGACACGCACTCGCGCTCAGCTCCGTCCACACCTTATCCACTCCAACGTCCAGACACACCCTCATCCACTCCAACGTCCAGACACACCCGCACCCACTCACTCATCCGAAATCCGATTCATTGAACCGTCAAGCCATACCCGAGCCAATCCCAGACGGGACACGAGCCTCAAGAAACTAATCGAAACGGCAAAAGCAAGTTCGTCCCGTCCGCTGCAAGTCTCTGCTGATAGCTTGCCGGGAAAACCCTGACGGCAAGGCCACTGTGATATCAAGATAGCAACACCACCGTGAAACGAAAAAAGTTTAGCAGCTAGTAGCTGTCCGACGGAGTCCACCGTCACCATCGTGCTCTCTCTCGTCTCTTTCTTAGAGCCATTCAGATCCGATCTCTCACAGGTATGCTGTCTCGGTCCTCTTTCGGCGACCCACCAACCCTTATCGCCTTTTGCTTAGTTCGAGCACCCCATCGTTGCGCAAAGGCCCAGTTTTGTTCTCGCCCCAAGGTGCGAGACGAGAAAAAAAATGTCAATCTCTGGGTCCTCCCACAGATCACTTACTGCCATGAGAAATCTTATTTTTCCCCCTTGGGCACCCGCCCAACGTCACCCTTGAAGACATAGTCTTTGGGTACACTCCTAAACCTCCTGAAACCACTTTCAAGCTTCTACTCTTTAGACATTTTCCGGCAGCCATCGGCCGCGACAGCATGTCGGCCGAGCAGAACGACAGCAGCAGGCCTAACGAGGTTCCCACTCCTATCCGCAAGGAGAAGAAGCGAGTTGGCTGGCACCCCAAGGGCGAGAGCCCAGGAGTAGGCACCCCGGGGACGTCTCAAGGGTCTCCTGAGGAAGCTGAGAGCATTCTTTCGCCTAGAGTCTCTCCCAAGCTCGTCCCTGGGCAAACTCCTCCGGGGGCTCCTGATGCTCTCGAATTGAGCATTGCCCTGACCAAGATCTTAACTGCCGAGCAAGAGAACGAGCGCGTAGAACAGCAGAGCAGGCCGCCATCCGCCGCAGCCTCGGAAGGTCTGGGACCGAAGCGTCCAAGACCAGCGCTGAGACGGAATACCAGCTACGATGCCCCTGCGGAACGACAAAAGGCCGACCTGGCAGAGTCCAGGGCCACGCAGCGCCAGCTCAAGTCAATGACGGATGCTCGACAGAGGGCCGATCGCCTGGCCGTCTCCGTGGGCATCTATTCTGCCCAAGGATCGAGACGGAATTCTAACGAGTTACAAGCGCCGCCATTCCAGCTACTCATAAGTGACTCAGATGAAGAGGGCGAGACAGGAGTGCCGCCCAAGACGACAGCCGTCTATGATGTTGTCACCCCCAATCTGCGTCAGCGGGTACCCAGGGTCGACTCCGACGTCTGGGAAGATCACACCTTCGCGGAGAACCTCGTCAAGTCTCACATAAAGAAGGGGAATAAGGACTTATTCACCCTAAAGCCCCACGGTAGCTCTTCTGGCACAGCGACCCCATTGCTTCATCAAGCTTATGCTCACGACTACGTTCCAAGACCTGCCAAGTATCGTGGTGGCATCCTATCCTCGCTCCTGAAGCTCTATCATGACGATAGACCAGGTGTCTCCAGTAGTGGGCTTAGCACGCCTAATACACCAGGGACGCCTCACTTATCACCACGACCCTCACCACCTACATCTCGACCAACTTCCTCCATTGGAACCCCACGGTCTCGACCGAGTAGTGGTTTGTTCAACCATCACAAGTCTGGTCATTCCAGTTCGTCTTTGGCTCTAACTGAGCTTATAAAGTCTTCCTCTATGTTTGCCGTTCCAGCTTCTACCGAAATTTCCGATCATTGGGATAAGCTTAGGCACGAACAGACCCCTCCCCCCAAGAAGCGTGATCAGATCCGCATCACCGTCCATATCGCCGGCATCATGTCGCGTCACCGATACCTCCTGAAGCTATGCAAAGCCCTCATGCTGTACGGTGCTCCTACGCATCGCCTGGAGGAGTACATGACCATGTCCTCCAGGGTCCTAGAGATTGAAGGCCAGTTCCTGTACATCCCTGGCTGCATGATTATCAGTTTTGACGACAGCACAACTCACACCACCGAAGTTAAGCTTGTCCGCGTGCTCCAGGGCATTGACCTGGGCCGCCTGCGGGATGTCCACAACATCTACAAGGATGTTGTCCATGACAAGCTGGGGGTGGAGGAAGCAACCAAGCGGTTGGAAGAGGTTATGATCCGACCGGACAAGTTCAGCATCTGGTTCCGGGTCTTTTTGTATGGAGTGGCCTCGGCATGCGTAGCCCCCTTTGCTTTTCAGGGGCGCTTCATCGATTTACCCGTCGCTTTCTTGCTCGGATGCATTGTTGGAATCCTCCAACTGGTCTTTGCTCCAAGCAACGAACTCTATGCGCACGTTTTTGAGGTATCCGCCGCAGTCATCACGTCCTTCATCTCCCGAGGTTTCGGGTCCATCCACGGCGGCCAGCTCTTCTGCTTCAGTGCACTGGCTCAGAGCAGCATCGCCCTTATTCTCCCTGGATACATGGTCCTCTGCAGCTCCCTGGAACTTCAAAGCTACAACATTGTCGCCGGTAGCGTGCGCATGGTGCACGCCATGATTTACACCCTCTTCCTTGGATATGGTATCACCATTGGCACTTCCCTCTATGGCATGATGGACCGCAACGCCACGAGTGCAACTACCTGTTCGGAGCCTCTCCACCGCGGATGGTACTTCCTCTTTGTTCCCGGATTCACATTGTGCCTGTGTCTCATCAACCAATCCAAATGGAAGCAGACCCCTGTCATGATGATCATGTCGCTTGCTGGTTTCTGTGTCAATAGCTACTGCAGCGAGTATTTCGCAGGAAACGGCCAGATTTCCAACATGCTCGGCGCGCTGACTATAGGTATCCTGGCAAATCTCTACTCACGCCTTGGAAGACACGTGGAAAACGCCTATTTGGATTTTGTCGATTGGTGGAACATGACTGTTCAGCCAAGGATTTCGAGGAAGCGAAAGACAAATTCCGACTCTTGGTCTATCCCATCCACTCTTGTGGACCCAGAGTCCGGTGCCAGCACCCCCACCACCTCCCAGCCCGAAAAGAAACCTCGAAAGGTCGGCTACAGCCTTGCAGCCGCCGCCATGCTTCCCGCCATCTTTGTTCAAGTGCCTTCGGGTTTGGCTGCTGGCGGTTCTCTACTGGCTGGTGTCACATCTGCCAATGAGCTCACGGGAAATTCGACTCACTCTGCTACCGACGGTGGTGGAATCGCTGCCCTAGACGGGACAGCGTTCAACGTGCTACTCAAGGTCATCCAGGTGGCCATTGGCATTAGTGTGGGTCTCTTCATGAGCGCCTTAATCGTTTATCCTCTGGGAAAGAGGAGGAGTGGTCTCTTTAGTTTCTAAAGAGATTCGGCACTGAGGACCAGTTTTAGCTGGGATTTTGGATGATGTTGGCAATCAATTACTTCTCGAATGACTTGCAAGACGACTACAGAACACTCATTTCTACAGGGAGCATTTTGAGATTTGTTTGACATTCATAGTCGGGAAAATAGAGGGAGGAGAGTATCCCATCAAACAACAAAAATAAGAACAAAAAAAAAGCACTGAGAGAAAAGGGGGTTTAGGCAGCGAGAGCGAATATTTTGGCTTATTGGATTTTGGATTTTGGATTTCTAGCCGACTGGGAGCGATTGGCGCTGTGGTGTGGTTGAGAGAGAGCGATTAATGATTTTTGTGATTGGTATTGGCGATTTTGAGGAAGTGCGTCTTTATTTGTCTACATCTCTTTCGTATAAAGAAAGTCACAGGACGGTTAATACCGGGATTTGAACAGCATCCATGTTAAATCAGTGCTGATAATACATAATCAGTGTGTTTTGCCGTATTTTGATATTTGGTTCCTATCGCATGTGACGCAGTGCTCACGGCAGATGTGGTGACGTCACCAAAGCTGTTTGGTGACGGCTCTTTCTGGAACTTTTCCCACGACTTCCAGTCTACTCCCTTGATCGAATATTCTGAGGATTTTGACGCTTTGCGGTGTCTAGCACTCTTTGATTAAGCTTCTTTGCAAGCTCTTCAGACACATTCACCTTCTTGCACCTGACTCAACATGAAGATCCGATCTGAGCGCATCTCGGCCTCGATAGCCAAGGCAATCCTACAACGCCACGGCACCAGCAACAAGAACGTCCTCAGGGCGGTTTTTTCATTCTTTGCCTTGTTCAAGCTTTTCCTGGCTCGCTATCGTCCAGTGGACTTTCTTGCCCTCCGCCATGAGGTGTGGGGACTTGAAGAGGAGGAATACGCAGAGTCGTTCCAAGCCTCAACGGATGAAGCTACGTCATCACAGGATTCTCCAGGGCGAAAGTCCAAATCCAAGGCCAAAAAGGCCATTGTAAAGCTGGTGCCCGTTGGGGATCTAGGGTACAGTGGATCCACCTTCTTTGTGACGCCAAACGCCAAGTTCCTCGTCAAATCGCTCCCACGTCGCTTCGAGTATGAGTTCTTCAGAAAGGAGCTCCTCGTGCCTTACATTGCCCATATGAGGGAACAGCGGCACAGCTTGCTCGTGCGGATCACGGATCTGGTCTACACGCCGTACACGTCGCTTGGTGGCCTGTTGGGCATGGCGCCGACGCATCACATCATCATGGAGAACCTGCTCTTTGGCAAGGACGCCGAGGAGACGGAGGAAGGAAAGGAGAGGTGGGAGACGTACGATCTCAAGCCCAACGACTACTTTTTCCCAGAAAGGGACATTGCAAATGGAAGGTTGGCTCCTGACAGCGTTCTGGATCGATTAATCGACGAGTTTCCAGACAAGGCACGGGTGTCAATTGAGCACAAGAGGGAGCTCATGGCTCTGCTAGAGTCAGACACGGCGCTTCTTGCAAGCACCAACGCCGTCGACTACTCCCTCTTTCTCGTCCGCTTTCCGGGTTCCCAGTCCATTCCGGCGCGGTCCTCGCCTATCCCCGTGCTCAAGTCCAACGCTGGTGCCTGGCGCAGCGGCGTCGACGACGTGGATGGCCGATGGATGTACCGGGTGGTGGTGCTCGACTTCTTCTGGGCCAAGCACACGCTGCGGGCGCGGACAATGACGGGCATTGTGAAGGCGTTTAACAAGGTGGCCCACAAGGGGCCCATGACTATCACCGCAGATCCGGGGGAGTACCGGGAACGGTTTCTCAAGATGGTGGACGATATGGTACTTGGCATGTAAAAATTTCAAATACCCCCCACTGGTGTCGCTGTGTGATTCTGTTTCTGGGTGGCTAGGCAGTGCTGGTTATTATTTTTTTGGACTTGGTGTCCTCGTGTTCCCCCCCCCTAATAGTTGTTACCCCTATTCCCAAGATTACCGCAACATTACTTCTCGCGGACAGAGTAAAGGCCGGTCTCCTCTTGGCCACTGACGGAATGAAAACGAAATTCTCTTCATGATCCCATGATCACTACCTTTTGAGCACTGAAATCTGAGTCGGAAGCTTCCGTCGTGCGCATATTGACGTCCGCCGACCATCATCATGTTGATCCGCCCTCAGCGTTCCTGCCACGTTCCTCAAGCTGGAGCTCTTGGCTCTCGTGTAACCCGAACAAGTCTCATTTGCTCAGCTTCTTAACCCGGAAATCTGGGCTACGTCGTTGACTCAACAAAATCCCCGTGCTCGAATTAGAGCTGTGGGAAGCAGAAAAGAGAAAAAGGAAGGGGGTTCACTCCTCCACTCCCACCCACCCACCCACTCACACATGGACACATACGAAGGAATGATGTCGACACTTGGCAAGAGATGGTAGATCAAGTCTCGGCGGTATTATAAGAGTATTACCGTCAACCTAGCTCGATTTGTGAACAAATAGGAACAGGAAAAAAGCAATCGTTCTCATATCGACCGAGGAAATTGACTAGGTCAACTCATATCCTCGGTATGAGGGACGAAAAAGCTGGTGAGATATGGAGACTGGCATCAGCTGAGGGCATAGACATCCTCACTAAACCTAGGGATATAATTCCTATCCCAATGCGTGGCGGAAAGCTTGCCAGAGCTCAATCAGGGGATCGATATCGCCTCATGTTGTGGTTCCGCATAGAAACCTGCCGATCGATCCATGAACCAGAAAAACGTTCGCATCGAAGACGCAGACTGATGGGCATTCAATTACACCTGGACCCAACATCATGGAACCAGATCTTCACAGAAAGCTTCCCCCTCCCCCCTTCCCCCCTCCTCCTCGTCCCCAAGATGCCCAGCCTCCTCACTTACAAACTGCACACGCGCAGACATGCAAAAGAACTTTCTTCCCGATATAGGCCACCTCATACCCACTATACTGAAACCTCATACCCGCCCCCCGTTTCAGCGAGCCACCCGCCGCCACGGCTATCTATTAATGTCCCAGACACACATCCACATACACACTCCCAAAAACATCTGTCTCGCCAATGGGGGGGTGGGGGCAAGGGGGTCAACATAAACACCTCGTTCAAACACGCACCCCCCCTCCCGTCAGACTTCTTGTTCTGGGGTGACAGGAATCTTCCAGGGGATAATTTGCCCGAAGTACCACCCTGACAGCAAATGCCGTTGCCACGTGGGGAAAAGTAGGGGGGGGGGGGGGGGGGGAGAGAAGAAAAAAAAGGGCCACAGATACACATACACGAAACAACAAGAGGTAAAGCAGGCAAAGACAAAAGAAGCACCATACGATCCGGAGGGGGTGCTCCTGTTTTCCCCCCCACGGGGGAGGCGGGCGCGGGGGGGTCATCTGGGCCGGCTGACAGTTAGGGTAGCGCGACAGGTGCAGCTGAGTGTGCAAGTATTACGAGGGGTGCAAGTGTTTTCGCAC